>CM059364.1:0-398264 GCA_030324255.1 Phytophthora capsici
CGCTGGCGATCTCGAAGCTCGGTGGCCGAGCTCAAGAATGGGCACTAACGTGCGGCACGTCTGTGGACGCTGCTTTCCCGACCTGGGATCAGCTGAAACAGCAACTAGTGCGCGTGTTCGCGCCGCCTAACCAGGCGTACCGTATACGGTCGAAATTCCTTGCTACCCGCCAGGGTAAAAAGGAGTTGCTGGACTATGTCCAAGAGTTGAGAACTCTGATCGCCGGTATGGCGTCGAGCCCTCTCCCCGAGGCGGTCACGGTGACCGTGTTTATGGAGGGCCTGCGCACGGGCGCTGCCCGAACGGAAGTTTTCCGTGTTCACCCTGCCTCATTTGAGGAGGCCGTGAACGTGGCATTGAATGCCGACTACAACTTCCAGTCTGCGAGACACGGTTCGAGCGCTGGTAGCGCGAGCTCTTCGAGCGGTCCTGAACCGATGGACCTCAGCCACGCTGAAGACGAGGCTGACCTCTATGCTGCTGAGCAGCGCTTCAGCATCCGTCGATGCTACACGTGCGGGAGCACCCGCCACTTGAGGCCTAGTTGCCCGTTGCGCAACAAGGCCCAGGCTCCATCGAGCCGAAGCACCGCTTCGAACCCTCAACCAGGGTCGTCGCGGGGAAACGACGGAACCCAGTAGGCGCGGGGCGCCCTACTGGGGAGGAACTGAGTTCTGTTGGGCCTCTGGGAGGCAGGAGAGAACGGGACTCAGCCCCGCAGAGAGCTAAGCTCTCTAACTCACGTAGTGAGTGCAAGCCCGGCTTGTTAGTCGTTCAAGCGAACGTGAAGGGCTTCGACAAGCCGTGGAGAGTCTTGATAGACTCGGGAGCGTCCGGCAACTATGTCCGGCGCTCCACTGTCGATGGTTTTAAACCATATGTGGAGGCTCTACAGGAGCCTCGAAGAGATAAGATCTCTGTCCGTCTTGCGACGGGAACACTAGTGACTGTGTCGAAGGTCTCTATTGACCTGAACGTGAAGTTCTTAGACTTCGATAGCGTGGAACGCTGCTTGGTCTTAGACCTGGATGAGAGGTATGACCTCATCCTTGGCATGGCGTGGCTCGAGAGCCACGAGCCATGGATCGACTGGAAGTCGAAGACGTTGGGCGCTACGCGCCCGTCTCCTAGTGGAGCATTGGCGAGTCATGAACCCACCTCTGCTCGGAGACAGAAGCGCTATTGGCGCGAGCACGAGACCGAATCGGTCATGGTGCTGGACATTGGTATGTCAGAGATAGTGAGCAACGAAGTTGCTGTTTGCCGTGAGTGTGACTCACAGGGCGTGCGCGGGGTGGCGCGTTATCCGCCGAGCGGTGTTTGTGGGGTCGCTGACCCGCCGCTGTGTCCTAAGGACAAATGTGTAACGGCACGTACTCCGTTGAGCGGTGCTCGTAGGGTCGCTGACCCGCCGCTGTGTCCTAAGGACAATTGTGTAACGGCACGTACTCCGTTGAGCGGTGCTCGTAGGGTCGCTGACCCGCCGCTGAGTGTCTCGAATGACACTGTTCCCTCTCCGAGGAGCCATAGTGCGTTGGCACCTCGGCAGCGCGACGGTGATGTCGCCCTGCAGCCCTCATCCGGCCGTGCTCGGGCGAGGAGGGAGAGGAGGAAGAGACGCAGAGCGTCTGTGACGTCTATGACGTCGGACGAGGTGTCCAGCGTGTTGAGCGGTGAGGCTCCACGCGACTGCAGTGAGCAGTTGTACACACTCGTGAATGGAGTGACAGGGGATGTCGACGGAGACATAAGTCTCGAGCGACTCCCGTCGGTTGATGCTCTGTTAGAGCTGGACGAGATGTCCGTCGCCGAGTTTGGCGAGGCCTTAAAGGCCGGCGAGCTTGCCGAGGTGGTCATGATACGACCCGAGGAGGAGTTGAACTCCTCGTCCGTCGTGGACGAAGCTGTCCTTGAGGACACGAAGCGAGCGCTGAGCGCTAGGAGTGGATCTTCGATCCTCAAGGATCCCTCGGATCCGTTTTATCCTTTGATCAAGGAATACCACGATGTGGTGTCGAAGGACCCGCCGTCAGGGTTGCCTCCGGATCGAGGCGTACGTCATGAGATTGACTTGGTTCCAGGAACCAAATACTGCGTAACACGGCAGTGGCCCTTACCAAGGGAGCAATGTGACGTCATCGACGCGTTCTTCCGTGCAAAGCACGAAGCCGGCTTGGTGCGTGAGAGCAAGTCTCCGCATTCGACACCCACGTTCTGTGTCAGAAAGCCTAATGGCAAGTGGCGCATAGTGCATGCTTTCAATAAGCTGAATGCAGCCACCATTCCGGCGCAGACGCCGATTCCTCGTAAGGATGTTCTTCAGAACAATATGGTGGGATGTACGTTGTACAGTGCACTCGACTTGGTCGACGGGTATTATCAGCTGCTCATGAGAGCTAGCGATATACCCCTCACGGCTGTGAGTACTCCGAGCGGCATGCTCTGGGAGTGGTTGGTGATGCCCCAAGGGCTGTCGAACGCGCCTGCGACGTTCAATCGTCTAGTGACGCAGTTGTTCAGGCCCCATCGGGCGTACGCTCAGACGTACTTCGACGACATCTTCGTCCATAGTCGTGCGGAGCACGGGAGGTCTGATGTGGAGAACCACCTTGACCATTTGCGAGCGGTGCTCGAGTGCATGCGCACGAATAAGTTGTATGCCAACTTGGATAAATGCGTCTTTGGCGCGGAGGAAATTCCATTCCTCGGATGCTTCATTGGGAAGCGAGGCCTTAGGGCAGATCCTGCCAAGGTTAAGGCCATTGTGGACTGGCCGGTTCCATCGAACCCGAAAGACTTGCGTAAGTGGCTTGGCTTAGCCAATTACTTGCACAAGTACAGCGAGAACTACGCTGATATAGCTCGGCCATTGTCCAATCTCCTTAAGAAGGATGCACCCTGGTGCTGGGAAGTCGTTCACGACGAAGCCTTCAAGGCTGTTAAGGAGAGTCTCCTTCACGCGCCCATCTTGGCGCTTCCGGACCCGGATCGTCCGTTTAGCGTCGTCTGCGACGCCTCCGATTTTGCAATCGGTTGTGCTTTATTACAAGCAGACGCCGAAGGGCGTGAGCGCGTTATCGCGTTTGAATCTCGCCAGCTTAAAGCTGCTGAGAAGAACTATCCAGTTCATGACAAAGAGCTACTTGCAATGAAGTATGCTCTAGTCAAATTTAGAGTACATTTACTCGGCTCTAAGCCCTTTGTGATCTATACAGATCATGCGTCTTTACGCACTGCGACTCAGTCGCCTCACCTCTCACAGAGAATGGCAAGATGGCTTTCATTCTTTGCCGAGTATAACTTCGAGGTGAAGTATAAGCCGGGACGGCTAAACGTAGTGGCCGATGCGCTATCGCGCAGGCCGGACTACGAGTTGACTCATGTCACTACTGTGACGTCGTCGGTCCCCGACCTTATACGGAGGGCATACGCCCAAGACGACACATGTGTAGCTCTGCTACGCGCTCTTGGGAGCGAAGAGTTCAAAGACTCTGACAAGGAATTGTCACCGCGCTTACGCGCGAGGCTGCAGCGTTATACGCTTGATCATGGCCTGCTGTACTACAGCACTGACCCTGAGGACACTCCTCGAGTGGTCGTCCCTCATGATGAGGATCTTAAGTATCGCATCCTCTATGAGGTGCATGATACGCCTGTCGGTGGACATCTTGGTCGTGAAAAGACCTATAGCTCGGTGAGCAAGATGTACTGGTGGCCCAAGATGTACAAGTGGGCAAGCACCTATGTGCGTACATGCGAGACATGTCAACGGACCAAGTCCGCGCCGCATGCGGCTGCGCCGTTGGCGAGTTTGCCAGTCCCTTCGGGATGTTGGCAGTCCATTAGTATGGACTTTGTGTTTGGCCTTCCTAAGGATAAGGCGGGCAACACCGGCGTCGTGGTCTTTGTTGACCGACTGAGCAAGATGGCTCATCTTTCGGCTGTGCCGGACACCGTTGGCGGTGAGGATACAGCGAAGCTGTTCTTAGACAGAGTCTTTCGCCAACATGGCTTGCCTGAGGCAATTGTCTCTGATAGAGACCCTCGCTTTACAGCGAAGTTCTGGACGTCCTTGTTCAGGGTGCTTGGCACCAAGTTGGACATGTCCACGGCGGACCATCCGCAGACCGATGGTCAAACTGAACGCGTGAATCGCGTTGTGGAGGATATCCTCCGAAGCGTCTGCGCTGAAGCGCCACGACGCTGGAGCGAGATGCTCCCCCTCGTTGAGTTCGCTATGAACAATGCGGTGCATGCCTCGACAGGCTTCACCCCGTTCTATGTGAACGGTTTGGTCGACCCTCGCGTCCCTCTAACGCCGCCACGGTGTGGCTCTGGGCTTGATGGGGGAGGGTTAGCCGATCGGCTTGCTGATGTCAGCCCAGTTGCGGTTCGCAAGCAAGTCGATGACTTTGTCTCTTTGAGACTGAGCGTCATGCGCCAGGTGCGCGACGCGATGGCTGAAAGCCAGGATCTCCAAAAGGAGTATGCAGATGCCAAAGGCAGAGGTAACATGGAAAGGTGTGAGATTGGAGATCTCGTTTTATTAAACGCTAAAAACCTACCTACACATGCAGTGTCTGCGGTCTTTAAGACCAAGTTGAGACCTAGGTTCATTGGACCATTCAAGGTCGTGGCCAAGAAGGGCCTGGCGTACACGCTCAATCTTCCAAAGAAGATGCGTACGCACCCGGTGTTTTACGTGGGCTTGCTTAAGCCATACCGGGACCCTGCTCGGGTGAGCTCTGAGGCGCTAGCGCCGGGTCGGACAAGGGCTGCGAAGCAGCGAGAGGCTGCGAGGCAGCAGGAGGCTGCGGGGCAGCAGGGTGCGGAGGCACAGCACCAGAGTCCGCGGGCGCAAGATACTGCGGAGCAGCAGGACGCTGCAGAGCAGCAGGGTGCGGAGGCACAGGAAGCTGCAAGGCAGCAGGCGGTAGAGCCATCGGCGGTGGCATTGCCACGGGACGAGAGCCGTACGGCTGCATCCGTACCAAGAGGTCGAGCTGACCTTGCAGCTGAGCAATCTGGCGCTCAAGGTCTACGACCCGCTGCTGCATCGCCTGAGGCGACTCCAGCCAGTCAAGGCGACGCTCGACCTCCTCGAGGCCAGTCGCTAAGCGATGCGAGGAGCGGTCCACGTCGGCGACGTAGTCGCTCACCGAGCGGACGCGGCTCTGTAAGGAGAGGAAGTCCCCGAAGCTCGCAGCGCGAGAGTCCAGCGGCCGCCCGGCCTCCCCCTGCTCTGCTCGATGAGCATGGGAATCTCCACTATCATGTGGAGCGCCTGATGGCGTGGCGCAGGCGCCAGGGTCATAACCAGTATCTGGTAAAGTGGCGAGGTTACCCTCATTCCCAGAACTCATGGGAGTTCGAGGTGCCACTTCGGCAAGATTGCCCTGACGTCGTGGACGCTTACGATCGGCGTCACCCGGTGACGGAGCGCCCGCAGGGCGCGCGACGGAGTCGCCGGGCGCGCCGCGCTTCACACTACTAGAGTGGGGTGACGACAGGTCACGAGCTGAGCTCAGGCTCTGACCAGTGGCTGTGCCAGCCGACCCATGGCTATGGGTAGGACTGCTCACAGCGGGAGCAGGAGGCCGGGGTGCCTCGTAGCGTGAGGGACGTTGTCCCGGTACACGCCGTTTTGCTTGTCGCTTCGCGAAGTCGAGGCGTAAGCGCCGCTCTAAGCGGATATCGGTTTCCGAGAAACTAGCTCGGAGAGCATCGAAGGAGTGGAGCCGTCGGGATAGCTCCACCCAGTTCTGAAACTGCGCTTCGTAAGCGGCCATCGTTTCACCCTCTGAGAGGACCACCGGCACTGTCCGCATGGCCGGCACGGCCTCACCGTTGAGCTGCTGACGCAGGCGCTCACGGTACTCCGAGGGAGTTGTGACTTGCGGAGTCAAGAAGCGCTCGCGGAGCGAATGTCGCTGGGCGACTTCATCCGGCGTCTCGGGCGCGCGCCCACACGTGTACGTGTCCAAGAGCTGCGAAGCAGCGCGTCGAACGACCTCCGCAGGAGAGAGGCGGTCATTACCGTAGTCGCGACGCGACGTGCCCACTATGGGGCGGGCCACAGGTCTATTAGACCGTGCGCGAGATGCAGCCTCAAGCTGCCGGCTTTGAGCCCCGTCCAGGTCGTTGGAGACCACACCTGGCTCAGGGAGCTCGTCCTCGTACCTCGAGGAGAGAGGAGGCGCATTGCGCAGGGCGTTCGCCGAACCATCACGGTTCGGGAACGGATTAGGCGTATGCAGCTCGCGAGAGCGCGACGCCGGGCTTGAAGGCCTCTGAGAGGCAGCCTCCTGGCGTGTAGGAGGTTCCTCGTCATCGTCTGGGACGATCTCGCCTTGCTCAAGCTCGTCGAGCCAGGCGTCTTGACGCGCACGTGGTGTTGATGGCTCAGGAGAGCGTGGAGCGTTGCTCTCACCCGGATGTTGGCTCGCGGAGCCGGAGCCATGCAGACGTTGATGCTCACGGTGGTACTGCTGTACACTGAGCCGCTGCGGAGCAGCCTCCCTGTCGTTGCGATGGCCTGGGGCCTGTGGGGAGCGTGGGCTGCTGTGCGCTGAAGCGCTGTCACTATGTGACGTTGGACTTTGGTCGGGTGACCGCGGAGGCGATGTGATGGCCGAAGGCCCGCGCGTAAGGTTTAGCATTGGAAATGCAGTTTCGATAATGGGCTCTGGGAGCCGAAGTTCTTTGAACTTGTGATGAGGTAAAGTGACCTCTAACGTCTTGAGAAGGAAAGACCTCACGGAGAAAGTGTCGTGGACACGGGTGTCCACATCTTGGTGGGGGGTGGTGTAACGGGGTTACACGGGTTTACACCTGGTGTGTTCCACACATGGATACACTTTGTGTAAGGTACATATTTGATGTACGGACACTCGAGGGAGTGTGTGTGGCTGAGAGCCACACGTTATGCATTTGAAGTAGGATTATACTTGGTTTTACTATGTTAGATAGTTAACCACATACATTTACCCCCTAGGCGGCTAGCCGCAATAAAAGATAAATAAACAGTTTGGATTTGGAACACTAAGAGTAAAGTCCTTTTATTAAGGTCGTAGTTAGTAGGTGCCTTCGGATATTAAGGCCTATTAACCCTTAATAAGGTGTGTGTTAATCCTTAACTCGTTGAGTTAACCGTCTTCCTCTGACGCTAAGCTACGGCAGCCCCGCTGCATTACCCCAATAGATTTCTAGTCTATCGCCTTAACCACTCGGCCAAGCTGTCGTTAAAATTTAAACCATTTCAAACCCTTCACCACATCCACCGTACATCACACACAACACACATACAGCTCGCACCATGCCTCTCCTTGCGCAACTTATCAACACGTCACTTCGACACTGCTCTTGCACTCCTTCCGCTTACATCCGCACACAAAACTGCCTCCTATTCAACACATGCTGCACCGTTCCAAACGCCCAAACGGGTGGCATCTAGGCTGAGAGCGCCCCCGTTGTACGATGATGATCAGGCCACGTTTCTCCCACGGAGCGGGAACAGAAACGATAATGATGGCAGCTCATTCCGTTGGCTCGTTCGTCGGCCAAAAGACGATACGGTATAGAGCCAAGTGGCAAAAGACAAGAAGATATCGGAGGAGGGGATCGAACCCTCGATCTTGAGCGTGTTAAGCTCACGTCCTAACCACTAGACGACACCGACACTCGAAATGCAATACCACACGCACGCAACACCAAAACGAACACGCCACTTCCGACGTCATAATCACACCATTCCATCACTCTTCGAGACGCACCAACCTACCAGCACACACACACACATACAAACCATCAATTCGCAACTACAAACGCCCATGCTTGACCGTCCCAACGTTACCCGCTCACCGCACCACATGTCATAACGCCATCGTTTGCTCGCAACACCCACTCTTTCATTCTTCCATCGACAGCTACACTCTCCCGTCCGCCACCTATCTTGCTGAACACCATCACATGGAAGCCGTAGATGTTCTATTTTTTGGTGTGGACATGCACTGTAGCCAACGTTCTTCCAGGAAAGGGTGGATATATTTGCACCACTGCTGCTACCGACTGAGTGCATCGAGTTGAGTCGTTGCAGAGTTTAGCTGTACCAAACAGAAAATGGATAGTCTGACCACACGTACACGTTAGCGACCCATAGAGCGGGATTCGTCGGCTCGCACGGGTGTGTGGTATCCGGGATTGAACTGAGCGTAAGGATAGCATTTCCGAAAGCAATCCGTGCAGCCGGTTGTCCCAAGAGTGTCTATCAGTCCGATGGCATTGTAGACAGACCGCGAAAGGCTTTGGCAGCAACGCGTTGGCGTGCAAAAGTGCGAGGCAAAAAGGGTCCGACAGCTGTGAGATTTGAACTCACGCGGGTTACCCCAATAGATTTCTAGTCTATCGCCTTAACCACTCGGCCAAGCTGTCGTTAAAATTTAAACCATTTCAAACCCTTCACCACATCCACCGTACATCACACACAACACACATACAGCTCGCACCATGCCTCTCCTTGCGCAACTTATCAACACGTCACTTCGACACTGCTCTTGCACTCCTTCCGCTTACATCCGCACACAAAACTGCCTCCTATTCAACACATGCTGCACCGTTCCAAACGCCCAAACGGGTGGCATCTAGGCTGAGAGCGCCCCCGTTGTACGATGATGATCAGGCCACGTTTCTCCCACGGAGCGGGAACAGAAACGATAATGATGGCAGCTCATTCCGTTGGCTCGTTCGTCGGCCAAAAGACGATACGGTATAGAGCCAAGTGGCAAAAGACAAGAAGATATCGGAGGAGGGGATCGAACCCTCGATCTTGAGCGTGTTAAGCTCACGTCCTAACCACTAGACGACACCGACACTCGAAATGCAATACCACACGCACGCAACACCAAAACGAACACGCCACTTCCGACGTCATAATCACACCATTCCATCACTCTTCGAGACGCACCAACCTACCAGCACACACACACATACAAACCATCAATTCGCAACTACAAACGCCCATGCTTGACCGTCCCAACGTTACCCGCTCACCGCACCACATGTCATAACGCCATCGTTTGCTCGCAACACCCACTCTTTCATTCTTCCATCGACAGCTACACTCTCCCGTCCGCCACCTATCTTGCTGAACACCATCACATGGAAGCCGTAGATGTTCTATTTTTTGGTGTGGACATGCACTGTAGCCAACGTTCTTCCAGGAAAGGGTGGATATATTTGCACCACTGCTGCTACCGACTGAGTGCATCGAGTTGAGTCGTTGCAGAGTTTAGCTGTACCAAACAGAAAATGGATAGTCTGACCACACGTACACGTTAGCGACCCATAGAGCGGGATTCGTCGGCTCGCACGGGTGTGTGGTATCCGGGATTGAACTGAGCGTAAGGATAGCATTTCCGAAAGCAATCCGTGCAGCCGGTTGTCCCAAGAGTGTCTATCAGTCCGATGGCATTGTAGACAGACCGCGAAAGGCTTTGGCAGCAACGCGTTGGCGTGCAAAAGTGCGAGGCAAAAAGGGTCCGACAGCTGTGAGATTTGAACTCACGCGGGTTACCCCAATAGATTTCTAGTCTATCGCCTTAACCACTCGGCCAAGCTGTCGTTAAAATTTAAACCATTTCAAACCCTTCACCACATCCACCGTACATCACACACAACACACATACAGCTCGCACCATGCCTCTCCTTGCGCAACTTATCAACACGTCACTTCGACACTGCTCTTGCACTCCTTCCGCTTACATCCGCACACAAAACTGCCTCCTATTCAACACATGCTGCACCGTTCCAAACGCCCAAACGGGTGGCATCTAGGCTGAGAGCGCCCCCGTTGTACGATGATGATCAGGCCACGTTTCTCCCACGGAGCGGGAACAGAAACGATAATGATGGCAGCTCATTCCGTTGGCTCGTTCGTCGGCCAAAAGACGATACGGTATAGAGCCAAGTGGCAAAAGACAAGAAGATATCGGAGGAGGGGATCGAACCCTCGATCTTGAGCGTGTTAAGCTCACGTCCTAACCACTAGACGACACCGACACTCGAAATGCAATACCACACGCACGCAACACCAAAACGAACACGCCACTTCCGACGTCATAATCACACCATTCCATCACTCTTCGAGACGCACCAACCTACCAGCACACACACACATACAAACCATCAATTCGCAACTACAAACGCCCATGCTTGACCGTCCCAACGTTACCCGCTCACCGCACCACATGTCATAACGCCATCGTTTGCTCGCAACACCCACTCTTTCATTCTTCCATCGACAGCTACACTCTCCCGTCCGCCACCTATCTTGCTGAACACCATCACATGGAAGCCGTAGATGTTCTATTTTTTGGTGTGGACATGCACTGTAGCCAACGTTCTTCCAGGAAAGGGTGGATATATTTGCACCACTGCTGCTACCGACTGAGTGCATCGAGTTGAGTCGTTGCAGAGTTTAGCTGTACCAAACAGAAAATGGATAGTCTGACCACACGTACACGTTAGCGACCCATAGAGCGGGATTCGTCGGCTCGCACGGGTGTGTGGTATCCGGGATTGAACTGAGCGTAAGGATAGCATTTCCGAAAGCAATCCGTGCAGCCGGTTGTCCCAAGAGTGTCTATCAGTCCGATGGCATTGTAGACAGACCGCGAAAGGCTTTGGCAGCAACGCGTTGGCGTGCAAAAGTGCGAGGCAAAAAGGGTCCGACAGCTGTGAGATTTGAACTCACGCGGGTTACCCCAATAGATTTCTAGTCTATCGCCTTAACCACTCGGCCAAGCTGTCGTTAAAATTTAAACCATTTCAAACCCTTCACCACATCCACCGTACATCACACACAACACACATACAGCTCGCACCATGCCTCTCCTTGCGCAACTTATCAACACGTCACTTCGACACTGCTCTTGCACTCCTTCCGCTTACATCCGCACACAAAACTGCCTCCTATTCAACACATGCTGCACCGTTCCAAACGCCCAAACGGGTGGCATCTAGGCTGAGAGCGCCCCGTTGTACGATGATGATCAGGCCACGTTTCTCCCACGGAGCGGGAACAGAAACGATAATGATGGCAGCTCATTCCGTTGGCTCGTTCGTCGGCCAAAAGACGATACGGTATAGAGCCAAGTGGCAAAAGACAAGAAGATATCGGAGGAGGGGATCGAACCCTCGATCTTGAGCGTGTTAAGCTCACGTCCTAACCACTAGACGACACCGACACTCGAAATGCAATACCACACGCACGCAACACCAAAACGAACACGCCACTTCCGACGTCATAATCACACCATTCCATCACTCTTCGAGACGCACCAACCTACCAGCACACACACACATACAAACCATCAATTCGCAACTACAAACGCCCATGCTTGACCGTCCCAACGTTACCCGCTCACCGCACCACGTGTCATAACGCCATCGTTTGCTCGCAACACCCACTCTTTCATTCTTCCATCGACAGCTACACTCTCCCGTCCGCCACCTATCTTGCTGAACACCATCACATGGAAGCCGTAGATGTTCTATTTTTTGGTGTGGACATGCACTGTAGCCAACGTTCTTCCAGGAAAGGGTGGATATATTTGCACCACTGCTGCTACCGACTGAGTGCATCGAGTTGAGTCGTTGCAGAGTTTAGCTGTACCAAACAGAAAATGGATAGTCTGACCACACGTACACGTTAGCGACCCATAGAGCGGGATTCGTCGGCTCGCACGGGTGTGTGGTATCCGGGATTGAACTGAGCGTAAGGATAGCATTTCCGAAAGCAATCTGTGCAGCCGGTTGTCCCAAGAGTGTCTATCAGTCCGATGGCATTGTAGACAGACCGCGAAAGGCTGTGGCAGCAACGCGTTGGCGTGCAAAAGTGCGAGGCAAAAAGGGTCCGACAGCTGTGAGATTTGAACTCACGCGGGTTACCCCAATAGATTTCTAGTCTATCGCCTTAACCACTCGGCCAAGCTGTCGTTAAAATTTAAACCATTTCAAACCCTTCACCACATCCACCGTACATCACACACAACACACATACAGCTCGCACCATGCCTCTCCTTGCGCAACTTATCAACACGTCACTTCGACACTGCTCTTGCACTCCTTCCGCTTACATCCGCACACAAAACTGCCTCCTATTCAACACATGCTGCACCGTTCCAAACGCCCAAACGGGTGGCATCTAGGCTGAGAGCGCCCCCGTTGTACGATGATGATCAGGCCACGTTTCTCCCACGGAGCGGGAACAGAAACGATAATGATGGCAGCTCATTCCGTTGGCTCGTTCGTCGGCCAAAAGACGATACGGTATAGAGCCAAGTGGCAAAAGACAAGAAGATATCGGAGGAGGGGATCGAACCCTCGATCTTGAGCGTGTTAAGCTCACGTCCTAACCACTAGACGACACCGACACTCGAAATGCAATACCACACGCACGCAACACCAAAACGAACACGCCACTTCCGACGTCATAATCACACCATTCCATCACTCTTCGAGACGCACCAACCTACCAGCACACACACACATACAAACCATCAATTCGCAACTACAAACGCCCATGCTTGACCGTCCCAACGTTACCCGCTCACCGCACCACATGTCATAACGCCATCGTTTGCTCGCAACACCCACTCTTTCATTCTTCCATCGACAGCTACACTCTCCCGTCCGCCACCTATCTTGCTGAACACCATCACATGGAAGCCGTAGATGTTCTATTTTTTGGTGTGGACATGCACTGTAGCCAACGTTCTTCCAGGAAAGGGTGGATATATTTGCACCACTGCTGCTACCGACTGAGTGCATCGAGTTGAGTCGTTGCAGAGTTTAGCTGTACCAAACAGAAAATGGATAGTCTGACCACACGTACACGTTAGCGACCCATAGAGCGGGATTCGTCGGCTCGCACGGGTGTGTGGTATCCGGGATTGAACTGAGCGTAAGGATAGCATTTCCGAAAGCAATCTGTGCAGCCGGTTGTCCCAAGAGTGTCTATCAGTCCGATGGCATTGTAGACAGACCGCGAAAGGCTGTGGCAGCAACGCGTTGGCGTGCAAAAGTGCGAGGCAAAAAGGGTCCGACAGCTGTGAGATTTGAACTCACGCGGGTTACCCCAATAGATTTCTAGTCTATCGCCTTAACCACTCGGCCAAGCTGTCGTTAAAATTTAAACCATTTCAAACCCTTCACCACATCCACCGTACATCACACACAACACACATACAGCTCGCACCATGCCTCTCCTTGCGCAACTTATCAACACGTCACTTCGACACTGCTCTTGCACTCCTTCCGCTTACATCCGCACACAAAACTGCCTCCTATTCAACACATGCTGCACCGTTCCAAACGCCCAAACGGGTGGCATCTAGGCTGAGAGCGCCCCCGTTGTACGATGATGATCAGGCCACGTTTCTCCCACGGAGCGGGAACAGAAACGATAATGATGGCAGCTCATTCCGTTGGCTCGTTCGTCGGCCAAAAGACGATACGGTATAGAGCCAAGTGGCAAAAGACAAGAAGATATCGGAGGAGGGGATCGAACCCTCGATCTTGAGCGTGTTAAGCTCACGTCCTAACCACTAGACGACACCGACACTCGAAATGCAATACCACACGCACGCAACACCAAAACGAACACGCCACTTCCGACGTCATAATCACACCATTCCATCACTCTTCGAGACGCACCAACCTACCAGCACACACACACATACAAACCATCAATTCGCAACTACAAACGCCCATGCTTGACCGTCCCAACGTTACCCGCTCACCGCACCACGTGTCATAACGCCATCGTTTGCTCGCAACACCCACTCTTTCATTCTTCCATCGACAGCTACACTCTCCCGTCCGCCACCTATCTTGCTGAACACCATCACATGGAAGCCGTAGATGTTCTATTTTTTGGTGTGGACATGCACTGTAGCCAACGTTCTTCCAGGAAAGGGTGGATATATTTGCACCACTGCTGCTACCGACTGAGTGCATCGAGTTGAGTCGTTGCAGAGTTTAGCTGTACCAAACAGAAAATGGATAGTCTGACCACACGTACACGTTAGCGACCCATAGAGCGGGATTCGTCGGCTCGCACGGGTGTGTGGTATCCGGGATTGAACTGAGCGTAAGGATAGCATTTCCGAAAGCAATCTGTGCAGCCGGTTGTCCCAAGAGTGTCTATCAGTCCGATGGCATTGTAGACAGACCGCGAAAGGCTGTGGCAGCAACGCGTTGGCGTGCAAAAGTGCGAGGCAAAAAGGGTCCGACAGCTGTGAGATTTGAACTCACGCGGGTTACCCCAATAGATTTCTAGTCTATCGCCTTAACCACTCGGCCAAGCTGTCGTTAAAATTTAAACCATTTCAAACCCTTCACCACATCCACCGTACATCACACACAACACACATACAGCTCGCACCATGCCTCTCCTTGCGCAACTTATCAACACGTCACTTCGACACTGCTCTTGCACTCCTTCCGCTTACATCCGCACACAAAACTGCCTCCTATTCAACACATGCTGCACCGTTCCAAACGCCCAAACGGGTGGCATCTAGGCTGAGAGCGCCCCCGTTGTACGATGATGATCAGGCCACGTTTCTCCCACGGAGCGGGAACAGAAACGATAATGATGGCAGCTCATTCCGTTGGCTCGTTCGTCGGCCAAAAGACGATACGGTATAGAGCCAAGTGGCAAAAGACAAGAAGATATCGGAGGAGGGGATCGAACCCTCGATCTTGAGCGTGTTAAGCTCACGTCCTAACCACTAGACGACACCGACACTCGAAATGCAATACCACACGCACGCAACACCAAAACGAACACGCCACTTCCGACGTCATAATCACACCATTCCATCACTCTTCGAGACGCACCAACCTACCAGCACACACACACATACAAACCATCAATTCGCAACTACAAACGCCCATGCTTGACCGTCCCAACGTTACCCGCTCACCGCACCACGTGTCATAACGCCATCGTTTGCTCGCAACACCCACTCTTTCATTCTTCCATCGACAGCTACACTCTCCCGTCCGCCACCTATCTTGCTGAACACCATCACATGGAAGCCGTAGATGTTCTATTTTTTGGTGTGGACATGCACTGTAGCCAACGTTCTTCCAGGAAAGGGTGGATATATTTGCACCACTGCTGCTACCGACTGAGTGCATCGAGTTGAGTCGTTGCAGAGTTTAGCTGTACCAAACAGAAAATGGATAGTCTGACCACACGTACACGTTAGCGACCCATAGAGCGGGATTCGTCGGCTCGCACGGGTGTGTGGTATCCGGGATTGAACTGAGCGTAAGGATAGCATTTCCGAAAGCAATCTGTGCAGCCGGTTGTCCCAAGAGTGTCTATCAGTCCGATGGCATTGTAGACAGACCGCGAAAGGCTGTGGCAGCAACGCGTTGGCGTGCAAAAGTGCGAGGCAAAAAGGGTCCGACAGCTGTGAGATTTGAACTCACGCGGGTTACCCCAATAGATTTCTAGTCTATCGCCTTAACCACTCGGCCAAGCTGTCGTTAAAATTTAAACCATTTCAAACCCTTCACCACATCCACCGTACATCACACACAACACACATACAGCTCGCACCATGCCTCTCCTTGCGCAACTTATCAACACGTCACTTCGACACTGCTCTTGCACTCCTTCCGCTTACATCCGCACACAAAACTGCCTCCTATTCAACACATGCTGCACCGTTCCAAACGCCCAAACGGGTGGCATCTAGGCTGAGAGCGCCCCCGTTGTACGATGATGATCAGGCCACGTTTCTCCCACGGAGCGGGAACAGAAACGATAATGATGGCAGCTCATTCCGTTGGCTCGTTCGTCGGCCAAAAGACGATACGGTATAGAGCCAAGTGGCAAAAGACAAGAAGATATCGGAGGAGGGGATCGAACCCTCGATCTTGAGCGTGTTAAGCTCACGTCCTAACCACTAGACGACACCGACACTCGAAATGCAATACCACACGCACGCAACACCAAAACGAACACGCCACTTCCGACGTCATAATCACACCATTCCATCACTCTTCGAGACGCACCAACCTACCAGCACACACACACACATACAAACCATCAATTCGCAACTACAAACGCCCATGCTTGACCGTCCCAACGTTACCCGCTCACCGCACCACGTGTCATAACGCCATCGTTTGCTCGCAACACCCACTCTTTCATTCTTCCATCGACAGCTACACTCTCCCGTCCGCCACCTATCTTGCTGAACACCATCACATGGAAGCCGTAGATGTTCTATTTTTTGGTGTGGACATGCACTGTAGCCAACGTTCTTCCAGGAAAGGGTGGATATATTTGCACCACTGCTGCTACCGACTGAGTGCATCGAGTTGAGTCGTTGCAGAGTTTAGCTGTACCAAACAGAAAATGGATAGTCTGACCACACGTACACGTTAGCGACCCATAGAGCGGGATTCGTCGGCTCGCACGGGTGTGTGGTATCCGGGATTGAACTGAGCGTAAGGATAGCATTTCCGAAAGCAATCTGTGCAGCCGGTTGTCCCAAGAGTGTCTATCAGTCCGATGGCATTGTAGACAGACCGCGAAAGGCTGTGGCAGCAACGCGTTGGCGTGCAAAAGTGCGAGGCAAAAAGGGTCCGACAGCTGTGAGATTTGAACTCACGCGGGTTACCCCAATAGATTTCTAGTCTATCGCCTTAACCACTCGGCCAAGCTGTCGTTAAAATTTAAACCATTTCAAACCCTTCACCACATCCACCGTACATCACACACAACACACATACAGCTCGCACCATGCCTCTCCTTGCGCAACTTATCAACACGTCACTTCGACACTGCTCTTGCACTCCTTCCGCTTACATCCGCACACAAAACTGCCTCCTATTCAACACATGCTGCACCGTTCCAAACGCCCAAACGGGTGGCATCTAGGCTGAGAGCGCCCCCGTTGTACGATGATGATCAGGCCACGTTTCTCCCACGGAGCGGGAACAGAAACGATAATGATGGCAGCTCATTCCGTTGGCTCGTTCGTCGGCCAAAAGACGATACGGTATAGAGCCAAGTGGCAAAAGACAAGAAGATATCGGAGGAGGGGATCGAACCCTCGATCTTGAGCGTGTTAAGCTCACGTCCTAACCACTAGACGACACCGACACTCGAAATGCAATACCACACGCACGCAACACCAAAACGAACACGCCACTTCCGACGTCATAATCACACCATTCCATCACTCTTCGAGACGCACCAACCTACCAGCACACACACACACATACAAACCATCAATTCGCAACTACAAACGCCCATGCTTGACCGTCCCAACGTTACCCGCTCACCGCACCACGTGTCATAACGCCATCGTTTGCTCGCAACACCCACTCTTTCATTCTTCCATCGACAGCTACACTCTCCCGTCCGCCACCTATCTTGCTGAACACCATCACATGGAAGCCGTAGATGTTCTATTTTTTGGTGTGGACATGCACTGTAGCCAACGTTCTTCCAGGAAAGGGTGGATATATTTGCACCACTGCTGCTACCGACTGAGTGCATCGAGTTGAGTCGTTGCAGAGTTTAGCTGTACCAAACAGAAAATGGATAGTCTGACCACACGTACACGTTAGCGACCCATAGAGCGGGATTCGTCGGCTCGCACGGGTGTGTGGTATCCGGGATTGAACTGAGCGTAAGGATAGCATTTCCGAAAGCAATCTGTGCAGCCGGTTGTCCCAAGAGTGTCTATCAGTCCGATGGCATTGTAGACAGACCGCGAAAGGCTGTGGCAGCAACGCGTTGGCGTGCAAAAGTGCGAGGCAAAAAGGGTCCGACAGCTGTGAGATTTGAACTCACGCGGGTTACCCCAATAGATTTCTAGTCTATCGCCTTAACCACTCGGCCAAGCTGTCGTTAAAATTTAAACCATTTCAAACCCTTCACCACATCCACCGTACATCACACACAACACACATACAGCTCGCACCATGCCTCTCCTTGCGCAACTTATCAACACGTCACTTCGACACTGCTCTTGCACTCCTTCCGCTTACATCCGCACACAAAACTGCCTCCTATTCAACACATGCTGCACCGTTCCAAACGCCCAAACGGGTGGCATCTAGGCTGAGAGCGCCCCCGTTGTACGATGATGATCAGGCCACGTTTCTCCCACGGAGCGGGAACAGAAACGATAATGATGGCAGCTCATTCCGTTGGCTCGTTCGTCGGCCAAAAGACGATACGGTATAGAGCCAAGTGGCAAAAGACAAGAAGATATCGGAGGAGGGGATCGAACCCTCGATCTTGAGCGTGTTAAGCTCACGTCCTAACCACTAGACGACACCGACACTCGAAATGCAATACCACACGCACGCAACACCAAAACGAACACGCCACTTCCGACGTCATAATCACACCATTCCATCACTCTTCGAGACGCACCAACCTACCAGCACACACACACATACAAACCATCAATTCGCAACTACAAACGCCCATGCTTGACCGTCCCAACGTTACCCGCTCACCGCACCACGTGTCATAACGCCATCGTTTGCTCGCAACACCCACTCTTTCATTCTTCCATCGACAGCTACACTCTCCCGTCCGCCACCTATCTTGCTGAACACCATCACATGGAAGCCGTAGATGTTCTATTTTTTGGTGTGGACATGCACTGTAGCCAACGTTCTTCCAGGAAAGGGTGGATATATTTGCACCACTGCTGCTACCGACTGAGTGCATCGAGTTGAGTCGTTGCAGAGTTTAGCTGTACCAAACAGAAAATGGATAGTCTGACCACACGTACACGTTAGCGACCCATAGAGCGGGATTCGTCGGCTCGCACGGGTGTGTGGTATCCGGGATTGAACTGAGCGTAAGGATAGCATTTCCGAAAGCAATCTGTGCAGCCGGTTGTCCCAAGAGTGTCTATCAGTCCGATGGCATTGTAGACAGACCGCGAAAGGCTGTGGCAGCAACGCGTTGGCGTGCAAAAGTGCGAGGCAAAAAGGGTCCGACAGCTGTGAGATTTGAACTCACGCGGGTTACCCCAATAGATTTCTAGTCTATCGCCTTAACCACTCGGCCAAGCTGTCGTTAAAATTTAAACCATTTCAAACCCTTCACCACATCCACCGTACATCACACACAACACACATACAGCTCGCACCATGCCTCTCCTTGCGCAACTTATCAACACGTCACTTCGACACTGCTCTTGCACTCCTTCCGCTTACATCCGCACACAAAACTGCCTCCTATTCAACACATGCTGCACCGTTCCAAACGCCCAAACGGGTGGCATCTAGGCTGAGAGCGCCCCCGTTGTACGATGATGATCAGGCCACGTTTCTCCCACGGAGCGGGAACAGAAACGATAATGATGGCAGCTCATTCCGTTGGCTCGTTCGTCGGCCAAAAGACGATACGGTATAGAGCCAAGTGGCAAAAGACAAGAAGATATCGGAGGAGGGGATCGAACCCTCGATCTTGAGCGTGTTAAGCTCACGTCCTAACCACTAGACGACACCGACACTCGAAATGCAATACCACACGCACGCAACACCAAAACGAACACGCCACTTCCGACGTCATAATCACACCATTCCATCACTCTTCGAGACGCACCAACCTACCAGCACACACACACATACAAACCATCAATTCGCAACTACAAACGCCCATGCTTGACCGTCCCAACGTTACCCGCTCACCGCACCACGTGTCATAACGCCATCGTTTGCTCGCAACACCCACTCTTTCATTCTTCCATCGACAGCTACACTCTCCCGTCCGCCACCTATCTTGCTGAACACCATCACATGGAAGCCGTAGATGTTCTATTTTTTGGTGTGGACATGCACTGTAGCCAACGTTCTTCCAGGAAAGGGTGGATATATTTGCACCACTGCTGCTACCGACTGAGTGCATCGAGTTGAGTCGTTGCAGAGTTTAGCTGTACCAAACAGAAAATGGATAGTCTGACCACACGTACACGTTAGCGACCCATAGAGCGGGATTCGTCGGCTCGCACGGGTGTGTGGTATCCGGGATTGAACTGAGCGTAAGGATAGCATTTCCGAAAGCAATCTGTGCAGCCGGTTGTCCCAAGAGTGTCTATCAGTCCGATGGCATTGTAGACAGACCGCGAAAGGCTGTGGCAGCAACGCGTTGGCGTGCAAAAGTGCGAGGCAAAAAGGGTCCGACAGCTGTGAGATTTGAACTCACGCGGGTTACCCCAATAGATTTCTAGTCTATCGCCTTAACCACTCGGCCAAGCTGTCGTTAAAATTTAAACCATTTCAAACCCTTCACCACATCCACCGTACATCACACACAACACACATACAGCTCGCACCATGCCTCTCCTTGCGCAACTTATCAACACGTCACTTCGACACTGCTCTTGCACTCCTTCCGCTTACATCCGCACACAAAACTGCCTCCTATTCAACACATGCTGCACCGTTCCAAACGCCCAAACGGGTGGCATCTAGGCTGAGAGCGCCCCCGTTGTACGATGATGATCAGGCCACGTTTCTCCCACGGAGCGGGAACAGAAACGATAATGATGGCAGCTCATTCCGTTGGCTCGTTCGTCGGCCAAAAGACGATACGGTATAGAGCCAAGTGGCAAAAGACAAGAAGATATCGGAGGAGGGGATCGAACCCTCGATCTTGAGCGTGTTAACACCTTCTACCCGAACTGTACTCGCCTCAGACGGCTAAGCGTATGTCGTATAATACGACGTACACTGCCACTAGGTATTAGTATGGACCATCTGTTTATCTTTAGGATGGGAGTACAAATTCTCAACAGGTTTTCCGCACAATGTTGTATGACTTACGCCATTGAGATAGATAAAGTTGAGATCAATGTCGTAAGTGACCCCAACAGCATTCATCAGACGGACGACAAGACGCGCTACTCAGCTACTCATTTCAGAAACAAAGCAAAAGAAGGAGCGTCGACTCAAGAATCTCTGCATTCAACCTCACGACAGTAACCACTCATCAAATGACACACTGCAGAATATCAGCATCGTCGCCGACCCCACACTCACTTCCTTCCTCGCGGCGAAGGTGCAGTTCACGCCGGGTTTTCTTGCGCTTCCCCGCGGTTTGGCCGGGCCGGCGCAGCACGACGCGCTTCCCCAAGTTGCTGGGAATGGTCTCTCCGGCCCCGAAGTCCTCATGCCATATTTCAAAACAGGTCTTGTGTACGCCGTTGTATTCGCGGCGGATCCTATTGCAGAGCCAGCACTTGGCGTCGTCCAGCGAACAACGCTCGCAAAAAAAAGTCGTCGCGCAGGACTTCTTCTGCTGTGTCCGCAAGAGTGCACATACCTTGCACGACCGTTGGCGGCGCTTCTGAACGCCGCTAACAGTGACCCAGTCTTCGGCCTGTTGAAGGGCGTGCGTTAGGCGGAGAGGTGTCCTTCTGCGCCTCTGGCTGGATGGAGGCGGCGTAGGGTTTATCCCTGCGAAGTCCTCGGCCTTGAGCTGCAGAAGCTGGTTTTGGAGGACAGCAAACCACTCAGCCCTTTGCATGGCGACCGTGCCCTTTGCCTTCGCCCCCTCTTTATGGCTCAAGTACGCGTTCACTAACGCGAGATCCAAGAAGCCCAAAAATAGCCCTTTATAGTACTTCTTGAAGCGCGTGGACATTTGCAAAGAGTAGCTCTGGAGGCGGAGTTGGTCGTGGCGATCAACTCCTCCCATCCAGTTTTGGTAGTCTTTTACGGCCTGGGGGCATCCTACTTGGATCGGACCAACCCGCTTGATCTTGCGCTCGAGAGTAGACGGCGTCATGACCGAACCAGTGCAGAGATAGTAGACCGGTTTGCGGTCCCACCACAAGCACGATATCATGGTGGGTACCGCGACCGAGCGCGAGAATAGAAACGAACCACGGGGTATACTTGCTGGGCGGGTCTTATGCTTGGACAGGAGTGCCTTGTTGAACCCCAAGCGGTTCGTCTGGACTGTCCCCACCACGTACACCTTCATCTTCAGCAGCTCTATAGCTAGTAGCACGGATGAGTAGAACCTGTCTACCACGACCGCATGCCAGGCGTAGCGTGATTTAGGTGAGAACACAGCCGACAGGTTCCGCAGTACCGCAGCTGCGCCAGTCTTGAAGTCAATTGGATTGTCAACACCTTCCCGCTTGCCAACATAAACTTCAAATCTACAACAAAAACAACATAAAGATCTGTTAGAATGTCTGCAACCCGTAACTTACGACATAATAAAATATACCTATGGCAGTAAGCCGTCTTTGCGTCACACAGCATAAATAATTTTGAACCGTAACGGTGCGGCTTGTCCGACATGAACATACGAGTGGGGTTGCGCCTCGACGTGGCGGGTAGGACGCCTTCGTCGAAGGAAAAAATAGCTGGTAGAGACCAAGCTGACAAGAATCGTTCTTGTAGCTTATCCACTATAGGCCGCAGCTTCCACAGCTTGTCGCGTCCGTGGTCTACCGTATTGTCCACAAAGTGAAGATCCCGTAGGATGCTGATGCAGCGATCACGACTCATATACCGTCCGAAGAGCCCGGCTGGTATGGCGCCGTCCTCGACCATGGACCAATGCGCGCCGAAGCGCCGCTTCTGGGGGCACAGCATACGTGCCACCAGAAGCCCAACTACATGTAGGATCTCGTGTGCGCCATAAGCTTCCTTTGCCCTCAGCCGACGAGCAATTTGGGCCGCAGTCTCCCGCTGGCGCCCGAACTGCCGCGCAGCCATCTTCTCTGCTCGTTGGTCCACTTGTTGCAAGCAGTAACGATTGGTCTCGGTGGCAATCGAGACCCAGAGCGACTTCGGCAAGAAGTAAAACAGTGTCAGGAGTGGCGACCGCCACAGGTCCAGCAGCTCGCCAACCGGGCTTGCCTTTTCCGCGCCCAAACCCGGGTATGGAGTAGTGTTCGTCTCGAAATCGGCCGAGGCTGCAGTCCACTGCATCGCCCGCAGCGTGTTCTCGCGTTCCTTCAGATCAGCACTTGATAAACAACCGTCGCCAATATGCAGTGACGCGAGGAACGCTTGATCAATTTCCTCCGCGCCACTGTCAGAGAGATCATCGCCCCCCTCGTCCATTGATTCACCACCAGAATCGCGATAGTCATCAACGACTGCAGCACCATCGCTCTCATCCCCCGAGCTCAACTCGTCGTAGTCACAACTGTTCTCCCAGTTCTGCAGTACGTTCACGTCCGCGGTCAGTTGTACAGGGATCCGGTGTCGCCGTGATAGGGCAGCGGGGGGAGCGGCAGCACGTTCGTCCTCCTGCTCACTCTCCAGCCCTGACGCTTCCGACAGCAAGTGCAAGCCAGCAGATGCGTCGCATTCCCCCTCCTCCGCGTGTAAATCTCGTTGCGAGAGGTCAAAGGCTTTGGCTACAGCATTCTGCGAAAGATCAACCTCTGATGCATCGGAGTCCGAGCGTAATACCTGCTCGATGGTATTCTGCGAAAGCAGAACAGAAGTGTCTATCTGCGAGGGACGAATGGTGGCATCGTCCGTGCAACCTTCGCCGTGTCCGTCATGCTCAGCAGCGTCGTCACTGCCATCGTGCTCGTCACGCTTATCAGCGTCGTCTGCTCCAGCCTCGACGGGATCGTCCTCGCCGACAAGTAAGCCCGTCTTGAATGCAAATGCCACAACAGCCCGCTCACCAACCAGCACATCGTTTGTTGGACTCGCATAGGTCCACTCGGTCCGGATACCCGTCGGTCGCTTTGATGTCCAGCCCGCCGCCCTCAGCTGCCGCCATAAGTGTCCAAAGTCGATGTCATGTGCTGCCTCGACTGGGGCGGCGGGGGTGGTGGTTTTATCGTGGCGAGTCGCTCGCATCGTGTCTGGCTGGCAAATTCTCGAATGAGTGGCTTGCCAGGCAGTGTCTCCCCATCCTGATTTCTTTCCCACCGGAAGCCTAGTCGTGGTTTTGTGATCATCTTGCGAAAACCTCTTGCAGCTTATATGTTTTGATTGCACTTGATTAAAGTATGGAAAATAGTCTCCAAGCCATTTTTCAAGATAAACCCCTCAATGTCGTCAGTTACGACATACGAAAACAGCTACGGTGTATCTTACGACGTTAGTAAGGAAGGTGTTAAGCTCACGTCCTAACCACTAGACGACACCGACACTCGAAATGCAATACCACACGCACGCAACACCAAAACGAACACGCCACTTCCGACGTCATAATCACACCATTCCATCACTCTTCGAGACGCACCAACCTACCAGCACACACACACATACAAACCATCAATTCGCAACTACAAACGCCCATGCTTGACCGTCCCAACGTTACCCGCTCACCGCACCACGTGTCATAACGCCATCGTTTGCTCGCAACACCCACTCTTTCATTCTTCCATCGACAGCTACACTCTCCCGTCCGCCACCTATCTTGCTGAACACCATCACATGGAAGCCGTAGATGTTCTATTTTTTGGTGTGGACATGCACTGTAGCCAACGTTCTTCCAGGAAAGGGTGGATATATTTGCACCACTGCTGCTACCGACTGAGTGCATCGAGTTGAGTCGTTGCAGAGTTTAGCTGTACCAAACAGAAAATGGATAGTCTGACCACACGTACACGTTAGCGACCCATAGAGCGGGATTCGTCGGCTCGCACGGGTGTGTGGTATCCGGGATTGAACTGAGCGTAAGGATAGCATTTCCGAAAGCAATCTGTGCAGCCGGTTGTCCCAAGAGTGTCTATCAGTCCGATGGCATTGTAGACAGACCGCGAAAGGCTGTGGCAGCAACGCGTTGGCGTGCAAAAGTGCGAGGCAAAAAGGGTCCGACAGCTGTGAGATTTGAACTCACGCGGGTTACCCCAATAGATTTCTAGTCTATCGCCTTAACCACTCGGCCAAGCTGTCGTTAAAATTTAAACCATTTCAAACCCTTCACCACATCCACCGTACATCACACACAACACACATACAGCTCGCACCATGCCTCTCCTTGCGCAACTTATCAACACGTCACTTCGACACTGCTCTTGCACTCCTTCCGCTTACATCCGCACACAAAACTGCCTCCTATTCAACACATGCTGCACCGTTCCAAACGCCCAAACGGGTGGCATCTAGGCTGAGAGCGCCCCCGTTGTACGATGATGATCAGGCCACGTTTCTCCCACGGAGCGGGAACAGAAACGATAATGATGGCAGCTCATTCCGTTGGCTCGTTCGTCGGCCAAAAGACGATACGGTATAGAGCCAAGTGGCAAAAGACAAGAAGATATCGGAGGAGGGGATCGAACCCTCGATCTTGAGCGTGTTAAGCTCACGTCCTAACCACTAGACGACACCGACACTCGAAATGCAATACCACACGCACGCAACACCAAAACGAACACGCCACTTCCGACGTCATAATCACACCATTCCATCACTCTTCGAGACGCACCAACCTACCAGCACACACACACACATACAAACCATCAATTCGCAACTACAAACGCCCATGCTTGACCGTCCCAACGTTACCCGCTCACCGCACCACGTGTCATAACGCCATCGTTTGCTCGCAACACCCACTCTTTCATTCTTCCATCGACAGCTACACTCTCCCGTCCGCCACCTATCTTGCTGAACACCATCACATGGAAGCCGTAGATGTTCTATTTTTTGGTGTGGACATGCACTGTAGCCAACGTTCTTCCAGGAAAGGGTGGATATATTTGCACCACTGCTGCTACCGACTGAGTGCATCGAGTTGAGTCGTTGCAGAGTTTAGCTGTACCAAACAGAAAATGGATAGTCTGACCACACGTACACGTTAGCGACCCATAGAGCGGGATTCGTCGGCTCGCACGGGTGTGTGGTATCCGGGATTGAACTGAGCGTAAGGATAGCATTTCCGAAAGCAATCTGTGCAGCCGGTTGTCCCAAGAGTGTCTATCAGTCCGATGGCATTGTAGACAGACCGCGAAAGGCTGTGGCAGCAACGCGTTGGCGTGCAAAAGTGCGAGGCAAAAAGGGTCCGACAGCTGTGAGATTTGAACTCACGCGGGTTACCCCAATAGATTTCTAGTCTATCGCCTTAACCACTCGGCCAAGCTGTCGTTAAAATTTAAACCATTTCAAACCCTTCACCACATCCACCGTACATCACACACAACACACATACAGCTCGCACCATGCCTCTCCTTGCGCAACTTATCAACACGTCACTTCGACACTGCTCTTGCACTCCTTCCGCTTACATCCGCACACAAAACTGCCTCCTATTCAACACATGCTGCACCGTTCCAAACGCCCAAACGGGTGGCATCTAGGCTGAGAGCGCCCCCGTTGTACGATGATGATCAGGCCACGTTTCTCCCACGGAGCGGGAACAGAAACGATAATGATGGCAGCTCATTCCGTTGGCTCGTTCGTCGGCCAAAAGACGATACGGTATAGAGCCAAGTGGCAAAAGACAAGAAGATATCGGAGGAGGGGATCGAACCCTCGATCTTGAGCGTGTTAAGCTCACGTCCTAACCACTAGACGACACCGACACTCGAAATGCAATACCACACGCACGCAACACCAAAACGAACACGCCACTTCCGACGTCATAATCACACCATTCCATCACTCTTCGAGACGCACCAACCTACCAGCACACACACACATACAAACCATCAATTCGCAACTACAAACGCCCATGCTTGACCGTCCCAACGTTACCCGCTCACCGCACCACATGTCATAACGCCATCGTTTGCTCGCAACACCCACTCTTTCATTCTTCCATCGACAGCTACACTCTCCCGTCCGCCACCTATCTTGCTGAACACCATCACATGGAAGCCGTAGATGTTCTATTTTTGGTGTGGACATGCACTGTAGCCAACGTTCTTCCAGGAAAGGGTGGATATATTTGCACCACTGCTGCTACCGACTGAGTGCATCGAGTTGAGTCGTTGCAGAGTTTAGCTGTACCAAACAGAAAATGGATAGTCTGACCACACGTACACGTTAGCGACCCATAGAGCGGGATTCGTCGGCTCGCACGGGTGTGTGGTATCCGGGATTGAACTGAGCGTAAGGATAGCATTTCCGAAAGCAATCCGTGCAGCCGGTTGTCCCAAGAGTGTCTATCAGTCCGATGGCATTGTAGACAGACCGCGAAAGGCTGTGGCAGCAACGCGTTGGCGTGCAACAGTGCGAGGCAAAAAGGGTCCGACAGCTGTGAGATTTGAACTCACGCGGGTTACCCCAATAGATTTCTAGTCTATCGCCTTAACCACTCGGCCAAGCTGTCGTTAAAATTTAAACCATTTCAAACCCTTCACCACATCCACCGTACATCACACACAACACACATACAGCTCGCACCATGCCTCTCCTTGCGCAACTTATCAACACGTCACTTCGACACTGCTCTTGCACTCCTTCCGCTTACATCCGCACACAAAACTGCCTCCTATTCAACACATGCTCACACCGTTCCAAACGCCCAAACGGGTGGCATCTAGGCTGAGAGCGCCCCCGTTGTACGATGATGATCAGGCCACGTTTCTCCCACGGAGCGGGAACAGAAACGATAATGATGGCAGCTCATTCCGTTGGCTCGTTCGTCGGCCAAAAGACGATACGGTATAGAGCCAAGTGGCAAAAGACAAGAAGATATCGGAGGAGGGGATCGAACCCTCGATCTTGAGCGTGTTAAGCTCACGTCCTAACCACTAGACGACACCGACACTCGAAATGCAATACCACACGCACGCAACACCAAAACGAACACGCCACTTCCGACGTCATAATCACACCATTCCATCACTCTTCGAGACGCACCAACCTACCAGCACACACACACACATACAAACCATCAATTCGCAACTACAAACGCCCATGCTTGACCGTCCCAACGTTACCCGCTCACCGCACCACGTGTCATAACGCCATCGTTTGCTCGCAACACCCACTCTTTCATTCTTCCATCGACAGCTACACTCTCCCGTCCGCCACCTATCTTGCTGAACACCATCACATGGAAGCCGTAGATGTTCTATTTTTTGGTGTGGACATGCACTGTAGCCAACGTTCTTCCAGGAAAGGGTGGATATATTTGCACCACTGCTGCTACCGACTGAGTGCATCGAGTTGAGTCGTTGCAGAGTTTAGCTGTACCAGACAGAAAATGGATAGTCTGACCACACGTACACGTTAGCGACCCATAGAGCGGGATTCGTCGGCTCGCACGGGTGTGTGGTATCCGGGATTGAACTGAGCGTAAGGATAGCATTTCCGAAAGCAATCCGTGCAGCCGGTTGTCCCAAGAGTGTCTATCAGTCCGATGGCATTGTAGACAGACCGCGAAAGGCTGTGGCAGCAACGCGTTGGCGTGCAACAGTGCGAGGCAAAAAGGGTCCGACAGCTGTGAGATTTGAACTCACGCGGGTTACCCCAATAGATTTCTAGTCTATCGCCTTAACCACTCGGCCAAGCTGTCGTTAAAATTTAAACCATTTCAAACCCTTCACCACATCCACCGTACATCACACACAACACACATACAGCTCGCACCATGCCTCTCCTTGCGCAACTTATCAACACGTCACTTCGACACTGCTCTTGCACTCCTTCCGCTTACATCCGCACACAAAACTGCCTCCTATTCAACACATGCTCACACCGTTCCAAACGCCCAAACGGGTGGCATCTAGGCTGAGAGCGCCCCCGTTGTACGATGATGATCAGGCCACGTTTCTCCCACGGAGCGGGAACAGAAACGATAATGATGGCAGCTCATTCCGTTGGCTCGTTCGTCGGCCAAAAGACGATACGGTATAGAGCCAAGTGGCAAAAGACAAGAAGATATCGGAGGAGGGGATCGAACCCTCGATCTTGAGCGTGTTAAGCTCACGTCCTAACCACTAGACGACACCGACACTCGAAATGCAATACCACACGCACGCAACACCAAAACGAACACGCCACTTCCGACGTCATAATCACACCATTCCATCACTCTTCGAGACGCACCAACCTACCAGCACACACACACACATACAAACCATCAATTCGCAACTACAAACGCCCATGCTTGACCGTCCCAACGTTACCCGCTCACCGCACCACGTGTCATAACGCCATCGTTTGCTCGCAACACCCACTCTTTCATTCTTCCATCGACAGCTACACTCTCCCGTCCGCCACCTATCTTGCTGAACACCATCACATGGAAGCCGTAGATGTTCTATTTTTTGGTGTGGACATGCACTGTAGCCAACGTTCTTCCAGGAAAGGGTGGATATATTTGCACCACTGCTGCTACCGACTGAGTGCATCGAGTTGAGTCGTTGCAGAGTTTAGCTGTACCAGACAGAAAATGGATAGTCTGACCACACGTACACGTTAGCGACCCATAGAGCGGGATTCGTCGGCTCGCACGGGTGTGTGGTATCCGGGATTGAACTGAGCGTAAGGATAGCATTTCCGAAAGCAATCCGTGCAGCCGGTTGTCCCAAGAGTGTCTATCAGTCCGATGGCATTGTAGACAGACCGCGAAAGGCTGTGGCAGCAACGCGTTGGCGTGCAACAGTGCGAGGCAAAAAGGGTCCGACAGCTGTGAGATTTGAACTCACGCGGGTTACCCCAATAGATTTCTAGTCTATCGCCTTAACCACTCGGCCAAGCTGTCGTTAAAATTTAAACCATTTCAAACCCTTCACCACATCCACCGTACATCACACACAACACACATACAGCTCGCACCATGCCTCTCCTTGCGCAACTTATCAACACGTCACTTCGACACTGCTCTTGCACTCCTTCCGCTTACATCCGCACACAAAACTGCCTCCTATTCAACACATGCTCACACCGTTCCAAACGCCCAAACGGGTGGCATCTAGGCTGAGAGCGCCCCCGTTGTACGATGATGATCAGGCCACGTTTCTCCCACGGAGCGGGAACAGAAACGATAATGATGGCAGCTCATTCCGTTGGCTCGTTCGTCGGCCAAAAGACGATACGGTATAGAGCCAAGTGGCAAAAGACAAGAAGATATCGGAGGAGGGGATCGAACCCTCGATCTTGAGCGTGTTAAGCTCACGTCCTAACCACTAGACGACACCGACACTCGAAATGCAATACCACACGCACGCAATACCAAAACGAACACGCCACTTCCGACGTCATAATCACACCATTCCATCACTCTTCGAGACGCACCAACCTACCAGCACACACACACACATACAAACCATCAATTCGCAACTACAAACGCCCATGCTTGACCGTCCCAACGTTACCCGCTCACCGCACCACGTGTCATAACGCCATCGTTTGCTCGCAACACCCACTCTTTCATTCTTCCATCGACAGCTACACTCTCCCGTCCGCCACCTATCTTGCTGAACACCATCACATGGAAGCCGTAGATGTTCTATTTTTTGGTGTGGACATGCACTGTAGCCAACGTTCTTCCAGGAAAGGGTGGATATATTTGCACCACTGCTGCTACCGACTGAGTGCATCGAGTTGAGTCGTTGCAGAGTTTAGCTGTACCAAACAGAAAATGGATAGTCTGACCACACGTACACGTTAGCGACCCATAGAGCGGGATTCGTCGGCTCGCACGGGTGTGTGGTATCCGGGATTGAACTGAGCGTAAGGATAGCATTTCCGAAAGCAATCCGTGCAGCCGGTTGTCCCAAGAGTGTCTATCAGTCCGATGGCATTGTAGACAGACCGCGAAAGGCTGTGGCAGCAACGCGTTGGCGTGCAACAGTGCGAGGCAAAAAGGGTCCGACAGCTGTGAGATTTGAACTCACGCGGGTTACCCCAATAGATTTCTAGTCTATCGCCTTAACCACTCGGCCAAGCTGTCGTTAAAATTTAAACCATTTCAAACCCTTCACCACATCCACCGTACATCACACACAACACACATACAGCTCGCACCATGCCTCTCCTTGCGCAACTTATCAACACGTCACTTCGACACTGCTCTTGCACTCCTTCCGCTTACATCCGCACACAAAACTGCCTCCTATTCAACACATGCTACACCGTTCCAAACGCCCAAACGGGTGGCATCTAGGCTGAGAGCGCCCCCGTTGTACGATGATGATCAGGCCACGTTTCTCCCACGGAGCGGGAACAGAAACGATAATGATGGCAGCTCATTCCGTTGGCTCGTTCGTCGGCCAAAAGACGATACGGTATAGAGCCAAGTGGCAAAAGACAAGAAGATATCGGAGGAGGGGATCGAACCCTCGATCTTGAGCGTGTTAAGCTCACGTCCTAACCACTAGACGACACCGACACTCGAAATGCAATACCACACGCACGCAACACCAAAACGAACACGCCACTTCCGACGTCATAATCACACCATTCCATCACTCTTCGAGACGCACCAACCTACCAGCACACACACACACATACAAACCATCAATTCGCAACTACAAACGCCCATGCTTGACCGTCCCAACGTTACCCGCTCACCGCACCACGTGTCATAACGCCATCGTTTGCTCGCAACACCCACTCTTTCATTCTTCCATCGACAGCTACACTCTCCCGTCCGCCACCTATCTTGCTGAACACCATCACATGGAAGCCGTAGATGTTCTATTTTTTGGTGTGGACATGCACTGTAGCCAACGTTCTTCCAGGAAAGGGTGGATATATTTGCACCACTGCTGCTACCGACTGAGTGCATCGAGTTGAGTCGTTGCAGAGTTTAGCTGTACCAAACAGAAAATGGATAGTCTGACCACACGTACACGTTAGCGACCCATAGAGCGGGATTCGTCGGCTCGCACGGGTGTGTGGTATCCGGGATTGAACTGAGCGTAAGGATAGCATTTCCGAAAGCAATCCGTGCAGCCGGTTGTCCCAAGAGTGTCTATCAGTCCGATGGCATTGTAGACAGACCGCGAAAGGCTGTGGCAGCAACGCGTTGGCGTGCAACAGTGCGAGGCAAAAAGGGTCCGACAGCTGTGAGATTTGAACTCACGCGGGTTACCCCAATAGATTTCTAGTCTATCGCCTTAACCACTCGGCCAAGCTGTCGTTAAAATTTAAACCATTTCAAACCCTTCACCACATCCACCGTACATCACACACAACACACATACAGCTCGCACCATGCCTCTCCTTGCGCAACTTATCAACACGTCACTTCGACACTGCTCTTGCACTCCTTCCGCTTACATCCGCACACAAAACTGCCTCCTATTCAACACATGCTCACACCGTTCCAAACGCCCAAACGGGTGGCATCTAGGCTGAGAGCGCCCCCGTTGTACGATGATGATCAGGCCACGTTTCTCCCACGGAGCGGGAACAGAAACGATAATGATGGCAGCTCATTCCGTTGGCTCGTTCGTCGGCCAAAAGACGATACGGTATAGAGCCAAGTGGCAAAAGACAAGAAGATATCGGAGGAGGGGATCGAACCCTCGATCTTGAGCGTGTTAAGCTCACGTCCTAACCACTAGACGACACCGACACTCGAAATGCAATACCACACGCACGCAATACCAAAACGAACACGCCACTTCCGACGTCATAATCACACCATTCCATCACTCTTCGAGACGCACCAACCTACCAGCACACACACACACATACAAACCATCAATTCGCAACTACAAACGCCCATGCTTGACCGTCCCAACGTTACCCGCTCACCGCACCACGTGTCATAACGCCATCGTTTGCTCGCAACACCCACTCTTTCATTCTTCCATCGACAGCTACACTCTCCCGTCCGCCACCTATCTTGCTGAACACCATCACATGGAAGCCGTAGATGTTCTATTTTTTGGTGTGGACATGCACTGTAGCCAACGTTCTTCCAGGAAAGGGTGGATATATTTGCACCACTGCTGCTACCGACTGAGTGCATCGAGTTGAGTCGTTGCAGAGTTTAGCTGTACCAAACAGAAAATGGATAGTCTGACCACACGTACACGTTAGCGACCCATAGAGCGGGATTCGTCGGCTCGCACGGGTGTGTGGTATCCGGGATTGAACTGAGCGTAAGGATAGCATTTCCGAAAGCAATCCGTGCAGCCGGTTGTCCCAAGAGTGTCTATCAGTCCGATGGCATTGTAGACAGACCGCGAAAGGCTGTGGCAGCAACGCGTTGGCGTGCAAAAGTGCGAGGCAAAAAGGGTCCGACAGCTGTGAGATTTGAACTCACGCGGGTTACCCCAATAGATTTCTAGTCTATCGCCTTAACCACTCGGCCAAGCTGTCGTTAAAATTTAAACCATTTCAAACCCTTCACCACATCCACCGTACATCACACACAACACACATACAGCTCGCACCATGCCTCTCCTTGCGCAACTTATCAACACGTCACTTCGACACTGCTCTTGCACTCCTTCCGCTTACATCCGCACACAAAACTGCCTCCTATTCAACACATGCTCACACCGTTCCAAACGCCCAAACGGGTGGCATCTAGGCTGAGAGCGCCCCCGTTGTACGATGATGATCAGGCCACGTTTCTCCCACGGAGCGGGAACAGAAACGATAATGATGGCAGCTCATTCCGTTGGCTCGTTCGTCGGCCAAAAGACGATACGGTATAGAGCCAAGTGGCAAAAGACAAGAAGATATCGGAGGAGGGGATCGAACCCTCGATCTTGAGCGTGTTAAGCTCACGTCCTAACCACTAGACGACACCGACACTCGAAATGCAATACCACACGCACGCAACACCAAAACGAACACGCCACTTCCGACGTCATAATCACACCATTCCATCACTCTTCGAGACGCACCAACCTACCAGCACACACACACACATACAAACCATCAATTCGCAACTACAAACGCCCATGCTTGACCGTCCCAACGTTACCCGCTCACCGCACCACGTGTCATAACGCCATCGTTTGCTCGCAACACCCACTCTTTCATTCTTCCATCGACAGCTACACTCTCCCGTCCGCCACCTATCTTGCTGAACACCATCACATGGAAGCCGTAGATGTTCTATTTTTTGGTGTGGACATGCACTGTAGCCAACGTTCTTCCAGGAAAGGGTGGATATATTTGCACCACTGCTGCTACCGACTGAGTGCATCGAGTTGAGTCGTTGCAGAGTTTAGCTGTACCAAACAGAAAATGGATAGTCTGACCACACGTACACGTTAGCGACCCATAGAGCGGGATTCGTCGGCTCGCACGGGTGTGTGGTATCCGGGATTGAACTGAGCGTAAGGATAGCATTTCCGAAAGCAATCCGTGCAGCCGGTTGTCCCAAGAGTGTCTATCAGTCCGATGGCATTGTAGACAGACCGCGAAAGGCTGTGGCAGCAACGCGTTGGCGTGCAAAAGTGCGAGGCAAAAAGGGTCCGACAGCTGTGAGATTTGAACTCACGCGGGTTACCCCAATAGATTTCTAGTCTATCGCCTTAACCACTCGGCCAAGCTGTCGTTAAAATTTAAACCATTTCAAACCCTTCACCACATCCACCGTACATCACACACAACACACATACAGCTCGCACCATGCCTCTCCTTGCGCAACTTATCAACACGTCACTTCGACACTGCTCTTGCACTCCTTCCGCTTACATCCGCACACAAAACTGCCTCCTATTCAACACATGCTCACACCGTTCCAAACGCCCAAACGGGTGGCATCTAGGCTGAGAGCGCCCCCGTTGTACGATGATGATCAGGCCACGTTTCTCCCACGGAGCGGGAACAGAAACGATAATGATGGCAGCTCATTCCGTTGGCTCGTTCGTCGGCCAAAAGACGATACGGTATAGAGCCAAGTGGCAAAAGACAAGAAGATATCGGAGGAGGGGATCGAACCCTCGATCTTGAGCGTGTTAAGCTCACGTCCTAACCACTAGACGACACCGACACTCGAAATGCAATACCACACGCACGCAACACCAAAACGAACACGCCACTTCCGACGTCATAATCACACCATTCCATCACTCTTCGAGACGCACCAACCTACCAGCACACACACACACATACAAACCATCAATTCGCAACTACAAACGCCCATGCTTGACCGTCCCAACGTTACCCGCTCACCGCACCACGTGTCATAACGCCATCGTTTGCTCGCAACACCCACTCTTTCATTCTTCCATCGACAGCTACACTCTCCCGTCCGCCACCTATCTTGCTGAACACCATCACATGGAAGCCGTAGATGTTCTATTTTTTGGTGTGGACATGCACTGTAGCCAACGTTCTTCCAGGAAAGGGTGGATATATTTGCACCACTGCTGCTACCGACTGAGTGCATCGAGTTGAGTCGTTGCAGAGTTTAGCTGTACCAAACAGAAAATGGATAGTCTGACCACACGTACACGTTAGCGACCCATAGAGCGGGATTCGTCGGCTCGCACGGGTGTGTGGTATCCGGGATTGAACTGAGCGTAAGGATAGCATTTCCGAAAGCAATCCGTGCAGCCGGTTGTCCCAAGAGTGTCTATCAGTCCGATGGCATTGTAGACAGACCGCGAAAGGCTGTGGCAGCAACGCGTTGGCGTGCAAAAGTGCGAGGCAAAAAGGGTCCGACAGCTGTGAGATTTGAACTCACGCGGGTTACCCCAATAGATTTCTAGTCTATCGCCTTAACCACTCGGCCAAGCTGTCGTTAAAATTTAAACCATTTCAAACCCTTCACCACATCCACCGTACATCACACACAACACACATACAGCTCGCACCATGCCTCTCCTTGCGCAACTTATCAACACGTCACTTCGACACTGCTCTTGCACTCCTTCCGCTTACATCCGCACACAAAACTGCCTCCTATTCAACACATGCTACACCGTTCCAAACGCCCAAACGGGTGGCATCTAGGCTGAGAGCGCCCCCGTTGTACGATGATGATCAGGCCACGTTTCTCCCACGGAGCGGGAACAGAAACGATAATGATGGCAGCTCATTCCGTTGGCTCGTTCGTCGGCCAAAAGACGATACGGTATAGAGCCAAGTGGCAAAAGACAAGAAGATATCGGAGGAGGGGATCGAACCCTCGATCTTGAGCGTGTTAAGCTCACGTCCTAACCACTAGACGACACCGACACTCGAAATGCAATACCACACGCACGCAACACCAAAACGAACACGCCACTTCCGACGTCATAATCACACCATTCCATCACTCTTCGAGACGCACCAACCTACCAGCACACACACACACATACAAACCATCAATTCGCAACTACAAACGCCCATGCTTGACCGTCCCAACGTTACCCGCTCACCGCACCACGTGTCATAACGCCATCGTTTGCTCGCAACACCCACTCTTTCATTCTTCCATCGACAGCTACACTCTCCCGTCCGCCACCTATCTTGCTGAACACCATCACATGGAAGCCGTAGATGTTCTATTTTTTGGTGTGGACATGCACTGTAGCCAACGTTCTTCCAGGAAAGGGTGGATATATTTGCACCACTGCTGCTACCGACTGAGTGCATCGAGTTGAGTCGTTGCAGAGTTTAGCTGTACCAAACAGAAAATGGATAGTCTGACCACACGTACACGTTAGCGACCCATAGAGCGGGATTCGTCGGCTCGCACGGGTGTGTGGTATCCGGGATTGAACTGAGCGTAAGGATAGCATTTCCGAAAGCAATCCGTGCAGCCGGTTGTCCCAAGAGTGTCTATCAGTCCGATGGCATTGTAGACAGACCGCGAAAGGCTGTGGCAGCAACGCGTTGGCGTGCAAAAGTGCGAGGCAAAAGGGTCCGACAGCTGTGAGATTTGAACTCACGCGGGTTACCCCAATAGATTTCTAGTCTATCGCCTTAACCACTCGGCCAAGCTGTCGTTAAAATTTAAACCATTTCAAACCCTTCACCACATCCACCGTACATCACACACAACACACATACAGCTCGCACCATGCCTCTCCTTGCGCAACTTATCAACACGTCACTTCGACACTGCTCTTGCACTCCTTCCGCTTACATCCGCACACAAAACTGCCTCCTATTCAACACATGCTGCACCGTTCCAAACGCCCAAACGGGTGGCATCTAGGCTGAGAGCGCCCCCGTTGTACGATGATGATCAGGCCACGTTTCTCCCACGGAGCGGGAACAGAAACGATAATGATGGCAGCTCATTCCGTTGGCTCGTTCGTCGGCCAAAAGACGATACGGTATAGAGCCAAGTGGCAAAAGACAAGAAGATATCGGAGGAGGGGATCGAACCCTCGATCTTGAGCGTGTTAAGCTCACGTCCTAACCACTAGACGACACCGACACTCGAAATGCAATACCACACGCACGCAACACCAAAACGAACACGCCACTTCCGACGTCATAATCACACCATTCCATCACTCTTCGAGACGCACCAACCTACCAGCACACACACACACATACAAACCATCAATTCGCAACTACAAACGCCCATGCTTGACCGTCCCAACGTTACCCGCTCACCGCACCACGTGTCATAACGCCATCGTTTGCTCGCAACACCCACTCTTTCATTCTTCCATCGACAGCTACACTCTCCCGTCCGCCACCTATCTTGCTGAACACCATCACATGGAAGCCGTAGATGTTCTATTTTTTGGTGTGGACATGCACTGTAGCCAACGTTCTTCCAGGAAAGGGTGGATATATTTGCACCACTGCTGCTACCGACTGAGTGCATCGAGTTGAGTCGCTGCAGAGTTTAGCTGTACCAAACAGAAAATGGATAGTCTGACCACACGTACACGTTAGCGACCCATAGAGCGGGATTCGTCGGCTCGCACGGGTGTGTGGTATCCGGGATTGAACTGAGCGTAAGGATAGCATTTCCGAAAGCAATCCGTGCAGCCGGTTGTCCCAAGAGTGTCTATCAGTCCGATGGCATTGTAGACAGACCGCGAAAGGCTGTGGCAGCAACGCGTTGGCGTGCAAAAGTGCGAGGCAAAAAGGGTCCGACAGCTGTGAGATTTGAACTCACGCGGGTTACCCCAATAGATTTCTAGTCTATCGCCTTAACCACTCGGCCAAGCTGTCGTTAAAATTTAAACCATTTCAAACCCTTCACCACATCCACCGTACATCACACACAACACACATACAGCTCGCACCATGCCTCTCCTTGCGCAACTTATCAACACGTCACTTCGACACTGCTCTTGCACTCCTTCCGCTTACATCCGCACACAAAACTGCCTCCTATTCAACACATGCTGCACCGTTCCAAACGCCCAAACGGGTGGCATCTAGGCTGAGAGCGCCCCCGTTGTACGATGATGATCAGGCCACGTTTCTCCCACGGAGCGGGAACAGAAACGATAATGATGGCAGCTCATTCCGTTGGCTCGTTCGTCGGCCAAAAGACGATACGGTATAGAGCCAAGTGGCAAAAGACAAGAAGATATCGGAGGAGGGGATCGAACCCTCGATCTTGAGCGTGTTAAGCTCACGTCCTAACCACTAGACGACACCGACACTCGAAATGCAATACCACACGCACGCAACACCAAAACGAACACGCCACTTCCGACGTCATAATCACACCATTCCATCACTCTTCGAGACGCACCAACCTACCAGCACACACACACACATACAAACCATCAATTCGCAACTACAAACGCCCATGCTTGACCGTCCCAACGTTACCCGCTCACCGCACCACGTGTCATAACGCCATCGTTTGCTCGCAACACCCACTCTTTCATTCTTCCATCGACAGCTACACTCTCCCGTCCGCCACCTATCTTGCTGAACACCATCACATGGAAGCCGTAGATGTTCTATTTTTTGGTGTGGACATGCACTGTAGCCAACGTTCTTCCAGGAAAGGGTGGATATATTTGCACCACTGCTGCTACCGACTGAGTGCATCGAGTTGAGTCGCTGCAGAGTTTAGCTGTACCAAACAGAAAATGGATAGTCTGACCACACGTACACGTTAGCGACCCATAGAGCGGGATTCGTCGGCTCGCACGGGTGTGTGGTATCCGGGATTGAACTGAGCGTAAGGATAGCATTTCCGAAAGCAATCCGTGCAGCCGGTTGTCCCAAGAGTGTCTATCAGTCCGATGGCATTGTAGACAGACCGCGAAAGGCTGTGGCAGCAACGCGTTGGCGTGCAAAAGTGCGAGGCAAAAAGGGTCCGACAGCTGTGAGATTTGAACTCACGCGGGTTACCCCAATAGATTTCTAGTCTATCGCCTTAACCACTCGGCCAAGCTGTCGTTAAAATTTAAACCATTTCAAACCCTTCACCACATCCACCGTACATCACACACAACACACATACAGCTCGCACCATGCCTCTCCTTGCGCAACTTATCAACACGTCACTTCGACACTGCTCTTGCACTCCTTCCGCTTACATCCGCACACAAAACTGCCTCCTATTCAACACATGCTGCACCGTTCCAAACGCCCAAACGGGTGGCATCTAGGCTGAGAGCGCCCCCGTTGTACGATGATGATCAGGCCACGTTTCTCCCACGGAGCGGGAACAGAAACGATAATGATGGCAGCTCATTCCGTTGGCTCGTTCGTCGGCCAAAAGACGATACGGTATAGAGCCAAGTGGCAAAAGACAAGAAGATATCGGAGGAGGGGATCGAACCCTCGATCTTGAGCGTGTTAAGCTCACGTCCTAACCACTAGACGACACCGACACTCGAAATGCAATACCACACGCACGCAACACCAAAACGAACACGCCACTTCCGACGTCATAATCACACCATTCCATCACTCTTCGAGACGCACCAACCTACCAGCACACACACACACATACAAACCATCAATTCGCAACTACAAACGCCCATGCTTGACCGTCCCAACGTTACCCGCTCACCGCACCACGTGTCATAACGCCATCGTTTGCTCGCAACACCCACTCTTTCATTCTTCCATCGACAGCTACACTCTCCCGTCCGCCACCTATCTTGCTGAACACCATCACATGGAAGCCGTAGATGTTCTATTTTTGGTGTGGACATGCACTGTAGCCAACGTTCTTCCAGGAAAGGGTGGATATATTTGCACCACTGCTGCTACCGACTGAGTGCATCGAGTTGAGTCGTTGCAGAGTTTAGCTGTACCAAACAGAAAATGGATAGTCTGACCACACGTACACGTTAGCGACCCATAGAGCGGGATTCGTCGGCTCGCACGGGTGTGTGGTATCCGGGATTGAACTGAGCGTAAGGATAGCATTTCCGAAAGCAATCCGTGCAGCCGGTTGTCCCAAGAGTGTCTATCAGTCCGATGGCATTGTAGACAGACCGCGAAAGGCTGTGGCAGCAACGCGTTGGCGTGCAAAAGTGCGAGGCAAAAAGGGTCCGACAGCTGTGAGATTTGAACTCACGCGGGTTACCCCAATAGATTTCTAGTCTATCGCCTTAACCACTCGGCCAAGCTGTCGTTAAAATTTAAACCATTTCAAACCCTTCACCACATCCACCGTACATCACACACAACACACATACAGCTCGCACCATGCCTCTCCTTGCGCAACTTATCAACACGTCACTTCGACACTGCTCTTGCACTCCTTCCGCTTACATCCGCACACAAAACTGCCTCCTATTCAACACATGCTACACCGTTCCAAACGCCCAAACGGGTGGCATCTAGGCTGAGAGCGCCCCCGTTGTACGATGATGATCAGGCCACGTTTCTCCCACGGAGCGGGAACAGAAACGATAATGATGGCAGCTCATTCCGTTGGCTCGTTCGTCGGCCAAAAGACGATACGGTATAGAGCCAAGTGGCAAAAGACAAGAAGATATCGGAGGAGGGGATCGAACCCTCGATCTTGAGCGTGTTAAGCTCACGTCCTAACCACTAGACGACACCGACACTCGAAATGCAATACCACACGCACGCAACACCAAAACGAACACGCCACTTCCGACGTCATAATCACACCATTCCATCACTCTTCGAGACGCACCAACCTACCAGCACACACACACACATACAAACCATCAATTCGCAACTACAAACGCCCATGCTTGACCGTCCCAACGTTACCCGCTCACCGCACCACGTGTCATAACGCCATCGTTTGCTCGCAACACCCACTCTTTCATTCTTCCATCGACAGCTACACTCTCCCGTCCGCCACCTATCTTGCTGAACACCATCACATGGAAGCCGTAGATGTTCTATTTTTTGGTGTGGACATGCACTGTAGCCAACGTTCTTCCAGGAAAGGGTGGATATATTTGCACCACTGCTGCTACCGACTGAGTGCATCGAGTTGAGTCGTTGCAGAGTTTAGCTGTACCAAACAGAAAATGGATAGTCTGACCACACGTACACGTTAGCGACCCATAGAGCGGGATTCGTCGGCTCGCACGGGTGTGTGGTATCCGGGATTGAACTGAGCGTAAGGATAGCATTTCCGAAAGCAATCCGTGCAGCCGGTTGTCCCAAGAGTGTCTATCAGTCCGATGGCATTGTAGACAGACCGCGAAAGGCTGTGGCAGCAACGCGTTGGCGTGCAAAAGTGCGAGGCAAAAAGGGTCCGACAGCTGTGAGATTTGAACTCACGCGGGTTACCCCAATAGATTTCTAGTCTATCGCCTTAACCACTCGGCCAAGCTGTCGTTAAAATTTAAACCATTTCAAACCCTTCACCACATCCACCGTACATCACACACAACACACATACAGCTCGCACCATGCCTCTCCTTGCGCAACTTATCAACACGTCACTTCGACACTGCTCTTGCACTCCTTCCGCTTACATCCGCACACAAAACTGCCTCCTATTCAACACATGCTGCACCGTTCCAAACGCCCAAACGGGTGGCATCTAGGCTGAGAGCGCCCCCGTTGTACGATGATGATCAGGCCACGTTTCTCCCACGGAGCGGGAACAGAAACGATAATGATGGCAGCTCATTCCGTTGGCTCGTTCGTCGGCCAAAAGACGATACGGTATAGAGCCAAGTGGCAAAAGACAAGAAGATATCGGAGGAGGGGATCGAACCCTCGATCTTGAGCGTGTTAAGCTCACGTCCTAACCACTAGACGACACCGACACTCGAAATGCAATACCACACGCACGCAACACCAAAACGAACACGCCACTTCCGACGTCATAATCACACCATTCCATCACTCTTCGAGACGCACCAACCTACCAGCACACACACACACATACAAACCATCAATTCGCAACTACAAACGCCCATGCTTGACCGTCCCAACGTTACCCGCTCACCGCACCACGTGTCATAACGCCATCGTTTGCTCGCAACACCCACTCTTTCATTCTTCCATCGACAGCTACACTCTCCCGTCCGCCACCTATCTTGCTGAACACCATCACATGGAAGCCGTAGATGTTCTATTTTTTGGTGTGGACATGCACTGTAGCCAACGTTCTTCCAGGAAAGGGTGGATATATTTGCACCACTGCTGCTACCGACTGAGTGCATCGAGTTGAGTCGCTGCAGAGTTTAGCTGTACCAAACAGAAAATGGATAGTCTGACCACACGTACACGTTAGCGACCCATAGAGCGGGATTCGTCGGCTCGCACGGGTGTGTGGTATCCGGGATTGAACTGAGCGTAAGGATAGCATTTCCGAAAGCAATCCGTGCAGCCGGTTGTCCCAAGAGTGTCTATCAGTCCGATGGCATTGTAGACAGACCGCGAAAGGCTGTGGCAGCAACGCGTTGGCGTGCAAAAGTGCGAGGCAAAAAGGGTCCGACAGCTGTGAGATTTGAACTCACGCGGGTTACCCCAATAGATTTCTAGTCTATCGCCTTAACCACTCGGCCAAGCTGTCGTTAAAATTTAAACCATTTCAAACCCTTCACCACATCCACCGTACATCACACACAACACACATACAGCTCGCACCATGCCTCTCCTTGCGCAACTTATCAACACGTCACTTCGACACTGCTCTTGCACTCCTTCCGCTTACATCCGCACACAAAACTGCCTCCTATTCAACACATGCTGCACCGTTCCAAACGCCCAAACGGGTGGCATCTAGGCTGAGAGCGCCCCCGTTGTACGATGATGATCAGGCCACGTTTCTCCCACGGAGCGGGAACAGAAACGATAATGATGGCAGCTCATTCCGTTGGCTCGTTCGTCGGCCAAAAGACGATACGGTATAGAGCCAAGTGGCAAAAGACAAGAAGATATCGGAGGAGGGGATCGAACCCTCGATCTTGAGCGTGTTAAGCTCACGTCCTAACCACTAGACGACACCGACACTCGAAATGCAATACCACACGCACGCAACACCAAAACGAACACGCCACTTCCGACGTCATAATCACACCATTCCATCACTCTTCGAGACGCACCAACCTACCAGCACACACACACACATACAAACCATCAATTCGCAACTACAAACGCCCATGCTTGACCGTCCCAACGTTACCCGCTCACCGCACCACGTGTCATAACGCCATCGTTTGCTCGCAACACCCACTCTTTCATTCTTCCATCGACAGCTACACTCTCCCGTCCGCCACCTATCTTGCTGAACACCATCACATGGAAGCCGTAGATGTTCTATTTTTTGGTGTGGACATGCACTGTAGCCAACGTTCTTCCAGGAAAGGGTGGATATATTTGCACCACTGCTGCTACCGACTGAGTGCATCGAGTTGAGTCGCTGCAGAGTTTAGCTGTACCAAACAGAAAATGGATAGTCTGACCACACGTACACGTTAGCGACCCATAGAGCGGGATTCGTCGGCTCGCACGGGTGTGTGGTATCCGGGATTGAACTGAGCGTAAGGATAGCATTTCCGAAAGCAATCCGTGCAGCCGGTTGTCCCAAGAGTGTCTATCAGTCCGATGGCATTGTAGACAGACCGCGAAAGGCTGTGGCAGCAACGCGTTGGCGTGCAAAAGTGCGAGGCAAAAAGGGTCCGACAGCTGTGAGATTTGAACTCACGCGGGTTACCCCAATAGATTTCTAGTCTATCGCCTTAACCACTCGGCCAAGCTGTCGTTAAAATTTAAACCATTTCAAACCCTTCACCACATCCACCGTACATCACACACAACACACATACAGCTCGCACCATGCCTCTCCTTGCGCAACTTATCAACACGTCACTTCGACACTGCTCTTGCACTCCTTCCGCTTACATCCGCACACAAAACTGCCTCCTATTCAACACATGCTGCACCGTTCCAAACGCCCAAACGGGTGGCATCTAGGCTGAGAGCGCCCCCGTTGTACGATGATGATCAGGCCACGTTTCTCCCACGGAGCGGGAACAGAAACGATAATGATGGCAGCTCATTCCGTTGGCTCGTTCGTCGGCCAAAAGACGATACGGTATAGAGCCAAGTGGCAAAAGACAAGAAGATATCGGAGGAGGGGATCGAACCCTCGATCTTGAGCGTGTTAAGCTCACGTCCTAACCACTAGACGACACCGACACTCGAAATGCAATACCACACGCACGCAACACCAAAACGAACACGCCACTTCCGACGTCATAATCACACCATTCCATCACTCTTCGAGACGCACCAACCTACCAGCACACACACACACATACAAACCATCAATTCGCAACTACAAACGCCCATGCTTGACCGTCCCAACGTTACCCGCTCACCGCACCACGTGTCATAACGCCATCGTTTGCTCGCAACACCCACTCTTTCATTCTTCCATCGACAGCTACACTCTCCCGTCCGCCACCTATCTTGCTGAACACCATCACATGGAAGCCGTAGATGTTCTATTTTTTGGTGTGGACATGCACTGTAGCCAACGTTCTTCCAGGAAAGGGTGGATATATTTGCACCACTGCTGCTACCGACTGAGTGCATCGAGTTGAGTCGCTGCAGAGTTTAGCTGTACCAAACAGAAAATGGATAGTCTGACCACACGTACACGTTAGCGACCCATAGAGCGGGATTCGTCGGCTCGCACGGGTGTGTGGTATCCGGGATTGAACTGAGCGTAAGGATAGCATTTCCGAAAGCAATCCGTGCAGCCGGTTGTCCCAAGAGTGTCTATCAGTCCGATGGCATTGTAGACAGACCGCGAAAGGCTGTGGCAGCAACGCGTTGGCGTGCAAAAGTGCGAGGCAAAAAGGGTCCGACAGCTGTGAGATTTGAACTCACGCGGGTTACCCCAATAGATTTCTAGTCTATCGCCTTAACCACTCGGCCAAGCTGTCGTTAAAATTTAAACCATTTCAAACCCTTCACCACATCCACCGTACATCACACACAACACACATACAGCTCGCACCATGCCTCTCCTTGCGCAACTTATCAACACGTCACTTCGACACTGCTCTTGCACTCCTTCCGCTTACATCCGCACACAAAACTGCCTCCTATTCAACACATGCTGCACCGTTCCAAACGCCCAAACGGGTGGCATCTAGGCTGAGAGCGCCCCGTTGTACGATGATGATCAGGCCACGTTTCTCCCACGGAGCGGGAACAGAAACGATAATGATGGCAGCTCATTCCGTTGGCTCGTTCGTCGGCCAAAAGACGATACGGTATAGAGCCAAGTGGCAAAAGACAAGAAGATATCGGAGGAGGGGATCGAACCCTCGATCTTGAGCGTGTTAAGCTCACGTCCTAACCACTAGACGACACCGACACTCGAAATGCAATACCACACGCACGCAACACCAAAACGAACACGCCACTTCCGACGTCATAATCACACCATTCCATCACTCTTCGAGACGCACCAACCTACCAGCACACACACACACATACAAACCATCAATTCGCAACTACAAACGCCCATGCTTGACCGTCCCAACGTTACCCGCTCACCGCACCACGTGTCATAACGCCATCGTTTGCTCGCAACACCCACTCTTTCATTCTTCCATCGACAGCTACACTCTCCCGTCCGCCACCTATCTTGCTGAACACCATCACATGGAAGCCGTAGATGTTCTATTTTTTGGTGTGGACATGCACTGTAGCCAACGTTCTTCCAGGAAAGGGTGGATATATTTGCACCACTGCTGCTACCGACTGAGTGCATCGAGTTGAGTCGCTGCAGAGTTTAGCTGTACCAAACAGAAAATGGATAGTCTGACCACACGTACACGTTAGCGACCCATAGAGCGGGATTCGTCGGCTCGCACGGGTGTGTGGTATCCGGGATTGAACTGAGCGTAAGGATAGCATTTCCGAAAGCAATCCGTGCAGCCGGTTGTCCCAAGAGTGTCTATCAGTCCGATGGCATTGTAGACAGACCGCGAAAGGCTGTGGCAGCAACGCGTTGGCGTGCAAAAGTGCGAGGCAAAAAGGGTCCGACAGCTGTGAGATTTGAACTCACGCGGGTTACCCCAATAGATTTCTAGTCTATCGCCTTAACCACTCGGCCAAGCTGTCGTTAAAATTTAAACCATTTCAAACCCTTCACCACATCCACCGTACATCACACACAACACACATACAGCTCGCACCATGCCTCTCCTTGCGCAACTTATCAACACGTCACTTCGACACTGCTCTTGCACTCCTTCCGCTTACATCCGCACACAAAACTGCCTCCTATTCAACACATGCTGCACCGTTCCAAACGCCCAAACGGGTGGCATCTAGGCTGAGAGCGCCCCCGTTGTACGATGATGATCAGGCCACGTTTCTCCCACGGAGCGGGAACAGAAACGATAATGATGGCAGCTCATTCCGTTGGCTCGTTCGTCGGCCAAAAGACGATACGGTATAGAGCCAAGTGGCAAAAGACAAGAAGATATCGGAGGAGGGGATCGAACCCTCGATCTTGAGCGTGTTAAGCTCACGTCCTAACCACTAGACGACACCGACACTCGAAATGCAATACCACACGCACGCAACACCAAAACGAACACGCCACTTCCGACGTCATAATCACACCATTCCATCACTCTTCGAGACGCACCAACCTACCAGCACACACACACACATACAAACCATCAATTCGCAACTACAAACGCCCATGCTTGACCGTCCCAACGTTACCCGCTCACCGCACCACGTGTCATAACGCCATCGTTTGCTCGCAACACCCACTCTTTCATTCTTCCATCGACAGCTACACTCTCCCGTCCGCCACCTATCTTGCTGAACACTATCACATGGAAGCCGTAGATGTTCTATTTTTTGGTGTGGACATGCACTGTAGCCAACGTTCTTCCAGGAAAGGGTGGATATATTTGCACCACTGCTGCTACCGACTGAGTGCATCGAGTTGAGTCGCTGCAGAGTTTAGCTGTACCAAACAGAAAATGGATAGTCTGACCACACGTACACGTTAGCGACCCATAGAGCGGGATTCGTCGGCTCGCACGGGTGTGTGGTATCCGGGATTGAACTGAGCGTAAGGATAGCATTTCCGAAAGCAATCCGTGCAGCCGGTTGTCCCAAGAGTGTCTATCAGTCCGATGGCATTGTAGACAGACCGCGAAAGGCTGTGGCAGCAACGCGTTGGCGTGCAAAAGTGCGAGGCAAAAAGGGTCCGACAGCTGTGAGATTTGAACTCACGCGGGTTACCCCAATAGATTTCTAGTCTATCGCCTTAACCACTCGGCCAAGCTGTCGTTAAAATTTAAACCATTTCAAACCCTTCACCACATCCACCGTACATCACACACAACACACATACAGCTCGCACCATGCCTCTCCTTGCGCAACTTATCAACACGTCACTTCGACACTGCTCTTGCACTCCTTCCGCTTACATCCGCACACAAAACTGCCTCCTATTCAACACATGCTGCACCGTTCCAAACGCCCAAACGGGTGGCATCTAGGCTGAGAGCGCCCCCGTTGTACGATGATGATCAGGCCACGTTTCTCCCACGGAGCGGGAACAGAAACGATAATGATGGCAGCTCATTCCGTTGGCTCGTTCGTCGGCCAAAAGACGATACGGTATAGAGCCAAGTGGCAAAAGACAAGAAGATATCGGAGGAGGGGATCGAACCCTCGATCTTGAGCGTGTTAAGCTCACGTCCTAACCACTAGACGACACCGACACTCGAAATGCAATACCACACGCACGCAACACCAAAACGAACACGCCACTTCCGACGTCATAATCACACCATTCCATCACTCTTCGAGACGCACCAACCTACCAGCACACACACACACATACAAACCATCAATTCGCAACTACAAACGCCCATGCTTGACCGTCCCAACGTTACCCGCTCACCGCACCACGTGTCATAACGCCATCGTTTGCTCGCAACACCCACTCTTTCATTCTTCCATCGACAGCTACACTCTCCCGTCCGCCACCTATCTTGCTGAACACCATCACATGGAAGCCGTAGATGTTCTATTTTTTGGTGTGGACATGCACTGTAGCCAACGTTCTTCCAGGAAAGGGTGGATATATTTGCACCACTGCTGCTACCGACTGAGTGCATCGAGTTGAGTCGCTGCAGAGTTTAGCTGTACCAAACAGAAAATGGATAGTCTGACCACACGTACACGTTAGCGACCCATAGAGCGGGATTCGTCGGCTCGCACGGGTGTGTGGTATCCGGGATTGAACTGAGCGTAAGGATAGCATTTCCGAAAGCAATCCGTGCAGCCGGTTGTCCCAAGAGTGTCTATCAGTCCGATGGCATTGTAGACAGACCGCGAAAGGCTGTGGCAGCAACGCGTTGGCGTGCAAAAGTGCGAGGCAAAAAGGGTCCGACAGCTGTGAGATTTGAACTCACGCGGGTTACCCCAATAGATTTCTAGTCTATCGCCTTAACCACTCGGCCAAGCTGTCGTTAAAATTTAAACCATTTCAAACCCTTCACCACATCCACCGTACATCACACACAACACACATACAGCTCGCACCATGCCTCTCCTTGCGCAACTTATCAACACGTCACTTCGACACTGCTCTTGCACTCCTTCCGCTTACATCCGCACACAAAACTGCCTCCTATTCAACACATGCTGCACCGTTCCAAACGCCCAAACGGGTGGCATCTAGGCTGAGAGCGCCCCCGTTGTACGATGATGATCAGGCCACGTTTCTCCCACGGAGCGGGAACAGAAACGATAATGATGGCAGCTCATTCCGTTGGCTCGTTCGTCGGCCAAAAGACGATACGGTATAGAGCCAAGTGGCAAAAGACAAGAAGATATCGGAGGAGGGGATCGAACCCTCGATCTTGAGCGTGTTAAGCTCACGTCCTAACCACTAGACGACACCGACACTCGAAATGCAATACCACACGCACGCAACACCAAAACGAACACGCCACTTCCGACGTCATAATCACACCATTCCATCACTCTTCGAGACGCACCAACCTACCAGCACACACACACACATACAAACCATCAATTCGCAACTACAAACGCCCATGCTTGACCGTCCCAACGTTACCCGCTCACCGCACCACGTGTCATAACGCCATCGTTTGCTCGCAACACCCACTCTTTCATTCTTCCATCGACAGCTACACTCTCCCGTCCGCCACCTATCTTGCTGAACACCATCACATGGAAGCCGTAGATGTTCTATTTTTTGGTGTGGACATGCACTGTAGCCAACGTTCTTCCAGGAAAGGGTGGATATATTTGCACCACTGCTGCTACCGACTGAGTGCATCGAGTTGAGTCGCTGCAGAGTTTAGCTGTACCAAACAGAAAATGGATAGTCTGACCACACGTACACGTTAGCGACCCATAGAGCGGGATTCGTCGGCTCGCACGGGTGTGTGGTATCCGGGATTGAACTGAGCGTAAGGATAGCATTTCCGAAAGCAATCCGTGCAGCCGGTTGTCCCAAGAGTGTCTATCAGTCCGATGGCATTGTAGACAGACCGCGAAAGGCTGTGGCAGCAACGCGTTGGCGTGCAAAAGTGCGAGGCAAAAAGGGTCCGACAGCTGTGAGATTTGAACTCACGCGGGTTACCCCAATAGATTTCTAGTCTATCGCCTTAACCACTCGGCCAAGCTGTCGTTAAAATTTAAACCATTTCAAACCCTTCACCACATCCACCGTACATCACACACAACACACATACAGCTCGCACCATGCCTCTCCTTGCGCAACTTATCAACACGTCACTTCGACACTGCTCTTGCACTCCTTCCGCTTACATCCGCACACAAAACTGCCTCCTATTCAACACATGCTGCACCGTTCCAAACGCCCAAACGGGTGGCATCTAGGCTGAGAGCGCCCCCGTTGTACGATGATGATCAGGCCACGTTTCTCCCACGGAGCGGGAACAGAAACGATAATGATGGCAGCTCATTCCGTTGGCTCGTTCGTCGGCCAAAAGACGATACGGTATAGAGCCAAGTGGCAAAAGACAAGAAGATATCGGAGGAGGGGATCGAACCCTCGATCTTGAGCGTGTTAAGCTCACGTCCTAACCACTAGACGACACCGACACTCGAAATGCAATACCACACGCACGCAACACCAAAACGAACACGCCACTTCCGACGTCATAATCACACCATTCCATCACTCTTCGAGACGCACCAACCTACCAGCACACACACACACATACAAACCATCAATTCGCAACTACAAACGCCCATGCTTGACCGTCCCAACGTTACCCGCTCACCGCACCACGTGTCATAACGCCATCGTTTGCTCGCAACACCCACTCTTTCATTCTTCCATCGACAGCTACACTCTCCCGTCCGCCACCTATCTTGCTGAACACCATCACATGGAAGCCGTAGATGTTCTATTTTTTGGTGTGGACATGCACTGTAGCCAACGTTCTTCCAGGAAAGGGTGGATATATTTGCACCACTGCTGCTACCGACTGAGTGCATCGAGTTGAGTCGCTGCAGAGTTTAGCTGTACCAAACAGAAAATGGATAGTCTGACCACACGTACACGTTAGCGACCCATAGAGCGGGATTCGTCGGCTCGCACGGGTGTGTGGTATCCGGGATTGAACTGAGCGTAAGGATAGCATTTCCGAAAGCAATCCGTGCAGCCGGTTGTCCCAAGAGTGTCTATCAGTCCGATGGCATTGTAGACAGACCGCGAAAGGCTGTGGCAGCAACGCGTTGGCGTGCAAAAGTGCGAGGCAAAAAGGGTCCGACAGCTGTGAGATTTGAACTCACGCGGGTTACCCCAATAGATTTCTAGTCTATCGCCTTAACCACTCGGCCAAGCTGTCGTTAAAATTTAAACCATTTCAAACCCTTCACCACATCCACCGTACATCACACACAACACACATACAGCTCGCACCATGCCTCTCCTTGCGCAACTTATCAACACGTCACTTCGACACTGCTCTTGCACTCCTTCCGCTTACATCCGCACACAAAACTGCCTCCTATTCAACACATGCTGCACCGTTCCAAACGCCCAAACGGGTGGCATCTAGGCTGAGAGCGCCCCCGTTGTACGATGATGATCAGGCCACGTTTCTCCCACGGAGCGGGAACAGAAACGATAATGATGGCAGCTCATTCCGTTGGCTCGTTCGTCGGCCAAAAGACGATACGGTATAGAGCCAAGTGGCAAAAGACAAGAAGATATCGGAGGAGGGGATCGAACCCTCGATCTTGAGCGTGTTAAGCTCACGTCCTAACCACTAGACGACACCGACACTCGAAATGCAATACCACACGCACGCAACACCAAAACGAACACGCCACTTCCGACGTCATAATCACACCATTCCATCACTCTTCGAGACGCACCAACCTACCAGCACACACACACACATACAAACCATCAATTCGCAACTACAAACGCCCATGCTTGACCGTCCCAACGTTACCCGCTCACCGCACCACGTGTCATAACGCCATCGTTTGCTCGCAACACCCACTCTTTCATTCTTCCATCGACAGCTACACTCTCCCGTCCGCCACCTATCTTGCTGAACACCATCACATGGAAGCCGTAGATGTTCTATTTTTTGGTGTGGACATGCACTGTAGCCAACGTTCTTCCAGGAAAGGGTGGATATATTTGCACCACTGCTGCTACCGACTGAGTGCATCGAGTTGAGTCGCTGCAGAGTTTAGCTGTACCAAACAGAAAATGGATAGTCTGACCACACGTACACGTTAGCGACCCATAGAGCGGGATTCGTCGGCTCGCACGGGTGTGTGGTATCCGGGATTGAACTGAGCGTAAGGATAGCATTTCCGAAAGCAATCCGTGCAGCCGGTTGTCCCAAGAGTGTCTATCAGTCCGATGGCATTGTAGACAGACCGCGAAAGGCTGTGGCAGCAACGCGTTGGCGTGCAAAAGTGCGAGGCAAAAAGGGTCCGACAGCTGTGAGATTTGAACTCACGCGGGTTACCCCAATAGATTTCTAGTCTATCGCCTTAACCACTCGGCCAAGCTGTCGTTAAAATTTAAACCATTTCAAACCCTTCACCACATCCACCGTACATCACACACAACACACATACAGCTCGCACCATGCCTCTCCTTGCGCAACTTATCAACACGTCACTTCGACACTGCTCTTGCACTCCTTCCGCTTACATCCGCACACAAAACTGCCTCCTATTCAACACATGCTGCACCGTTCCAAACGCCCAAACGGGTGGCATCTAGGCTGAGAGCGCCCCCGTTGTACGATGATGATCAGGCCACGTTTCTCCCACGGAGCGGGAACAGAAACGATAATGATGGCAGCTCATTCCGTTGGCTCGTTCGTCGGCCAAAAGACGATACGGTATAGAGCCAAGTGGCAAAAGACAAGAAGATATCGGAGGAGGGGATCGAACCCTCGATCTTGAGCGTGTTAAGCTCACGTCCTAACCACTAGACGACACCGACACTCGAAATGCAATACCACACGCACGCAACACCAAAACGAACACGCCACTTCCGACGTCATAATCACACCATTCCATCACTCTTCGAGACGCACCAACCTACCAGCACACACACACACATACAAACCATCAATTCGCAACTACAAACGCCCATGCTTGACCGTCCCAACGTTACCCGCTCACCGCACCACGTGTCATAACGCCATCGTTTGCTCGCAACACCCACTCTTTCATTCTTCCATCGACAGCTACACTCTCCCGTCCGCCACCTATCTTGCTGAACACCATCACATGGAAGCCGTAGATGTTCTATTTTTGGTGTGGACATGCACTGTAGCCAACGTTCTTCCAGGAAAGGGTGGATATATTTGCACCACTGCTGCTACCGACTGAGTGCATCGAGTTGAGTCGCTGCAGAGTTTAGCTGTACCAAACAGAAAATGGATAGTCTGACCACACGTACACGTTAGCGACCCATAGAGCGGGATTCGTCGGCTCGCACGGGTGTGTGGTATCCGGGATTGAACTGAGCGTAAGGATAGCATTTCCGAAAGCAATCCGTGCAGCCGGTTGTCCCAAGAGTGTCTATCAGTCCGATGGCATTGTAGACAGACCGCGAAAGGCTGTGGCAGCAACGCGTTGGCGTGCAAAAGTGCGAGGCAAAAAGGGTCCGACAGCTGTGAGATTTGAACTCACGCGGGTTACCCCAATAGATTTCTAGTCTATCGCCTTAACCACTCGGCCAAGCTGTCGTTAAAATTTAAACCATTTCAAACCCTTCACCACATCCACCGTACATCACACACAACACACATACAGCTCGCACCATGCCTCTCCTTGCGCAACTTATCAACACGTCACTTCGACACTGCTCTTGCACTCCTTCCGCTTACATCCGCACACAAAACTGCCTCCTATTCAACACATGCTGCACCGTTCCAAACGCCCAAACGGGTGGCATCTAGGCTGAGAGCGCCCCCGTTGTACGATGATGATCAGGCCACGTTTCTCCCACGGAGCGGGAACAGAAACGATAATGATGGCAGCTCATTCCGTTGGCTCGTTCGTCGGCCAAAAGACGATACGGTATAGAGCCAAGTGGCAAAAGACAAGAAGATATCGGAGGAGGGGATCGAACCCTCGATCTTGAGCGTGTTAAGCTCACGTCCTAACCACTAGACGACACCGACACTCGAAATGCAATACCACACGCACGCAACACCAAAACGAACACGCCACTTCCGACGTCATAATCACACCATTCCATCACTCTTCGAGACGCACCAACCTACCAGCACACACACACACATACAAACCATCAATTCGCAACTACAAACGCCCATGCTTGACCGTCCCAACGTTACCCGCTCACCGCACCACGTGTCATAACGCCATCGTTTGCTCGCAACACCCACTCTTTCATTCTTCCATCGACAGCTACACTCTCCCGTCCGCCACCTATCTTGCTGAACACCATCACATGGAAGCCGTAGATGTTCTATTTTTTGGTGTGGACATGCACTGTAGCCAACGTTCTTCCAGGAAAGGGTGGATATATTTGCACCACTGCTGCTACCGACTGAGTGCATCGAGTTGAGTCGCTGCAGAGTTTAGCTGTACCAAACAGAAAATGGATAGTCTGACCACACGTACACGTTAGCGACCCATAGAGCGGGATTCGTCGGCTCGCACGGGTGTGTGGTATCCGGGATTGAACTGAGCGTAAGGATAGCATTTCCGAAAGCAATCCGTGCAGCCGGTTGTCCCAAGAGTGTCTATCAGTCCGATGGCATTGTAGACAGACCGCGAAAGGCTGTGGCAGCAACGCGTTGGCGTGCAAAAGTGCGAGGCAAAAAGGGTCCGACAGCTGTGAGATTTGAACTCACGCGGGTTACCCCAATAGATTTCTAGTCTATCGCCTTAACCACTCGGCCAAGCTGTCGTTAAAATTTAAACCATTTCAAACCCTTCACCACATCCACCGTACATCACACACAACACACATACAGCTCGCACCATGCCTCTCCTTGCGCAACTTATCAACACGTCACTTCGACACTGCTCTTGCACTCCTTCCGCTTACATCCGCACACAAAACTGCCTCCTATTCAACACATGCTGCACCGTTCCAAACGCCCAAACGGGTGGCATCTAGGCTGAGAGCGCCCCCGTTGTACGATGATGATCAGGCCACGTTTCTCCCACGGAGCGGGAACAGAAACGATAATGATGGCAGCTCATTCCGTTGGCTCGTTCGTCGGCCAAAAGACGATACGGTATAGAGCCAAGTGGCAAAAGACAAGAAGATATCGGAGGAGGGGATCGAACCCTCGATCTTGAGCGTGTTAAGCTCACGTCCTAACCACTAGACGACACCGACACTCGAAATGCAATACCACACGCACGCAACACCAAAACGAACACGCCACTTCCGACGTCATAATCACACCATTCCATCACTCTTCGAGACGCACCAACCTACCAGCACACACACACACATACAAACCATCAATTCGCAACTACAAACGCCCATGCTTGACCGTCCCAACGTTACCCGCTCACCGCACCACGTGTCATAACGCCATCGTTTGCTCGCAACACCCACTCTTTCATTCTTCCATCGACAGCTACACTCTCCCGTCCGCCACCTATCTTGCTGAACACCATCACATGGAAGCCGTAGATGTTCTATTTTTTGGTGTGGACATGCACTGTAGCCAACGTTCTTCCAGGAAAGGGTGGATATATTTGCACCACTGCTGCTACCGACTGAGTGCATCGAGTTGAGTCGCTGCAGAGTTTAGCTGTACCAAACAGAAAATGGATAGTCTGACCACACGTACACGTTAGCGACCCATAGAGCGGGATTCGTCGGCTCGCACGGGTGTGTGGTATCCGGGATTGAACTGAGCGTAAGGATAGCATTTCCGAAAGCAATCCGTGCAGCCGGTTGTCCCAAGAGTGTCTATCAGTCCGATGGCATTGTAGACAGACCGCGAAAGGCTGTGGCAGCAACGCGTTGGCGTGCAAAAGTGCGAGGCAAAAAGGGTCCGACAGCTGTGAGATTTGAACTCACGCGGGTTACCCCAATAGATTTCTAGTCTATCGCCTTAACCACTCGGCCAAGCTGTCGTTAAAATTTAAACCATTTCAAACCCTTCACCACATCCACCGTACATCACACACAACACACATACAGCTCGCACCATGCCTCTCCTTGCGCAACTTATCAACACGTCACTTCGACACTGCTCTTGCACTCCTTCCGCTTACATCCGCACACAAAACTGCCTCCTATTCAACACATGCTGCACCGTTCCAAACGCCCAAACGGGTGGCATCTAGGCTGAGAGCGCCCCCGTTGTACGATGATGATCAGGCCACGTTTCTCCCACGGAGCGGGAACAGAAACGATAATGATGGCAGCTCATTCCGTTGGCTCGTTCGTCGGCCAAAAGACGATACGGTATAGAGCCAAGTGGCAAAAGACAAGAAGATATCGGAGGAGGGGATCGAACCCTCGATCTTGAGCGTGTTAAGCTCACGTCCTAACCACTAGACGACACCGACACTCGAAATGCAATACCACACGCACGCAACACCAAAACGAACACGCCACTTCCGACGTCATAATCACACCATTCCATCACTCTTCGAGACGCACCAACCTACCAGCACACACACACACATACAAACCATCAATTCGCAACTACAAACGCCCATGCTTGACCGTCCCAACGTTACCCGCTCACCGCACCACGTGTCATAACGCCATCGTTTGCTCGCAACACCCACTCTTTCATTCTTCCATCGACAGCTACACTCTCCCGTCCGCCACCTATCTTGCTGAACACCATCACATGGAAGCCGTAGATGTTCTATTTTTTGGTGTGGACATGCACTGTAGCCAACGTTCTTCCAGGAAAGGGTGGATATATTTGCACCACTGCTGCTACCGACTGAGTGCATCGAGTTGAGTCGCTGCAGAGTTTAGCTGTACCAAACAGAAAATGGATAGTCTGACCACACGTACACGTTAGCGACCCATAGAGCGGGATTCGTCGGCTCGCACGGGTGTGTGGTATCCGGGATTGAACTGAGCGTAAGGATAGCATTTCCGAAAGCAATCCGTGCAGCCGGTTGTCCCAAGAGTGTCTATCAGTCCGATGGCATTGTAGACAGACCGCGAAAGGCTGTGGCAGCAACGCGTTGGCGTGCAAAAGTGCGAGGCAAAAAGGGTCCGACAGCTGTGAGATTTGAACTCACGCGGGTTACCCCAATAGATTTCTAGTCTATCGCCTTAACCACTCGGCCAAGCTGTCGTTAAAATTTAAACCATTTCAAACCCTTCACCACATCCACCGTACATCACACACAACACACATACAGCTCGCACCATGCCTCTCCTTGCGCAACTTATCAACACGTCACTTCGACACTGCTCTTGCACTCCTTCCGCTTACATCCGCACACAAAACTGCCTCCTATTCAACACATGCTGCACCGTTCCAAACGCCCAAACGGGTGGCATCTAGGCTGAGAGCGCCCCCGTTGTACGATGATGATCAGGCCACGTTTCTCCCACGGAGCGGGAACAGAAACGATAATGATGGCAGCTCATTCCGTTGGCTCGTTCGTCGGCCAAAAGACGATACGGTATAGAGCCAAGTGGCAAAAGACAAGAAGATATCGGAGGAGGGGATCGAACCCTCGATCTTGAGCGTGTTAAGCTCACGTCCTAACCACTAGACGACACCGACACTCGAAATGCAATACCACACGCACGCAACACCAAAACGAACACGCCACTTCCGACGTCATAATCACACCATTCCATCACTCTTCGAGACGCACCAACCTACCAGCACACACACACACATACAAACCATCAATTCGCAACTACAAACGCCCATGCTTGACCGTCCCAACGTTACCCGCTCACCGCACCACGTGTCATAACGCCATCGTTTGCTCGCAACACCCACTCTTTCATTCTTCCATCGACAGCTACACTCTCCCGTCCGCCACCTATCTTGCTGAACACCATCACATGGAAGCCGTAGATGTTCTATTTTTTGGTGTGGACATGCACTGTAGCCAACGTTCTTCCAGGAAAGGGTGGATATATTTGCACCACTGCTGCTACCGACTGAGTGCATCGAGTTGAGTCGTTGCAGAGTTTAGCTGTACCAAACAGAAAATGGATAGTCTGACCACACGTACACGTTAGCGACCCATAGAGCGGGATTCGTCGGCTCGCACGGGTGTGTGGTATCCGGGATTGAACTGAGCGTAAGGATAGCATTTCCGAAAGCAATCCGTGCAGCCGGTTGTCCCAAGAGTGTCTATCAGTCCGATGGCATTGTAGACAGACCGCGAAAGGCTGTGGCAGCAACGCGTTGGCGTGCAAAAGTGCGAGGCAAAAAGGGTCCGACAGCTGTGAGATTTGAACTCACGCGGGTTACCCCAATAGATTTCTAGTCTATCGCCTTAACCACTCGGCCAAGCTGTCGTTAAAATTTAAACCATTTCAAACCCTTCACCACATCCACCGTACATCACACACAACACACATACAGCTCGCACCATGCCTCTCCTTGCGCAACTTATCAACACGTCACTACGACACTGCTCTTGCACTCCTTCCGCTTACATCCGCACACAAAACTGCCTCCTATTCAACACATGCTGCACCGTTCCAAACGCCCAAACGGGTGGCATCTAGGCTGAGAGCGCCCCCGTTGTACGATGATGATCAGGCCACGTTTCTCCCACGGAGCGGGAACAGAAACGATAATGATGGCAGCTCATTCCGTTGGCTCGTTCGTCGGCCAAAAGACGATACGGTATAGAGCCAAGTGGCAAAAGACAAGAAGATATCGGAGGAGGGGATCGAACCCTCGATCTTGAGCGTGTTAAGCTCACGTCCTAACCACTAGACGACACCGACACTCGAAATGCAATACCACACGCACGCAACACCAAAACGAACACGCCACTTCCGACGTCATAATCACACCATTCCATCACTCTTCGAGACGCACCAACCTACCAGCACACACACACACATACAAACCATCAATTCGCAACTACAAACGCCCATGCTTGACCGTCCCAACGTTACCCGCTCACCGCACCACGTGTCATAACGCCATCGTTTGCTCGCAACACCCACTCTTTCATTCTTCCATCGACAGCTACACTCTCCCGTCCGCCACCTATCTTGCTGAACACCATCACATGGAAGCCGTAGATGTTCTATTTTTTGGTGTGGACATGCACTGTAGCCAACGTTCTTCCAGGAAAGGGTGGATATATTTGCACCACTGCTGCTACCGACTGAGTGCATCGAGTTGAGTCGCTGCAGAGTTTAGCTGTACCAAACAGAAAATGGATAGTCTGACCACACGTACACGTTAGCGACCCATAGAGCGGGATTCGTCGGCTCGCACGGGTGTGTGGTATCCGGGATTGAACTGAGCGTAAGGATAGCATTTCCGAAAGCAATCCGTGCAGCCGGTTGTCCCAAGAGTGTCTATCAGTCCGATGGCATTGTAGACAGACCGCGAAAGGCTGTGGCAGCAACGCGTTGGCGTGCAAAAGTGCGAGGCAAAAAGGGTCCGACAGCTGTGAGATTTGAACTCACGCGGGTTACCCCAATAGATTTCTAGTCTATCGCCTTAACCACTCGGCCAAGCTGTCGTTAAAATTTAAACCATTTCAAACCCTTCACCACATCCACCGTACATCACACACAACACACATACAGCTCGCACCATGCCTCTCCTTGCGCAACTTATCAACACGTCACTTCGACACTGCTCTTGCACTCCTTCCGCTTACATCCGCACACAAAACTGCCTCCTATTCAACACATGCTGCACCGTTCCAAACGCCCAAACGGGTGGCATCTAGGCTGAGAGCGCCCCCGTTGTACGATGATGATCAGGCCACGTTTCTCCCACGGAGCGGGAACAGAAACGATAATGATGGCAGCTCATTCCGTTGGCTCGTTCGTCGGCCAAAAGACGATACGGTATAGAGCCAAGTGGCAAAAGACAAGAAGATATCGGAGGAGGGGATCGAACCCTCGATCTTGAGCGTGTTAAGCTCACGTCCTAACCACTAGACGACACCGACACTCGAAATGCAATACCACACGCACGCAACACCAAAACGAACACGCCACTTCCGACGTCATAATCACACCATTCCATCACTCTTCGAGACGCACCAACCTACCAGCACACACACACACATACAAACCATCAATTCGCAACTACAAACGCCCATGCTTGACCGTCCCAACGTTACCCGCTCACCGCACCACGTGTCATAACGCCATCGTTTGCTCGCAACACCCACTCTTTCATTCTTCCATCGACAGCTACACTCTCCCGTCCGCCACCTATCTTGCTGAACACCATCACATGGAAGCCGTAGATGTTCTATTTTTTGGTGTGGACATGCACTGTAGCCAACGTTCTTCCAGGAAAGGGTGGATATATTTGCACCACTGCTGCTACCGACTGAGTGCATCGAGTTGAGTCGTTGCAGAGTTTAGCTGTACCAAACAGAAAATGGATAGTCTGACCACACGTACACGTTAGCGACCCATAGAGCGGGATTCGTCGGCTCGCACGGGTGTGTGGTATCCGGGATTGAACTGAGCGTAAGGATAGCATTTCCGAAAGCAATCCGTGCAGCCGGTTGTCCCAAGAGTGTCTATCAGTCCGATGGCATTGTAGACAGACCGCGAAAGGCTGTGGCAGCAACGCGTTGGCGTGCAAAAGTGCGAGGCAAAAAGGGTCCGACAGCTGTGAGATTTGAACTCACGCGGGTTACCCCAATAGATTTCTAGTCTATCGCCTTAACCACTCGGCCAAGCTGTCGTTAAAATTTAAACCATTTCAAACCCTTCACCACATCCACCGTACATCACACACAACACACATACAGCTCGCACCATGCCTCTCCTTGCGCAACTTATCAACACGTCACTTCGACACTGCTCTTGCACTCCTTCCGCTTACATCCGCACACAAAACTGCCTCCTATTCAACACATGCTGCACCGTTCCAAACGCCCAAACGGGTGGCATCTAGGCTGAGAGCGCCCCCGTTGTACGATGATGATCAGGCCACGTTTCTCCCACGGAGCGGGAACAGAAACGATAATGATGGCAGCTCATTCCGTTGGCTCGTTCGTCGGCCAAAAGACGATACGGTATAGAGCCAAGTGGCAAAAGACAAGAAGATATCGGAGGAGGGGATCGAACCCTCGATCTTGAGCGTGTTAAGCTCACGTCCTAACCACTAGACGACACCGACACTCGAAATGCAATACCACACGCACGCAACACCAAAACGAACACGCCACTTCCGACGTCATAATCACACCATTCCATCACTCTTCGAGACGCACCAACCTACCAGCACACACACACATACAAACCATCAATTCGCAACTACAAACGCCCATGCTTGACCGTCCCAACGTTACCCGCTCACCGCACCACGTGTCATAACGCCATCGTTTGCTCGCAACACCCACTCTTTCATTCTTCCATCGACAGCTACACTCTCCCGTCCGCCACCTATCTTGCTGAACACCATCACATGGAAGCCGTAGATGTTCTATTTTTTGGTGTGGACATGCACTGTAGCCAACGTTCTTCCAGGAAAGGGTGGATATATTTGCACCACTGCTGCTACCGACTGAGTGCATCGAGTTGAGTCGTTGCAGAGTTTAGCTGTACCAAACAGAAAATGGATAGTCTGACCACACGTACACGTTAGCGACCCATAGAGCGGGATTCGTCGGCTCGCACGGGTGTGTGGTATCCGGGATTGAACTGAGCGTAAGGATAGCATTTCCGAAAGCAATCCGTGCAGCCGGTTGTCCCAAGAGTGTCTATCAGTCCGATGGCATTGTAGACAGACCGCGAAAGGCTGTGGCAGCAACGCGTTGGCGTGCAAAAGTGCGAGGCAAAAAGGGTCCGACAGCTGTGAGATTTGAACTCACGCGGGTTACCCCAATAGATTTCTAGTCTATCGCCTTAACCACTCGGCCAAGCTGTCGTTAAAATTTAAACCATTTCAAACCCTTCACCACATCCACCGTACATCACACACAACACACATACAGCTCGCACCATGCCTCTCCTTGCGCAACTTATCAACACGTCACTTCGACACTGCTCTTGCACTCCTTCCGCTTACATCCGCACACAAAACTGCCTCCTATTCAACACATGCTGCACCGTTCCAAACGCCCAAACGGGTGGCATCTAGGTGAGAGCGCCCCCGTTGTACGATGATGATCAGGCCACGTTTCTCCCACGGAGCGGGAACAGAAACGATAATGATGGCAGCTCATTCCGTTGGCTCGTTCGTCGGCCAAAAGACGATACGGTATAGAGCCAAGTGGCAAAAGACAAGAAGATATCGGAGGAGGGGATCGAACCCTCGATCTTGAGCGTGTTAAGCTCACGTCCTAACCACTAGACGACACCGACACTCGAAATGCAATACCACACGCACGCAACACCAAAACGAACACGCCACTTCCGACGTCATAATCACACCATTCCATCACTCTTCGAGACGCACCAACCTACCAGCACACACACACATACAAACCATCAATTCGCAACTACAAACGCCCATGCTTGACCGTCCCAACGTTACCCGCTCACCGCACCACGTGTCATAACGCCATCGTTTGCTCGCAACACCCACTCTTTCATTCTTCCATCGACAGCTACACTCTCCCGTCCGCCACCTATCTTGCTGAACACCATCACATGGAAGCCGTAGATGTTCTATTTTTTGGTGTGGACATGCACTGTAGCCAACGTTCTTCCAGGAAAGGGTGGATATATTTGCACCACTGCTGCTACCGACTGAGTGCATCGAGTTGAGTCGTTGCAGAGTTTAGCTGTACCAAACAGAAAATGGATAGTCTGACCACACGTACACGTTAGCGACCCATAGAGCGGGATTCGTCGGCTCGCACGGGTGTGTGGTATCCGGGATTGAACTGAGCGTAAGGATAGCATTTCCGAAAGCAATCCGTGCAGCCGGTTGTCCCAAGAGTGTCTATCAGTCCGATGGCATTGTAGACAGACCGCGAAAGGCTGTGGCAGCAACGCGTTGGCGTGCAAAAGTGCGAGGCAAAAAGGGTCCGACAGCTGTGAGATTTGAACTCACGCGGGTTACCCCAATAGATTTCTAGTCTATCGCCTTAACCACTCGGCCAAGCTGTCGTTAAAATTTAAACCATTTCAAACCCTTCACCACATCCACCGTACATCACACACAACACACATACAGCTCGCACCATGCCTCTCCTTGCGCAACTTATCAACACGTCACTTCGACACTGCTCTTGCACTCCTTCCGCTTACATCCGCACACAAAACTGCCTCCTATTCAACACATGCTGCACCGTTCCAAACGCCCAAACGGGTGGCATCTAGGCTGAGAGCGCCCCCGTTGTACGATGATGATCAGGCCACGTTTCTCCCACGGAGCGGGAACAGAAACGATAATGATGGCAGCTCATTCCGTTGGCTCGTTCGTCGGCCAAAAGACGATACGGTATAGAGCCAAGTGGCAAAAGACAAGAAGATATCGGAGGAGGGGATCGAACCCTCGATCTTGAGCGTGTTAAGCTCACGTCCTAACCACTAGACGACACCGACACTCGAAATGCAATACCACACGCACGCAACACCAAAACGAACACGCCACTTCCGACGTCATAATCACACCATTCCATCACTCTTCGAGACGCACCAACCTACCAGCACACACACACACATACAAACCATCAATTCGCAACTACAAACGCCCATGCTTGACCGTCCCAACGTTACCCGCTCACCGCACCACGTGTCATAACGCCATCGTTTGCTCGCAACACCCACTCTTTCATTCTTCCATCGACAGCTACACTCTCCCGTTCGCCACCTATCTTGCTGAACACCATCACATGGAAGCCGTAGATGTTCTATTTTTTGGTGTGGACATGCACTGTAGCCAACGTTCTTCCAGGAAAGGGTGGATATATTTGCACCACTGCTGCTACCGACTGAGTGCATCGAGTTGAGTCGTTGCAGAGTTTAGCTGTACCAAACAGAAAATGGATAGTCTGACCACACGTACACGTTAGCGACCCATAGAGCGGGATTCGTCGGCTCGCACGGGTGTGTGGTATCCGGGATTGAACTGAGCGTAAGGATAGCATTTCCGAAAGCAATCCGTGCAGCCGGTTGTCCCAAGAGTGTCTATCAGTCCGATGGCATTGTAGACAGACCGCGAAAGGCTGTGGCAGCAACGCGTTGGCGTGCAAAAGTGCGAGGCAAAAAGGGTCCGACAGCTGTGAGATTTGAACTCACGCGGGTTACCCCAATAGATTTCTAGTCTATCGCCTTAACCACTCGGCCAAGCTGTCGTTAAAATTTAAACCATTTCAAACCCTTCACCACATCCACCGTACATCACACACAACACACATACAGCTCGCACCATGCCTCTCCTTGCGCAACTTATCAACACGTCACTTCGACACTGCTCTTGCACTCCTTCCGCTTACATCCGCACACAAAACTGCCTCCTATTCAACACATGCTGCACCGTTCCAAACGCCCAAACGGGTGGCATCTAGGCTGAGAGCGCCCCCGTTGTACGATGATGATCAGGCCACGTTTCTCCCACGGAGCGGGAACAGAAACGATAATGATGGCAGCTCATTCCGTTGGCTCGTTCGTCGGCCAAAAGACGATACGGTATAGAGCCAAGTGGCAAAAGACAAGAAGATATCGGAGGAGGGGATCGAACCCTCGATCTTGAGCGTGTTAAGCTCACGTCCTAACCACTAGACGACACCGACACTCGAAATGCAATACCACACGCACGCAACACCAAAACGAACACGCCACTTCCGACGTCATAATCACACCATTCCATCACTCTTCGAGACGCACCAACCTACCAGCACACACACACACATACAAACCATCAATTCGCAACTACAAACGCCCATGCTTGACCGTCCCAACGTTACCCGCTCACCGCACCACGTGTCATAACGCCATCGTTTGCTCGCAACACCCACTCTTTCATTCTTCCATCGACAGCTACACTCTCCCGTCCGCCACCTATCTTGCTGAACACCATCACATGGAAGCCGTAGATGTTCTATTTTTTGGTGTGGACATGCACTGTAGCCAACGTTCTTCCAGGAAAGGGTGGATATATTTGCACCACTGCTGCTACCGACTGAGTGCATCGAGTTGAGTCGTTGCAGAGTTTAGCTGTACCAAACAGAAAATGGATAGTCTGACCACACGTACACGTTAGCGACCCATAGAGCGGGATTCGTCGGCTCGCACGGGTGTGTGGTATCCGGGATTGAACTGAGCGTAAGGATAGCATTTCCGAAAGCAATCCGTGCAGCCGGTTGTCCCAAGAGTGTCTATCAGTCCGATGGCATTGTAGACAGACCGCGAAAGGCTGTGGCAGCAACGCGTTGGCGTGCAAAAGTGCGAGGCAAAAAGGGTCCGACAGCTGTGAGATTTGAACTCACGCGGGTTACCCCAATAGATTTCTAGTCTATCGCCTTAACCACTCGGCCAAGCTGTCGTTAAAATTTAAACCATTTCAAACCCTTCACCACATCCACCGTACATCACACACAACACACATACAGCTCGCACCATGCCTCTCCTTGCGCAACTTATCAACACGTCACTACGACACTGCTCTTGCACTCCTTCCGCTTACATCCGCACACAAAACTGCCTCCTATTCAACACATGCTGCACCGTTCCAAACGCCCAAACGGGTGGCATCTAGGCTGAGAGCGCCCCCGTTGTACGATGATGATCAGGCCACGTTTCTCCCACGGAGCGGGAACAGAAACGATAATGATGGCAGCTCATTCCGTTGGCTCGTTCGTCGGCCAAAAGACGATACGGTATAGAGCCAAGTGGCAAAAGACAAGAAGATATCGGAGGAGGGGATCGAACCCTCGATCTTGAGCGTGTTAAGCTCACGTCCTAACCACTAGACGACACCGACACTCGAAATGCAATACCACACGCACGCAACACCAAAACGAACACGCCACTTCCGACGTCATAATCACACCATTCCATCACTCTTCGAGACGCACCAACCTACCAGCACACACACACATACAAACCATCAATTCGCAACTACAAACGCCCATGCTTGACCGTCCCAACGTTACCCGCTCACCGCACCACGTGTCATAACGCCATCGTTTGCTCGCAACACCCACTCTTTCATTCTTCCATCGACAGCTACACTCTCCCGTCCGCCACCTATCTTGCTGAACACCATCACATGGAAGCCGTAGATGTTCTATTTTTTGGTGTGGACATGCACTGTAGCCAACGTTCTTCCAGGAAAGGGTGGATATATTTGCACCACTGCTGCTACCGACTGAGTGCATCGAGTTGAGTCGTTGCAGAGTTTAGCTGTACCAAACAGAAAATGGATAGTCTGACCACACGTACACGTTAGCGACCCATAGAGCGGGATTCGTCGGCTCGCACGGGTGTGTGGTATCCGGGATTGAACTGAGCGTAAGGATAGCATTTCCGAAAGCAATCTGTGCAGCCGGTTGTCCCAAGAGTGTCTATCAGTCCGATGGCATTGTAGACAGACCGCGAAAGGCTGTGGCAGCAACGCGTTGGCGTGCAAAAGTGCGAGGCAAAAAGGGTCCGACAGCTGTGAGATTTGAACTCACGCGGGTTACCCCAATAGATTTCTAGTCTATCGCCTTAACCACTCGGCCAAGCTGTCGTTAAAATTTAAACCATTTCAAACCCTTCACCACATCCACCGTACATCACACACAACACACATACAGCTCGCACCATGCCTCTCCTTGCGCAACTTATCAACACGTCACTTCGACACTGCTCTTGCACTCCTTCCGCTTACATCCGCACACAAAACTGCCTCCTATTCAACACATGCTCACACCGTTCCAAACGCCCAAACGGGTGGCATCTAGGCTGAGAGCGCCCCCGTTGTACGATGATGATCAGGCCACGTTTCTCCCACGGAGCGGGAACAGAAACGATAATGATGGCAGCTCATTCCGTTGGCTCGTTCGTCGGCCAAAAGACGATACGGTATAGAGCCAAGTGGCAAAAGACAAGAAGATATCGGAGGAGGGGATCGAACCCTCGATCTTGAGCGTGTTAAGCTCACGTCCTAACCACTAGACGACACCGACACTCGAAATGCAATACCACACGCACGCAACACCAAAACGAACACGCCACTTCCGACGTCATAATCACACCATTCCATCACTCTTCGAGACGCACCAACCTACCAGCACACACACACACATACAAACCATCAATTCGCAACTACAAACGCCCATGCTTGACCGTCCCAACGTTACCCGCTCACCGCACCACGTGTCATAACGCCATCGTTTGCTCGCAACACCCACTCTTTCATTCTTCCATCGACAGCTACACTCTCCCGTCCGCCACCTATCTTGCTGAACACCATCACATGGAAGCCGTAGATGTTCTATTTTTTGGTGTGGACATGCACTGTAGCCAACGTTCTTCCAGGAAAGGGTGGATATATTTGCACCACTGCTGCTACCGACTGAGTGCATCGAGTTGAGTCGTTGCAGAGTTTAGCTGTACCAAACAGAAAATGGATAGTCTGACCACACGTACACGTTAGCGACCCATAGAGCGGGATTCGTCGGCTCGCACGGGTGTGTGGTATCCGGGATTGAACTGAGCGTAAGGATAGCATTTCCGAAAGCAATCCGTGCAGCCGGTTGTCCCAAGAGTGTCTATCAGTCCGATGGCATTGTAGACAGACCGCGAAAGGCTGTGGCAGCAACGCGTTGGCGTGCAAAAGTGCGAGGCAAAAAGGGTCCGACAGCTGTGAGATTTGAACTCACGCGGGTTACCCCAATAGATTTCTAGTCTATCGCCTTAACCACTCGGCCAAGCTGTCGTTAAAATTTAAACCATTTCAAACCCTTCACCACATCCACCGTACATCACACACAACACACATACAGCTCGCACCATGCCTCTCCTTGCGCAACTTATCAACACGTCACTACGACACTGCTCTTGCACTCCTTCCGCTTACATCCGCACACAAAACTGCCTCCTATTCAACACATGCTGCACCGTTCCAAACGCCCAAACGGGTGGCATCTAGGCTGAGAGCGCCCCCGTTGTACGATGATGATCAGGCCACGTTTCTCCCACGGAGCGGGAACAGAAACGATAATGATGGCAGCTCATTCCGTTGGCTCGTTCGTCGGCCAAAAGACGATACGGTATAGAGCCAAGTGGCAAAAGACAAGAAGATATCGGAGGAGGGGATCGAACCCTCGATCTTGAGCGTGTTAAGCTCACGTCCTAACCACTAGACGACACCGACACTCGAAATGCAATACCACACGCACGCAACACCAAAACGAACACGCCACTTCCGACGTCATAATCACACCATTCCATCACTCTTCGAGACGCACCAACCTACCAGCACACACACACACATACAAACCATCAATTCGCAACTACAAACGCCCATGCTTGACCGTCCCAACGTTACCCGCTCACCGCACCACGTGTCATAACGCCATCGTTTGCTCGCAACACCCACTCTTTCATTCTTCCATCGACAGCTACACTCTCCCGTCCGCCACCTATCTTGCTGAACACCATCACATGGAAGCCGTAGATGTTCTATTTTTTGGTGTGGACATGCACTGTAGCCAACGTTCTTCCAGGAAAGGGTGGATATATTTGCACCACTGCTGCTACCGACTGAGTGCATCGAGTTGAGTCGTTGCAGAGTTTAGCTGTACCAAACAGAAAATGGATAGTCTGACCACACGTACACGTTAGCGACCCATAGAGCGGGATTCGTCGGCTCGCACGGGTGTGTGGTATCCGGGATTGAACTGAGCGTAAGGATAGCATTTCCGAAAGCAATCTGTGCAGCCGGTTGTCCCAAGAGTGTCTATCAGTCCGATGGCATTGTAGACAGACCGCGAAAGGCTGTGGCAGCAACGCGTTGGCGTGCAAAAGTGCGAGGCAAAAAGGGTCCGACAGCTGTGAGATTTGAACTCACGCGGGTTACCCCAATAGATTTCTAGTCTATCGCCTTAACCACTCGGCCAAGCTGTCGTTAAAATTTAAACCATTTCAAACCCTTCACCACATCCACCGTACATCACACACAACACACATACAGCTCGCACCATGCCTCTCCTTGCGCAACTTATCAACACGTCACTACGACACTGCTCTTGCACTCCTTCCGCTTACATCCGCACACAAAACTGCCTCCTATTCAACACATGCTGCACCGTTCCAAACGCCCAAACGGGTGGCATCTAGGCTGAGAGCGCCCCCGTTGTACGATGATGATCAGGCCACGTTTCTCCCACGGAGCGGGAACAGAAACGATAATGATGGCAGCTCATTCCGTTGGCTCGTTCGTCGGCCAAAAGACGATACGGTATAGAGCCAAGTGGCAAAAGACAAGAAGATATCGGAGGAGGGGATCGAACCCTCGATCTTGAGCGTGTTAAGCTCACGTCCTAACCACTAGACGACACCGACACTCGAAATGCAATACCACACGCACGCAACACCAAAACGAACACGCCACTTCCGACGTCATAATCACACCATTCCATCACTCTTCGAGACGCACCAACCTACCAGCACACACACACACATACAAACCATCAATTCGCAACTACAAACGCCCATGCTTGACCGTCCCAACGTTACCCGCTCACCGCACCACGTGTCATAACGCCATCGTTTGCTCGCAACACCCACTCTTTCATTCTTCCATCGACAGCTACACTCTCCCGTCCGCCACCTATCTTGCTGAACACCATCACATGGAAGCCGTAGATGTTCTATTTTTTGGTGTGGACATGCACTGTAGCCAACGTTCTTCCAGGAAAGGGTGGATATATTTGCACCACTGCTGCTACCGACTGAGTGCATCGAGTTGAGTCGTTGCAGAGTTTAGCTGTACCAAACAGAAAATGGATAGTCTGACCACACGTACACGTTAGCGACCCATAGAGCGGGATTCGTCGGCTCGCACGGGTGTGTGGTATCCGGGATTGAACTGAGCGTAAGGATAGCATTTCCGAAAGCAATCTGTGCAGCCGGTTGTCCCAAGAGTGTCTATCAGTCCGATGGCATTGTAGACAGACCGCGAAAGGCTGTGGCAGCAACGCGTTGGCGTGCAAAAGTGCGAGGCAAAAAGGGTCCGACAGCTGTGAGATTTGAACTCACGCGGGTTACCCCAATAGATTTCTAGTCTATCGCCTTAACCACTCGGCCAAGCTGTCGTTAAAATTTAAACCATTTCAAACCCTTCACCACATCCACCGTACATCACACACAACACACATACAGCTCGCACCATGCCTCTCCTTGCGCAACTTATCAACACGTCACTTCGACACTGCTCTTGCACTCCTTCCGCTTACATCCGCACACAAAACTGCCTCCTATTCAACACATGCTCACACCGTTCCAAACGCCCAAACGGGTGGCATCTAGGCTGAGAGCGCCCCCGTTGTACGATGATGATCAGGCCACGTTTCTCCCACGGAGCGGGAACAGAAACGATAATGATGGCAGCTCATTCCGTTGGCTCGTTCGTCGGCCAAAAGACGATACGGTATAGAGCCAAGTGGCAAAAGACAAGAAGATATCGGAGGAGGGGATCGAACCCTCGATCTTGAGCGTGTTAAGCTCACGTCCTAACCACTAGACGACACCGACACTCGAAATGCAATACCACACGCACGCAACACCAAAACGAACACGCCACTTCCGACGTCATAATCACACCATTCCATCACTCTTCGAGACGCACCAACCTACCAGCACACACACACACATACAAACCATCAATTCGCAACTACAAACGCCCATGCTTGACCGTCCCAACGTTACCCGCTCACCGCACCACGTGTCATAACGCCATCGTTTGCTCGCAACACCCACTCTTTCATTCTTCCATCGACAGCTACACTCTCCCGTCCGCCACCTATCTTGCTGAACACCATCACATGGAAGCCGTAGATGTTCTATTTTTTGGTGTGGACATGCACTGTAGCCAACGTTCTTCCAGGAAAGGGTGGATATATTTGCACCACTGCTGCTACCGACTGAGTGCATCGAGTTGAGTCGTTGCAGAGTTTAGCTGTACCAAACAGAAAATGGATAGTCTGACCACACGTACACGTTAGCGACCCATAGAGCGGGATTCGTCGGCTCGCACGGGTGTGTGGTATCCGGGATTGAACTGAGCGTAAGGATAGCATTTCCGAAAGCAATCCGTGCAGCCGGTTGTCCCAAGAGTGTCTATCAGTCCGATGGCATTGTAGACAGACCGCGAAAGGCTGTGGCAGCAACGCGTTGGCGTGCAACAGTGCGAGGCAAAAAGGGTCCGACAGCTGTGAGATTTGAACTCACGCGGGTTACCCCAATAGATTTCTAGTCTATCGCCTTAACCACTCGGCCAAGCTGTCGTTAAAATTTAAACCATTTCAAACCCTTCACCACATCCACCGTACATCACACACAACACACATACAGCTCGCACCATGCCTCTCCTTGCGCAACTTATCAACACGTCACTTCGACACTGCTCTTGCACTCCTTCCGCTTACATCCGCACACAAAACTGCCTCCTATTCAACACATGCTCACACCGTTCCAAACGCCCAAACGGGTGGCATCTAGGCTGAGAGCGCCCCCGTTGTACGATGATGATCAGGCCACGTTTCTCCCACGGAGCGGGAACAGAAACGATAATGATGGCAGCTCATTCCGTTGGCTCGTTCGTCGGCCAAAAGACGATACGGTATAGAGCCAAGTGGCAAAAGACAAGAAGATATCGGAGGAGGGGATCGAACCCTCGATCTTGAGCGTGTTAAGCTCACGTCCTAACCACTAGACGACACCGACACTCGAAATGCAATACCACACGCACGCAACACCAAAACGAACACGCCACTTCCGACGTCATAATCACACCATTCCATCACTCTTCGAGACGCACCAACCTACCAGCACACACACACACATACAAACCATCAATTCGCAACTACAAACGCCCATGCTTGACCGTCCCAACGTTACCCGCTCACCGCACCACGTGTCATAACGCCATCGTTTGCTCGCAACACCCACTCTTTCATTCTTCCATCGACAGCTACACTCTCCCGTCCGCCACCTATCTTGCTGAACACCATCACATGGAAGCCGTAGATGTTCTATTTTTTGGTGTGGACATGCACTGTAGCCAACGTTCTTCCAGGAAAGGGTGGATATATTTGCACCACTGCTGCTACCGACTGAGTGCATCGAGTTGAGTCGTTGCAGAGTTTAGCTGTACCAAACAGAAAATGGATAGTCTGACCACACGTACACGTTAGCGACCCATAGAGCGGGATTCGTCGGCTCGCACGGGTGTGTGGTATCCGGGATTGAACTGAGCGTAAGGATAGCATTTCCGAAAGCAATCCGTGCAGCCGGTTGTCCCAAGAGTGTCTATCAGTCCGATGGCATTGTAGACAGACCGCGAAAGGCTGTGGCAGCAACGCGTTGGCGTGCAACAGTGCGAGGCAAAAAGGGTCCGACAGCTGTGAGATTTGAACTCACGCGGGTTACCCCAATAGATTTCTAGTCTATCGCCTTAACCACTCGGCCAAGCTGTCGTTAAAATTTAAACCATTTCAAACCCTTCACCACATCCACCGTACATCACACACAACACACATACAGCTCGCACCATGCCTCTCCTTGCGCAACTTATCAACACGTCACTTCGACACTGCTCTTGCACTCCTTCCGCTTACATCCGCACACAAAACTGCCTCCTATTCAACACATGCTCACACCGTTCCAAACGCCCAAACGGGTGGCATCTAGGCTGAGAGCGCCCCCGTTGTACGATGATGATCAGGCCACGTTTCTCCCACGGAGCGGGAACAGAAACGATAATGATGGCAGCTCATTCCGTTGGCTCGTTCGTCGGCCAAAAGACGATACGGTATAGAGCCAAGTGGCAAAAGACAAGAAGATATCGGAGGAGGGGATCGAACCCTCGATCTTGAGCGTGTTAAGCTCACGTCCTAACCACTAGACGACACCGACACTCGAAATGCAATACCACACGCACGCAACACCAAAACGAACACGCCACTTCCGACGTCATAATCACACCATTCCATCACTCTTCGAGACGCACCAACCTACCAGCACACACACACACATACAAACCATCAATTCGCAACTACAAACGCCCATGCTTGACCGTCCCAACGTTACCCGCTCACCGCACCACGTGTCATAACGCCATCGTTTGCTCGCAACACCCACTCTTTCATTCTTCCATCGACAGCTACACTCTCCCGTCCGCCACCTATCTTGCTGAACACCATCACATGGAAGCCGTAGATGTTCTATTTTTTGGTGTGGACATGCACTGTAGCCAACGTTCTTCCAGGAAAGGGTGGATATATTTGCACCACTGCTGCTACCGACTGAGTGCATCGAGTTGAGTCGTTGCAGAGTTTAGCTGTACCAAACAGAAAATGGATAGTCTGACCACACGTACACGTTAGCGACCCATAGAGCGGGATTCGTCGGCTCGCACGGGTGTGTGGTATCCGGGATTGAACTGAGCGTAAGGATAGCATTTCCGAAAGCAATCCGTGCAGCCGGTTGTCCCAAGAGTGTCTATCAGTCCGATGGCATTGTAGACAGACCGCGAAAGGCTGTGGCAGCAACGCGTTGGCGTGCAACAGTGCGAGGCAAAAAGGGTCCGACAGCTGTGAGATTTGAACTCACGCGGGTTACCCCAATAGATTTCTAGTCTATCGCCTTAACCACTCGGCCAAGCTGTCGTTAAAATTTAAACCATTTCAAACCCTTCACCACATCCACCGTACATCACACACAACACACATACAGCTCGCACCATGCCTCTCCTTGCGCAACTTATCAACACGTCACTTCGACACTGCTCTTGCACTCCTTCCGCTTACATCCGCACACAAAACTGCCTCCTATTCAACACATGCTCACACCGTTCCAAACGCCCAAACGGGTGGCATCTAGGCTGAGAGCGCCCCCGTTGTACGATGATGATCAGGCCACGTTTCTCCCACGGAGCGGGAACAGAAACGATAATGATGGCAGCTCATTCCGTTGGCTCGTTCGTCGGCCAAAAGACGATACGGTATAGAGCCAAGTGGCAAAAGACAAGAAGATATCGGAGGAGGGGATCGAACCCTCGATCTTGAGCGTGTTAAGCTCACGTCCTAACCACTAGACGACACCGACACTCGAAATGCAATACCACACGCACGCAATACCAAAACGAACACGCCACTTCCGACGTCATAATCACACCATTCCATCACTCTTCGAGACGCACCAACCTACCAGCACACACACACACATACAAACCATCAATTCGCAACTACAAACGCCCATGCTTGACCGTCCCAACGTTACCCGCTCACCGCACCACGTGTCATAACGCCATCGTTTGCTCGCAACACCCACTCTTTCATTCTTCCATCGACAGCTACACTCTCCCGTCCGCCACCTATCTTGCTGAACACCATCACATGGAAGCCGTAGATGTTCTATTTTTTGGTGTGGACATGCACTGTAGCCAACGTTCTTCCAGGAAAGGGTGGATATATTTGCACCACTGCTGCTACCGACTGAGTGCATCGAGTTGAGTCGTTGCAGAGTTTAGCTGTACCAAACAGAAAATGGATAGTCTGACCACACGTACACGTTAGCGACCCATAGAGCGGGATTCGTCGGCTCGCACGGGTGTGTGGTATCCGGGATTGAACTGAGCGTAAGGATAGCATTTCCGAAAGCAATCCGTGCAGCCGGTTGTCCCAAGAGTGTCTATCAGTCCGATGGCATTGTAGACAGACCGCGAAAGGCTGTGGCAGCAACGCGTTGGCGTGCAACAGTGCGAGGCAAAAAGGGTCCGACAGCTGTGAGATTTGAACTCACGCGGGTTACCCCAATAGATTTCTAGTCTATCGCCTTAACCACTCGGCCAAGCTGTCGTTAAAATTTAAACCATTTCAAACCCTTCACCACATCCACCGTACATCACACACAACACACATACAGCTCGCACCATGCCTCTCCTTGCGCAACTTATCAACACGTCACTTCGACACTGCTCTTGCACTCCTTCCGCTTACATCCGCACACAAAACTGCCTCCTATTCAACACATGCTCACACCGTTCCAAACGCCCAAACGGGTGGCATCTAGGCTGAGAGCGCCCCCGTTGTACGATGATGATCAGGCCACGTTTCTCCCACGGAGCGGGAACAGAAACGATAATGATGGCAGCTCATTCCGTTGGCTCGTTCGTCGGCCAAAAGACGATACGGTATAGAGCCAAGTGGCAAAAGACAAGAAGATATCGGAGGAGGGGATCGAACCCTCGATCTTGAGCGTGTTAAGCTCACGTCCTAACCACTAGACGACACCGACACTCGAAATGCAATACCACACGCACGCAACACCAAAACGAACACGCCACTTCCGACGTCATAATCACACCATTCCATCACTCTTCGAGACGCACCAACCTACCAGCACACACACACACATACAAACCATCAATTCGCAACTACAAACGCCCATGCTTGACCGTCCCAACGTTACCCGCTCACCGCACCACGTGTCATAACGCCATCGTTTGCTCGCAACACCCACTCTTTCATTCTTCCATCGACAGCTACACTCTCCCGTCCGCCACCTATCTTGCTGAACACCATCACATGGAAGCCGTAGATGTTCTATTTTTTGGTGTGGACATGCACTGTAGCCAACGTTCTTCCAGGAAAGGGTGGATATATTTGCACCACTGCTGCTACCGACTGAGTGCATCGAGTTGAGTCGTTGCAGAGTTTAGCTGTACCAAACAGAAAATGGATAGTCTGACCACACGTACACGTTAGCGACCCATAGAGCGGGATTCGTCGGCTCGCACGGGTGTGTGGTATCCGGGATTGAACTGAGCGTAAGGATAGCATTTCCGAAAGCAATCCGTGCAGCCGGTTGTCCCAAGAGTGTCTATCAGTCCGATGGCGTTGTAGACAGACCGCGAAAGGCTGTGGCAGCAACGCGTTGGCGTGCAAAAGTGCGAGGCAAAAAGGGTCCGACAGCTGTGAGATTTGAACTCACGCGGGTTACCCCAATAGATTTCTAGTCTATCGCCTTAACCACTCGGCCAAGCTGTCGTTAAAATTTAAACCATTTCAAACCCTTCACCACATCCACCGTACATCACACACAACACACATACAGCTCGCACCATGCCTCTCCTTGCGCAACTTATCAACACGTCACTTCGACACTGCTCTTGCACTCCTTCCGCTTACATCCGCACACAAAACTGCCTCCTATTCAACACATGCTGCACCGTTCCAAACGCCCAAACGGGTGGCATCTAGGCTGAGAGCGCCCCCGTTGTACGATGATGATCAGGCCACGTTTCTCCCACGGAGCGGGAACAGAAACGATAATGATGGCAGCTCATTCCGTTGGCTCGTTCGTCGGCCAAAAGACGATACGGTATAGAGCCAAGTGGCAAAAGACAAGAAGATATCGGAGGAGGGGATCGAACCCTCGATCTTGAGCGTGTTAAGCTCACGTCCTAACCACTAGACGACACCGACACTCGAAATGCAATACCACACGCACGCAACACCAAAACGAACACGCCACTTCCGACGTCATAATCACACCATTCCATCACTCTTCGAGACGCACCAACCTACCAGCACACACACACACATACAAACCATCAATTCGCAACTACAAACGCCCATGCTTGACCGTCCCAACGTTACCCGCTCACCGCACCACGTGTCATAACGCCATCGTTTGCTCGCAACACCCACTCTTTCATTCTTCCATCGACAGCTACACTCTCCCGTCCGCCACCTATCTTGCTGAACACCATCACATGGAAGCCGTAGATGTTCTATTTTTTGGTGTGGACATGCACTGTAGCCAACGTTCTTCCAGGAAAGGGTGGATATATTTGCACCACTGCTGCTACCGACTGAGTGCATCGAGTTGAGTCGTTGCAGAGTTTAGCTGTACCAAACAGAAAATGGATAGTCTGACCACACGTACACGTTAGCGACCCATAGAGCGGGATTCGTCGGCTCGCACGGGTGTGTGGTATCCGGGATTGAACTGAGCGTAAGGATAGCATTTCCGAAAGCAATCCGTGCAGCCGGTTGTCCCAAGAGTGTCTATCAGTCCGATGGCATTGTAGACAGACCGCGAAAGGCTGTGGCAGCAACGCGTTGGCGTGCAAAAGTGCGAGGCAAAAAGGGTCCGACAGCTGTGAGATTTGAACTCACGCGGGTTACCCCAATAGATTTCTAGTCTATCGCCTTAACCACTCGGCCAAGCTGTCGTTAAAATTTAAACCATTTCAAACCCTTCACCACATCCACCGTACATCACACACAACACACATACAGCTCGCACCATGCCTCTCCTTGCGCAACTTATCAACACGTCACTTCGACACTGCTCTTGCACTCCTTCCGCTTACATCCGCACACAAAACTGCCTCCTATTCAACACATGCTGCACCGTTCCAAACGCCCAAACGGGTGGCATCTAGGCTGAGAGCGCCCCCGTTGTACGATGATGATCAGGCCACGTTTCTCCCACGGAGCGGGAACAGAAACGATAATGATGGCAGCTCATTCCGTTGGCTCGTTCGTCGGCCAAAAGACGATACGGTATAGAGCCAAGTGGCAAAAGACAAGAAGATATCGGAGGAGGGGATCGAACCCTCGATCTTGAGCGTGTTAAGCTCACGTCCTAACCACTAGACGACACCGACACTCGAAATGCAATACCACACGCACGCAACACCAAAACGAACACGCCACTTCCGACGTCATAATCACACCATTCCATCACTCTTCGAGACGCACCAACCTACCAGCACACACACACACATACAAACCATCAATTCGCAACTACAAACGCCCATGCTTGACCGTCCCAACGTTACCCGCTCACCGCACCACCGTGGTGCCACCACGTGTCATAACGCCATCGTTTGCTCGCAACACCCACTCTTTCATTCTTCCATCGACAGCTACACTCTCCCGTCCGCCACCTATCTTGCTGAACACCATCACATGGAAGCCGTAGATGTTCTATTTTTTGGTGTGGACATGCACTGTAGCCAACGTTCTTCCAGGAAAGGGTGGATATATTTGCACCACTGCTGCTACCGACTGAGTGCATCGAGTTGAGTCGTTGCAGAGTTTAGCTGTACCAAACAGAAAATGGATAGTCTGACCACACGTACACGTTAGCGACCCATAGAGCGGGATTCGTCGGCTCGCACGGGTGTGTGGTATCCGGGATTGAACTGAGCGTAAGGATAGCATTTCCGAAAGCAATCCGTGCAGCCGGTTGTCCCAAGAGTGTCTATCAGTCCGATGGCGTTGTAGACAGACCGCGAAAGGCTGTGGCAGCAACGCGTTGGCGTGCAAAAGTGCGAGGCAAAAAGGGTCCGACAGCTGTGAGATTTGAACTCACGCGGGTTACCCCAATAGATGGTTTGTTGAAGATACCGGGGAACTTCCCGCGACCACTTGTGACCAACCGGACCAAACTGACCACCTTGACCAAATCCCGACGCAGTCCCCAGTATCATTTCGTCCAATCAGACGCAACTATAGTTAGCCGATGCATTGCCACTATTTTGCAAATTCAGATGTGCTATTACGTAGTACATGTTACTGTGTAGATGCAAGTTCCTGTCTTGCGGCAAAGGATGCAGTCCGTAAAAATGTACGTGATATACCTCTTTATGACGTTGTAGAGAAATAACTGGCTAACGAATTTGTTTGGTACCTTGTAAACTTTAGGCAATGAGGGTTATCCTTCGGATCACCGCATTTCACGTGTTTGCTTCGACAGTCATCACACGAAATCGCCTTTCGCTTCCTTGTTTACTGCCCGCTGTATTGACTACCGGCGTTGGTGGTTGGGGAGGAAACTACTGAGCGGGTGCTGCGTCTACAGGACGTTGTGGTCCGGGTAAACTGTTTCTGATTCTCATTCTCAGCTTGTTGTCGGTCATTACGGCGTGAGGATAGAACTGGCGGAAAACTTCCATGAGGTGAGCTGTCTTTCCAGGTTAGCCTTTAAATTTATCGGACCCCTCCACTAATATCTGCATGTGCTCTTTCGAAATGGCTACAGGTAGGCTGGTCGTGCCAACTCGTACTGCACTTCAGAAATCCCGAGTTGCTCGTCGGTAATAGTTGGCCTGCTACACGTTCCAGCGGAATCTGTCATGCCATCGAGAAGAGGTGCAGTGTCCACAGTGTGTCTTCTAGTTATCCTCGTGATTTTGCCATATACCGAAAGCGAACTTTACGAGCGGATCATAATAGCGGTTCCTTCTGCGTTTCTCCAAATGCACTTGAAAGCCCGTTCGGCGACAAGATACTTGATCCATCAATCTCTTAGAAAAGCCCTCTAAAACGAATGGTAGATGAACCATCACATCCGCGTTGCACAGGATAAAAGTTGAGCTCAGGGTCGATTCGTAGTTGATTTGCCACGGTGAGTACATGTACACTGGTACTTCACGAACAGCACGGCACTTACACTCGACGTCTTCAACGACTCGCTGCATCCGTTCCTTCACACTTGGATGCAGCCTTCAACTACACAAAAAGGTTTCTTTGAACGTCATGTAGCCTTGGGAACCCACACTAACACCGGTCGCGAGAACAGGAAAACCAAATTCAAATCAGTGCACTGCATTTCAGGATAAATTACTTGGGGAGGGACCGCGCGCGAATCCATTGCGAGTTGAATTAACTCCTCTTCTTCTCAAAAGGAGGGATGCTGTCTGGATCATTTGTCATGCCAACCTCTGTCTCTTTGCTGCTCGTCTCCACCAGGCTTCAAGAAGTTTTCTAGAGGAGCGACTCTTCGTTTGTAGGACCGGGCTTCCGGAGATAAATTTGGATTTACCGGAGATACCGGGGCCTGACGGCCCCCGGCATCTCCAATAAATCCAATAGATTTCTAGTCTATCGCCTTAACCACTCGGCCAAGCTGTCGTTAAAATTTAAACCATTTCAAACCCTTCACCACATCCACCGTACATCACACACAACACACATACAGCTCGCACCATGCCTCTCCTTGCGCAACTTATCAACACGTCACTTCGACACTGCTCTTGCACTCCTTCCGCTTACATCCGCACACAAAACTGCCTCCTATTCAACACATGCTGCACCGTTCCAAACGCCCAAACGGGTGGCATCTAGGCTGAGAGCGCCCCCGTTGTACGATGATGATCAGGCCACGTTTCTCCCACGGAGCGGGAACAGAAACGATAATGATGGCAGCTCATTCCGTTGGCTCGTTCGTCGGCCAAAAGACGATACGGTATAGAGCCAAGTGGCAAAAGACAAGAAGATATCGGAGGAGGGGATCGAACCCTCGATCTTGAGCGTGTTAAGCTCACGTCCTAACCACTAGACGACACCGACACTCGAAATGCAATACCACACGCACGCAACACCAAAACGAACACGCCACTTCCGACGTCATAATCACACCATTCCATCACTCTTCGAGACGCACCAACCTACCAGCACACACACACACATACAAACCATCAATTCGCAACTACAAACGCCCATGCTTGACCGTCCCAACGTTACCCGCTCACCGCACCACGTGTCATAACGCCATCGTTTGCTCGCAACACCCACTCTTTCATTCTTCCATCGACAGCTACACTCTCCCGTCCGCCACCTATCTTGCTGAACACCATCACATGGAAGCCGTAGATGTTCTATTTTTTGGTGTGGACATGCACTGTAGCCAACGTTCTTCCAGGAAAGGGTGGATATATTTGCACCACTGCTGCTACCGACTGAGTGCATCGAGTTGAGTCGTTGCAGAGTTTAGCTGTACCAAACAGAAAATGGATAGTCTGACCACACGTACACGTTAGCGACCCATAGAGCGGGATTCGTCGGCTCGCACGGGTGTGTGGTATCCGGGATTGAACTGAGCGTAAGGATAGCATTTCCGAAAGCAATCCGTGCAGCCGGTTGTCCCAAGAGTGTCTATCAGTCCGATGGCATTGTAGACAGACCGCGAAAGGCTGTGGCAGCAACGCGTTGGCGTGCAAAAGTGCGAGGCAAAAAGGGTCCGACAGCTGTGAGATTTGAACTCACGCGGGTTACCCCAATAGATGGTTTGTTGAAGATACCGGGGAACTTCCCGCGACCACTTGTGACCAACCGGACCAAACTGACCACCTTGACCAAATCCCGACGCAGTCCCCAGTATCATTTCGTCCAATCAGACGCAACTATAGTTAGCCGATGCATTGCCACTATTTTGCAAATTCAGATGTGCTATTACGTAGTACATGTTACTGTGTAGATGCAAGTTCCTGTCTTGCGGCAAAGGATGCAGTCCGTAAAAATGTACGTGATATACCTCTTTATGACGTTGTAGAGAAATAACTGGCTAACGAATTTGTTTGGTACCTTGTAAACTTTAGGCAATGAGGGTTATCCTTCGGATCACCGCATTTCACGTGTTTGCTTCGACAGTCATCACACGAAATCGCCTTTCGCTTCCTTGTTTACTGCCCGCTGTATTGACTACCGGCGTTGGTGGTTGGGGAGGAAACTACTGAGCGGGTGCTGCGTCTACAGGACGTTGTGGTCCGGGTAAACTGTTTCTGATTCTCATTCTCAGCTTGTTGTCGGTCATTACGGCGTGAGGATAGAACTGGCGGAAAACTTCCATGAGGTGAGCTGTCTTTCCAGGTTAGCCTTTAAATTTATCGGACTCCTCCACTAATATCTGCATGTGCTCTTTCGAAATGGCTACAGGTAGGCTGGTCGTGCCAACTCGTACTGCACTTCAGAAATCCCGAGTTGCTCGTCGGTAATAGTTGGCCTGCTACACGTTCCAGCGGAATCTGTCATGCCATCGAGAAGAGGTGCAGTGTCCACAGTGTGTCTTCTAGTTATCCTCGTGATTTTGCCATATACCAAAAGCGAACTTTACGAGCGGATCATAATAGCGGTTCCTTCTGCGTTTCTCCAAATGCACTTGAAAGCCCGTTCGGCGACAAGATACTTGATCCATCAATCTCTTAGAAAAGCCCTCTAAAACGAATGGTAGATGAACCATCACATCCGCGTTGCACAGGATAAAAGTTGAGCTCAGGGTCGATTCGTAGTTGATTTGCCACGGTGAGTGTAACGGGGTTACACGGGTTTACACCTGGTGTGTTCCACACATGGATACACTTTGTGTAAGGTACATATTTGATGTACGGACACTCGAGGGAGTGTGTGTGGCTGAGAGCCACACGTTATGCATTTGAAGTAGGATTTTACTTGGTTTTACTATGTTAGATAGTTAAACACATACATTTACCCCCTAGGCGGCTAGCCGCAATAAAAGATAAATAAACAGTTTGGATTTGGAACACTAAGAGTAAAGTCCTTTTATTAAGGTCGTAGTTAGTAGGTGCCTTCGGATATTAAGGCCTATTAACCCTTAATAAGGTGTGTGTTAATCCTTAACTCGTTGAGTTAACCGTCTTCCTCTGACGCTAAGCTACGGCAGCCCCGCTGCACTTGGTAGCACTAGTAGTCAATCCTGCGACTGAGTCTTTTGACTGATCCCTCTGAGAGGATGGAACACGCTGTGTTCGCGAGCTTGCCGCCTGGCCAGCAAGAGACGCTTAAAAAGCTTATGTCTCTGTTGGGCCCCGAGGGCATTGCTCATCTTGCTTCGCAAGGGCCAGAGGCGGTATCCGCCAGACTGGAGGCTTTTGCAAGCTACGAGAAGGCGCTCTTAGAGCATGTTCAAGAGCGCGTGAGCGCAACGGCGTCCGCCGCCTCGTCCGCGGCCGCGTCGTCGACGCACGAGTGGTCTAATAGACCGAAACCGCTCATGGTGAGCGTGAAGACCTTCGAGGGGAAGGAAGGGGAGAACCTCCTTGTCTGGACCCGACAGGTCGAGATGGCCATGGGATCGGCCCTGCTCCAGACTGAGCAACAGCGCGTAGCGCTGGCGATCTCGAAGCTCGGTGGCCGAGCTCAAGAATGGGCACTAACGTGCGGCACGTCTGTGGACGCTGCTTTCCCGACCTGGGATCAGCTGAAACAGCAACTAGTGCGCGTGTTCGCGCCGCCTAACCAGGCGTACCGTATACGGTCGAAGTTCCTTGCTACCCGCCAGGGTAAAAAGGAGTTGCTGGACTATGTCCAAGAGTTGAGAACTCTGATCGCCGGTATGGCGTCGAGCCCTCTCCCCGAGGCGGTCACGGTGACCGTGTTTATGGAGGGCCTGCGCACGGGCGCTGCCCGAACGGAAGTTTTCCGTGTTCACCCTGCCTCATTTGAGGAGGCCGTGAACGTGGCATTGAATGCCGACTACAACTTCCAGTCTGCGAGACACGGTTCGAGCGCTGGTAGCGCGAGCTCTTCGAGCGGTCCTGAACCGATGGACCTCAGCCACGCTGAAGACGAGGCTGACCTCTATGCTGCTGAGCAGCGCTTCAGCATCCGTCGATGCTACACGTGCGGGAGCACCCGCCACTTGAGGCCTAGTTGCCCGTTGCGCAACAAGGCCCAGGCTCCATCGAGCCGAAGCACCGCTTCGAACCCTCAACCAGGGTCGTCGCGGGGAAACGACGGAACCCAGTAGGCGCGGGGCGCCCTACTGGGGAGGAACTGAGTTCTGTTGGGCCTCTGGGAGGCAGGAGAGAACGGGACTCAGCCCCGCAGAGAGCTAAGCTCTCTAACTCACGTAGTGAGTGCAAGCCCGGCTTGTTAGTCGTTCAAGCGAACGTGAAGGGCTTCGACAAGCCGTGGAGAGTCTTGATAGACTCGGGAGCGTCCGGCAACTATGTCCGGCGCTCCACTGTCGATGGTTTTAAACCATATGTGGAGGCTCTACAAGAGCCTCGAAGAGATAAGATCTCTGTCCGTCTTGCGACGGGGACACTAGTGACTGTGTCGAAGGTCTCTATTGACCTGAACGTGAAGTTCTTAGACTTCGATAGCGTGGAACGCTGCTTGGTCTTAGACCTGGATGAGAGGTATGACCTCATCCTTGGCATGGCGTGGCTCGAGAGCCACGAGCCATGGATCGACTGGAAGTCGAAGACGTTGGGCGCTACGCGCCCGTCTCCTAGTGGAGCATTGGCGAGTCATGAACCCACCTCTGCTCGGAGACAGAAGCGCTATTGGCGCGAGCACGAGACCGAATCGGTCATGGTGCTGGACATTGGTATGTCAGAGATAGTGAGCAACGAAGTTGCTGTTTGCCGTGAGTGTGACTCACAGGGCGTGCGCGGGGTGGCGCGTTATCCGCCGAGCGGTGTTTGTGGGGTCGCTGACCCGCCGCTGTGTCCTAAGGACAAATGTGTAACGGCACGTACTCCGTTGAGCGGTGCTCGTAGGGTCGCTGACCCGCCGCTGTGTCCTAAGGACAATTGTGTAACGGCACGTACTCCGTTGAGCGGTGCTCGTAGGGTCGCTGACCCGCCGCTGAATGTCTCGAATGACACTGTTCCCTCTCCGAGGAGCCATAGTGCGTTGGCACCTAGGCAGCGCGACGGTGATGTCGCCCTGCAGCCCTCATCCGGCCGTGCTCGGGCGAGGAGGGAGAGGAGGAAGAGACGCAGAGCGTCTGTGACGTCTATGACGTCGGACGAGGTGTCCAGCGTGTTGAGCGGTGAGGCTCCACGCGACTGCAGCGAGCAGTTGTACACACTCGTGAATGGAGTGACAGGGGATGTCGACGGAGACATAAGTCTCGAGCGACTCCCGTCGGTTGATGCTCTGTTAGAGCTGGACGAGATGTCCGTCGCCGAGTTTGGCGAGGCCTTAAAGGCCGGCGAGCTTGCCGAGGTGGTCATGATACGACCCGAGGAGGAGTTAAACTCCTCGTCCGTCGTGGACGAAGCTGTCCTTGAGGACACGAAGCGAGCGCTAAGCGCTAGAAGTGGATCTTCGATCCTCAAGGATCCCTCGGATCCGTTTTATCCTTTGATTAAGGAATACCACGATGTGGTGTCGAAGGACCCGCCGTCAGGTCTGCCTCCGGATCGAGGCGTACGTCATGAGATTGACTTGGTTCCAGGAACCAAATACTGCGTAACACGGCAGTGGCCCTTACCAAGGGAGCAATGTGACGTCATCGACGCGTTCTTCCGTGCAAAGCACGCAGCCGGCTTGGTGCGAGAGAGCAAGTCTCCGCACTCGACACCCACGTTCTGTGTCAGAAAGCCTAATGGCAAGTGGCGTATCGTGCATGCTTTTAATAAGCTGAATGCGGCCACCATTCCGGCGCAGACGCCGATTCCTAGAAAGGATGTTCTACAGAACAACATGGTGGGATGTACGTTGTACAGTGCACTCGACTTGGTCGACGGGTATTATCAGTTGCTCATGAGAGCTAGCGATATACCCCTCACGGCAGTGAGTACTCCAAGCGGTATGCTCTGGGAGTGGTTGGTGATGCCCCAAGGGCTGTCGAACGCGCCTGCAACGTTCAATCGTCTAGTGACGCAGTTGTTCAGGCCCCATCGGGCGTACGCTCAGACGTACTTCGACGACATCTTCGTCCATAGTCGTGCGGAGCACGGGAGGTCTGATGTGGAAAACCACCTTGACCATTTGCGAGCGGTGCTCGAGTGCATGCGCACGAATAAGTTGTATGCCAACTTGGATAAATGCGTCTTTGGCGCGGAGGAAATTCCTTTCCTCGGATGCTTCATTGGGAAGCGAGGCCTTAGGGCAGATCCTGCCAAGGTTAAGGCCATTGTGGACTGGCCGGTTCCATCGAACCCGAAAGACTTGCGTAAGTGGCTTGGCTTAGCCAATTACTTGCACAAGTACAGCGAGAACTACGCTGATATGGCTCGGCCATTGTCCAATCTCCTTAAGAAGGATGCACCTTGGTGCTGGGATGTCGTTCACGACGAAGCCTTCAAGGCTGTTAAGGAGAGTCTCCTTCACGCGCCCATCTTGGCGCTTCCGGACCCGGATCGTCCGTTTAGCGTCGTCTGCGACGCCTCCGATTTTGCAATCGGTTGTGCTTTATTACAAGCAGACGCCGAAGGGCGTGAGCGCGTTATCGCGTTTGAATCTCGCCAGCTTAAAGCTGCTGAGAAGAACTACCCAGTTCATGACAAAGAGCTACTTGCGATGAAGTATGCTCTAGTCAAATTTAGAGTACATTTACTCGGCTCTAAGCCCTTTGTGATCTATACAGATCATGCGTCTTTACGCACTGCGACTCAGTCGCCTCACCTCTCACAGAGGATGGCAAGATGGCTTTCATTCTTTGCCGAATATAACTTCGAGGTGAAGTATAAGCCGGGGCGGCTAAACGTAGTGGCCGATGCGCTATCGCGCAGGCCGGACTACGAGTTGACTCATGTCACTACAGTGACGTCGTCGGTCCCCGACCTTATACGCAGGGCATACGCCCAAGACGACACATGTGTAGCTTTGCTACGCGCTCTTGGGAGCGAAGAGTTTAAAGACTCTGACAAGGAATTGTCACCGCGCTTACGCGCGAGGCTGCAGCGTTATACGCTTGATCATGGCCTGCTGTACTACAGCACTGACCCTGAGGACACTCCTCGAGTGGTCGTCCCTCATGATGAGGATCTTAAGTATCGCATCCTCTATGAGGTGCATGATACGCCTGTCGGTGGACATCTTGGTCGTGAGAAGACCTATGGCTCGGTGAGCAAGATGTACTGGTGGCCCAAGATGTACAAGTGGGCAAGCACCTATGTGCGTACATGCGAGACATGTCAACGGACCAAGTCCGCGCCGCATGCGGCTGCGCCGTTGGCGAGTTTGCCAGTCCCTTCGGGATGTTGGCAGTCCATTAGTATGGACTTTGTGTTTGGCCTTCCTAAGGATAAGGCGGGCAACACGGGTGTCGTGGTCTTTGTTGACCGACTGAGCAAGATGGCTCATCTTTCGGCTGTGCCGGACACCGTGGACGGTGAGGATACAGCTAAGCTGTTCTTAGACAGAGTCTTTCGCCAACATGGCTTGCCTGAGGCAATTGTCTCTGATAGAGACCCTCGCTTTACAGCGAAGTTCTGGACGTCCTTGTTCAGGGTGCTCGGCACCAAGTTGGACATGTCCACGGCGGACCATCCGCAGACCGATGGTCAAACTGAACGCGTGAATCGCGTTGTGGAGGATATCCTCCGGAGCGTCTGCGCTGAAGCGCCGCGACGCTGGAGCGAGATGCTCCCCCTAGTTGAGTTCGCTATGAACAATGCGGTGCATGCCTCGACAGGCTTCACCCCGTTCTATGTGAACGGTTTGGTCGACCCTCGCGTCCCTTTAACGCCGCCACGGTGTGGCTCTGGGCTTGATGGGGGAGGGTTAGCCGATCGGCTTGCTGATGTCAGCCCAGTTGCGGTTCGCAAGCAAGTCGATGACTTTGTCTCTTTGAGACTGAGCGTCATGCGCCAAGTGCGCGACGCGATGGCTGAAAGCCAGGATCTCCAAAAGGAGTATGCAGATGCCAAAGGCAGAGGTAACATGGAACGGTTTGAGATCGGGGATCTTGTTTTATTAAACGCTAAAAACCTACCTACACATGCAGTGTCTGCGGTCTTTAAGACCAAGTTGAGACCTAGGTTCATTGGACCGTTCAAGGTCGTGGCCAAGAAGGGCCTGGCGTACACGCTCAATCTTCCGAAGAAGATGCGTACGCACCCGGTGTTTTACGTGGGCTTGCTTAAGCCATACCGGGACCCTGCTCGGGTGAGCTCCGAGGCGCTAGCGCCGGGTCGGACAAGGGCTGCGAAGCAGCGAGAGGCTGCGAGGCAGCAGGAGGCTGCGGGGCAGCAGGGTGCGGAGGCACAGCACCAGAGTCCGCGGGCGCAAGATACTGCGGGGCAGCAGGAAGCTGCAGAGCAGCAGGGTGCGGAGGCCCAAGAGGCTGCAAGGCAGCAGGCGGTAGAGCCATCGGCGGTGGCATTGCCACGGGGCGAGAGCCGTACGGCTGCATCCGAACCAAGAGGTCGAGTTGACCCTGCAGCTGAGCAATCTGGCGCTCAAGGTCGACGACCCGCTGCTGCATCGCCTGAGGCGACTCCAGCCAGTCGAGGCGACGCTCAACCTCCTCGAGGCTATTCGCTAGGCGATGCGAGGAGCGGTCCACGTCGGCGACGTAGTCGCTCACCGAGCGGACGCGGCCCTGTAGGGAGAGGAAGTCCCCGAAGCTCGCAGCGCGAGAGTCCAGCGGCCGCTCGGCCTCCCCCTGCTCTGCTCGATGAGCATGGGAATCTCCACTATCATGTGGAGCGCCTGATGGCGCGGCGTAGGCGCCAGGGTCATAACCAGTATCTGGTAAAGTGGCGAGGTTACCCTCATTCCCAGAACTCATGGGAGTTCGAGGTGCCACTGCGGCAAGACTGCCCTGACGTCGTGGACGCTTACGATCGGCGTCACCCGGTGACGGAACGCCCGCAGGGCGCGCGACGGAGTCGCCGGGCGCGCCGCGCTTCCCACTACTAGAGTGGGGTGACGACAGGTCAAGAGCTGAGCTCAGGCTCTGACCAATGGCTGTGACAGCCGACCCATGGCTATGGGTAGGACTGCCCACAGCGGGAGCAGGAGGCCGGGGTGCCTCGTAGCGTGAGGGACGTTGTCCCGGTGCACGCTGTCTAGCTTGACGCTTCGCGAAGTCGAAGCGTAAGCGCCGCTCTAAGCGGATGTCTGTTTCCGAGAAACTAGCTCGGAGAGCATCATAGGTGTGGAGCCGTCGAGATAGCTCCACCCAGTTCTGAAACTGCGCTTCAGAAGCGGCCATTGTTTCACCCTCTGAGAGGACCACCGGCACTGTCCGCATGGCCGGTACGGCCTCACCGTTGAGCTGCTGGCGCAGGCGCTCACGGTACTCCGAAGGAGTTGTGACTTGTGGAGTCAAGAAGCGCTCGCGGAGCGATTGTCGCTGGGCGACTTCTTCTGGCGTACCGGGTGCAGGCCCACACGTATAAGTGTCCAAGAGCTGCGAGGCAGCGCGCCGAACGACCTCGGCAGGGGAGGAACGGTCAAAACCGTAGTCGCGACGCGACGTGCCCACAATGGGGCGGGCTACAGGTCTGTTAGACCGTGCGCGAGATGCAGCCTCAAGCTGCCGGCTTTGAGCCCCGTCCAGGTCGTTGGAGACCACACCTGGCTCAGGGAGCTCGTCCTCGTACCTTGAGGAGAGAGGAGGCGCATTGCGCAGGGCGTTCGCCGAACCATCACGGTTCGGGAACGGATTAGGCGTATGCAGCTCGCGAGAGCGCGACGCCGGGCTTGAAGGCCTCTGAGAGGCAGCCTCCTGGCGCGTAGGAGTCCACTCTTCGTCGTCAGGGACGATCTCGCCCTGCTCAAGCTCGTCGAGCCAGGCGTTTTGACGCGTACGCGGTGTCGATGGCTCAGGGGAGCGTGGAGCGTCGCTCCCACCCGGACGTTGGCTCGCGGAGCCGGAGCCATGACGTCGTTGGTGCTCATCGTGGTACTGTCGTACACTGAGCCGCTGCGGAGCAGCTTCCCTGTCGGGACTACGGCCTGCGGCCTGCGGCGATAGTGGGCTGTCCCGCCCTGACATGCGGCCACTAGATGATGGCGAAGAGGGGTCAGAAGACCGTGGCGAAAGGCTGAGCATTTGGAATGCAGTTTCGATAATGGGCTCTGGGAGCCGAAGTTCTTTGAACTTGTGATGAGGTAAAGTGACCTCTAACGTCTTGAGAAGACTATCGTCTTGAGAGGAAAAGACCTCACTGAGAAAGTGTCGTGGACACGGGTGTCCACATCTTGGAGGGGGTGGTGTAACGGGGTTACACGGGTTTACACCTGGTGTGTTCCACACATGGATACACTTTGTGTAAGGTACATATTTGATGTACGGACACTCGAGGGAGTGTGTGTGGCTGAGAGCCACACGTTATGCATTTGAAGTAGGATTTTACTTGGTTTTACTATGTTAGATAGTTAAACACATACATTTACCCCCTAGGCGGCTAGCCGCAATAAAAGATAAATAAACAGTTTGGATTTGGAACACTAAGAGTAAAGTCCTTTTATTAAGGTCGTAGTTAGTAGGTGCCTTCGGATATTAAGGCCTATTAACCCTTAATAAGGTGTGTGTTAATCCTTAACTCGTTGAGTTAACCGTCTTCCTCTGACGCTAAGCTACGGCAGCCCCGCTGCAGTGAGTACATGTACACTGGTACTTCACGAACAGCACGGCACTTACACTCGACGTCTTCAACGACTCGCTGCATCCGTTCCTTCACACTTGGATGCAGCCTTCAACTACACAAAAAGGTTTCTTTGAACGTCATGTAGCCTTGGGAACCCACACTAACACCGGTCGCGAGAACAGGAAAACCAAATTCAAATCAGTGCACTGCATTTCAGGATAAATTACTTGGGGAGGGACCGCGCGCGAATCCATTGCGAGTTGAATTAACTCCTCTTCTTCTCAAAAGGAGGGATGCTGTCTGGATCATTTGTCATGCCAACCTCTGTCTCTTTGCTGCTCGTCTCCACCAGGCTTCAAGAAGTTTTCTAGAGGAGCGACTCTTCGTTTGTAGGACCGGGCTTCCGGAGATAAATTTGGATTTACCGGAGATACCGGGGCCTGACGGCCCCCGGCATCTCCAATAAATCCAATAGATTTCTAGTCTATCGCCTTAACCACTCGGCCAAGCTGTCGTTAAAATTTAAACCATTTCAAACCCTTCACCACATCCACCGTACATCACACACAACACACATACAGCTCGCACCATGCCTCTCCTTGCGCAACTTATCAACACGTCACTTCGACACTGCTCTTGCACTCCTTCCGCTTACATCCGCACACAAAACTGCCTCCTATTCAACACATGCTGCACCGTTCCAAACGCCCAAACGGGTGGCATCTAGGCTGAGAGCGCCCCCGTTGTACGATGATGATCAGGCCACGTTTCTCCCACGGAGCGGGAACAGAAACGATAATGATGGCAGCTCATTCCGTTGGCTCGTTCGTCGGCCAAAAGACGATACGGTATAGAGCCAAGTGGCAAAAGACAAGAAGATATCGGAGGAGGGGATCGAACCCTCGATCTTGAGCGTGTTAAGCTCACGTCCTAACCACTAGACGACACCGACACTCGAAATGCAATACCACACGCACGCAACACCAAAACGAACACGCCACTTCCGACGTCATAATCACACCATTCCATCACTCTTCGAGACGCACCAACCTACCAGCACACACACACACATACAAACCATCAATTCGCAACTACAAACGCCCATGCTTGACCGTCCCAACGTTACCCGCTCACCGCACCACGTGTCATAACGCCATCGTTTGCTCGCAACACCCACTCTTTCATTCTTCCATCGACAGCTACACTCTCCCGTCCGCCACCTATCTTGCTGAACACCATCACATGGAAGCCGTAGATGTTCTATTTTTTGGTGTGTAGCCAACGTTCTTCCAGGAAAGGGTGGATATATTTGCACCACTGCTGCTACCGACTGAGTGCATCGAGTTGAGTCGTTGCAGAGTTTAGCTGTACCAAACAGAAAATGGATAGTCTGACCACACGTACACGTTAGCGACCCATAGAGCGGGATTCGTCGGCTCGCACGGGTGTGTGGTATCCGGGATTGAACTGAGCGTAAGGATAGCATTTCCGAAAGCAATCCGTGCAGCCGGTTGTCCCAAGAGTGTCTATCAGTCCGATGGCATTGTAGACAGACCGCGAAAGGCTGTGGCAGCAACGCGTTGGCGTGCAAAAGTGCGAGGCAAAAAGGGTCCGACAGCTGTGAGATTTGAACTCACGCGGGTTACCCCAATAGATTTCTAGTCTATCGCCTTAACCACTCGGCCAAGCTGTCGTTAAAATTTAAACCATTTCAAACCCTTCACCACATCCACCGTACATCACATACAGCTCGCACCATGCCTCTCCTTGCGCAACTTATCAACACGTCACTTCGACACTGCTCTTGCACTCCTTCCGCTTACATCCGCACACAAAACTGCCTCCTATTCAACACATGCTGCACCGTTCCAAACGCCCAAACGGGTGGCATCTAGGCTGAGAGCGCCCCCGTTGTACGATGATGATCAGGCCACGTTTCTCCCACGGAGCGGGAACAGAAACAATAATGATGGCAGCTCATTCCGTTGGCTCGTTCGTCGGCCAAAAGACGATACGGTATAGAGCCAAGTGGCAAAAGACAAGAAGATATCGGAGGAGGGGATCGAACCCTCGATCTTGAGCGTGTTAAGCTCACGTCCTAACCACTAGACGACACCGACACTCGAAATGCAATACCACACGCACGCAACACCAAAACGAACACGCCACTTCCGACGTCATAATCACACCATTCCATCACTCTTCGAGACGCACCAACCTACCAGCACACACACACACATACAAACCATCAATTCGCAACTACAAACGCCCATGCTTGACCGTCCCAACGTTACCCGCTCACCGCACCACGTGTCATAACGCCATCGTTTGCTCGCAACACCCACTCTTTCATTCTTCCATCGACAGCTACACTCTCCCGTCCGCCACCTATCTTGCTGAACACCATCACATGGAAGCCGTAGATGTTCTATTTTTTGGTGTGGACATGCACTGTAGCCAACGTTCTTCCAGGAAAGGGTGGATATATTTGCACCACTGCTGCTACCGACTGAGTGCATCGAGTTGAGTCGTTGCAGAGTTTAGCTGTACCAAACAGAAAATGGATAGTCTGACCACACGTACACGTTAGCGACCCATAGAGCGGGATTCGTCGGCTCGCACGGGTGTGTGGTATCCGGGATTGAACTGAGCGTAAGGATAGCATTTCCGAAAGCAATCCGTGCAGCCGGTTGTCCCAAGAGTGTCTATCAGTCCGATGGCATTGTAGACAGACCGCGAAAGGCTGTGGCAGCAACGCGTTGGCGTGCAAAAGTGCGAGGCACAAAGGGTCCGACAGCTGTGAGATTTGAACTCACGCGGGTTACCCCAATAGATTTCTAGTCTATCGCCTTAACCACTCGGCCAAGCTGTCGTTAAAATTTAAACCATTTCAAACCCTTCACCACATCCACCGTACATCACACACAACACACATACAGCTCGCACCATGCCTCTCCTTGAGCAACTTATCAACACGTCACTTCGACACTGCTCTTGCACTCCTTCCGCTTACATCCGCACACAAAACTGCCTCCTATTCAACACATGCTGCACCGTTCCAAACGCCCAAACGGGTGGCATCTAGGCTGAGAGCGCCCCCGTTGTACGATGATGATCAGGCCACGTTTCTCCCACGGAGCGGGAACAGAAACGATAATGATGGCAGCTCATTCCGTTGGCTCGTTCGTCGGCCAAAAGACGATACGGTATAGAGCCAAGTGGCAAAAGACAAGAAGATATCGGAGGAGGGGATCGAACCCTCGATCTTGAGCGTGTTAAGCTCACGTCCTAACCACTAGACGACACCGACACTCGAAATGCAATACCACACGCACGCAACACCAAAACGAACACGCCACTTCCGACGTCATAATCACACCATTCCATCACTCTTCGAGACGCACCAACCTACCAGCACACACACACACATACAAACCATCAATTCGCAACTACAAACGCCCATGCTTGACCGTCCCAACGTTACCCGCTCACCGCACCACGTGTCATAACGCCATCGTTTGCTCGCAACACCCACTCTTTCATTCTTCCATCGACAGCTACACTCTCCCGTCCGCCACCTATCTTGCTGAACACCATCACATGGAAGCCGTAGATGTTCTATTTTTTGGTGTGGACATGCACTGTAGCCAACGTTCTTCCAGGAAAGGGTGGATATATTTGCACCACTGCTGCTACCGACTGAGTGCATCGAGTTGAGTCGTTGCAGAGTTTAGCTGTACCAAACAGAAAATGGATAGTCTGACCACACGTACACGTTAGCGACCCATAGAGCGGGATTCGTCGGCTCGCACGGGTGTGTGGTATCCGGGATTGAACTGAGCGTAAGGATAGCATTTCCGAAAGCAATCCGTGCAGCCGGTTGTCCCAAGAGTGTCTATCAGTCCGATGGCATTGTAGACAGACCGCGAAAGGCTGTGGCAGCAACGCGTTGGCGTGCAAAAGTGCGAGGCAAAAAGGGTCCGACAGCTGTGAGATTTGAACTCACGCGGGTTACCCCAATAGATTTCTAGTCTATCGCCTTAACCACTCGGCCAAGCTGTCGTTAAAATTTAAACCATTTCAAACCCTTCACCACATCCACCGTACATCACACACAACACACATACAGCTCGCACCATGCCTCTCCTTGAGCAACTTATCAACACGTCACTTCGACACTGCTCTTGCACTCCTTCCGCTTACATCCGCACACAAAACTGCCTCCTATTCAACACATGCTGCACCGTTCCAAACGCCCAAACGGGTGGCATCTAGGCTGAGAGCGCCCCCGTTGTACGATGATGATCAGGCCACGTTTCTCCCACGGAGCGGGAACAGAAACGATAATGATGGCAGCTCATTCCGTTGGCTCGTTCGTCGGCCAAAAGACGATACGGTATAGAGCCAAGTGGCAAAAGACAAGAAGATATCGGAGGAGGGGATCGAACCCTCGATCTTGAGCGTGTTAAGCTCACGTCCTAACCACTAGACGACACCGACACTCGAAATGCAATACCACACGCACGCAACACCAAAACGAACACGCCACTTCCGACGTCATAATCACACCATTCCATCACTCTTCGAGACGCACCAACCTACCAGCACACACACACACATACAAACCATCAATTCGCAACTACAAACGCCCATGCTTGACCGTCCCAACGTTACCCGCTCACCGCACCACGTGTCATAACGCCATCGTTTGCTCGCAACACCCACTCTTTCATTCTTCCATCGACAGCTACACTCTCCCGTCCGCCATCTATCTTGCTGAACACCATCACATGGAAGCCGTAGATGTTCTATTTTTTGGTGTGGACATGCACTGTAGCCAACGTTCTTCCAGGAAAGGGTGGATATATTTGCACCACTGCTGCTACCGACTGAGTGCATCGAGTTGAGTCGTTGCAGAGTTTAGCTGTACCAAACAGAAAATGGATAGTCTGACCACACGTACACGTTAGCGACCCATAGAGCGGGATTCGTCGGCTCGCACGGGTGTGTGGTATCCGGGATTGAACTGAGCGTAAGGATAGCATTTCCGAAAGCAATCCGTGCAGCCGGTTGTCCCAAGAGTGTCTATCAGTCCGATGGCATTGTAGACAGACCGCGAAAGGCTGTGGCAGCAACGCGTTGGCGTGCAAAAGTGCGAGGCAAAAAGGGTCCGACAGCTGTGAGATTTGAACTCACGCGGGTTACCCCAATAGATGGTTTGTTGAAGATACCGGGGAACTTCCCGCGACCACTTGTGACCAACCGGACCAAACTGACCACCTTGACCAAATCCCGACGCAGTCCCCAGTATCATTTCGTCCAATCAGACGCAACTATAGTTAGCCGATGCATTGCCACTATTTTGCAAATTCAGATGTGCTATTACGTAGTACATGTTACTGTGTAGATGCAAGTTCCTGTCTTGCGGCAAAGGATGCAGTCCGTAAAAATGTACGTGATATACCTCTTTATGACGTTGTAGAGAAATAACTGGCTAACGAATTTGTTTGGTACCTTGTAAACTTTAGGCAATGAGGGTTATCCTTCGGATCACCGCATTTCACGTGTTTGCTTCGACAGTCATCACACGAAATCGCCTTTCGCTTCCTTGTTTACTGCCCGCTGTATTGACTACCGGCGTTGGTGGTTGGGGAGGAAACTACTGAGCGGGTGCTGCGTCTACAGGACGTTGTGGTCCGGGTAAACTGTTTCTGATTCTCATTCTCAGCTTGTTGTCGGTCATTACGGCGTGAGGATAGAACTGGCGGAAAACTTCCATGAGGTGAGCTGTCTTTCCAGGTTAGCCTTTAAATTTATCGGACTCCTCCACTAATATCTGCATGTGCTCTTTCGAAATGGCTACAGGTAGGCTGGTCGTGCCAACTCGTACTGCACTTCAGAAATCCCGAGTTGCTCGTCGGTAATAGTTGGCCTGCTACACGTTCCAGCGGAATCTGTCATGCCATCGAGAAGAGGTGCAGTGTCCACAGTGTGTCTTCTAGTTATCCTCGTGATTTTGCCATATACCGAAAGCGAACTTTACGAGCGGATCATAATAGCGGTTCCTTCTGCGTTTCTCCAAATGCACTTGAAAGCCCGTTCGGCGACAAGATACTTGATCCATCAATCTCTTAGAAAAGCCCTCTAAAACGAATGGTAGATGAACCATCACATCCGCGTTGCACAGGATAAAAGTTGAGCTCAGGGTCGATTCGTAGTTGATTTGCCACGGTGAGTACATGTACACTGGTACTTCACGAACAGCACGGCACTTACACTCGACGTCTTCAACGACTCGCTGCATCCGTTCCTTCACACTTGGATGCAGCCTTCAACTACACAAAAAGGTTTCTTTGAACGTCATGTAGCCTTGGGAACCCACACTAACACCGGTCGCGAGAACAGGAAAACCAAATTCAAATCAGTGCACTGCATTTCAGGATAAATTACTTGGGGAGGGACCGCGCGCGAATCCATTGCGAGTTGAATTAACTCCTCTTCTTCTCAAAAGGAGGGATGCTGTCTGGATCATTTGTCATGCCAACCTCTGTCTCTTTGCTGCTCGTCTCCACCAGGCTTCAAGAAGTTTTCTAGAGGAGCGACTCTTCGTTTGTAGGACCGGGCTTCCGGAGATAAATTTGGATTTACCGGAGATACCGGGGCCTGACGGCCCCCGGCATCTCCAATAAATCCAATAGATTTCTAGTCTATCGCCTTAACCACTCGGCCAAGCTGTCGTTAAAATTTAAACCATTTCAAACCCTTCACCACATCCACCGTACATCACACACAACACACATACAGCTCGCACCATGCCTCTCCTTGCGCAACTTATCAACACGTCACTTCGACACTGCTCTTGCACTCCTTCCGCTTACATCCGCACACAAAACTGCCTCCTATTCAACACATGCTGCACCGTTCCAAACGCCCAAACGGGTGGCATCTAGGCTGAGAGCGCCCCCGTTGTACGATGATGATCAGGCCACGTTTCTCCCACGGAGCGGAAACAGAAACGATAATGATGGCAGCTCATTCCGTTGGCTCGTTCGTCGGCCAAAAGACGATACGGTATAGAGCCAAGTGGCAAAAGACAAGAAGATATCGGAGGAGGGGATCGAACCCTCGATCTTGAGCGTGTTAAGCTCACGTCCTAACCACTAGACGACACCGACACTCGAAATGCAATACCACACGCACGCAACACCAAAACGAACACGCCACTTCCGACGTCATAATCACACCATTCCATCACTCTTCGAGACGCACCAACCTACCAGCACACACACACACACATACAAACCATCAATTCGCAACTACAAACGCCCATGCTTGACCGTCCCAACGTTACCCGCTCACCGCACCACGTGTCATAACGCCATCGTTTGCTCGCAACACCCACTCTTTCATTCTTCCATCGACAGCTACACTCTCCCGTCCGCCACCTATCTTGCTGAACACCATCACATGGAAGCCGTAGATGTTCTATTTTTTGGTGTGGACATGCACTGTAGCCAACGTTCTTCCAGGAAAGGGTGGATATATTTGCACCACTGCTGCTACCGACTGAGTGCATCGAGTTGAGTCGTTGCAGAGTTTAGCTGTACCAAACAGAAAATGGATAGTCTGACCACACGTACACGTTAGCGACCCATAGAGCGGGATTCGTCGGCTCGCACGGGTGTGTGGTATCCGGGATTGAACTGAGCGTAAGGATAGCATTTCCGAAAGCAATCCGTGCAGCCGGTTGTCCCAAGAGTGTCTATCAGTCCGATGGCATTGTAGACAGACCGCGAAAGGCTGTGGCAGCAACGCGTTGGCGTGCAAAAGTGCGAGGCAAAAAGGGTCCGACAGCTGTGAGATTTGAACTCACGCGGGTTACCCCAATAGATTTCTAGTCTATCGCCTTAACCACTCGGCCAAGCTGTCGTTAAAATTTAAACCATTTCAAACCCTTCACCACATCCACCGTACATCACACACAACACACATACAGCTCGCACCATGCCTCTCCTTGCGCAACTTATCAACACGTCACTTCGACACTGCTCTTGCACTCCTTCCGCTTACATCCGCACACAAAACTGCCTCCTATTCAACACATGCTGCACCGTTCCAAACGCCCAAACGGGTGGCATCTAGGCTGAGAGCGCCCCCGTTGTACGATGATGATCAGGCCACGTTTCTCCCACGGAGCGGGAACAGAAACGATAATGATGGCAGCTCATTCCGTTGGCTCGTTCGTCGGCCAAAAGACGATACGGTATAGAGCCAAGTGGCAAAAGACAAGAAGATATCGGAGGAGGGGATCGAACCCTCGATCTTGAGCGTGTTAAGCTCACGTCCTAACCACTAGACGACACCGACACTCGAAATGCAATACCACACGCACGCAACACCAAAACGAACACGCCACTTCCGACGTCATAATCACACCATTCCATCACTCTTCGAGACGCACCAACCTACCAGCACACACACACACATACAAACCATCAATTCGCAACTACAAACGCCCATGCTTGACCGTCCCAACGTTACCCGCTCACCGCACCACGTGTCATAACGCCATCGTTTGCTCGCAACACCCACTCTTTCATTCTTCCATCGACAGCTACACTCTCCCGTCCGCCACCTATCTTGCTGAACACCATCACATGGAAGCCGTAGATGCTCTATTTTTTGGTGTGGACATGCACTGTAGCCAACGTTCTTCCAGGAAAGGGTGGATATATTTGCACCACCGCTGCTACCGACTGAGTGCATCGAGTTGAGTCGTTGCAGAGTTTAGCTGTACCAAACAGAAAATGGATAGTCTGACCACACGTACACGTTAGCGACCCATAGAGCGGGATTCGTCGGCTCGCACGGGTGTGTGGTATCCGGGATTGAACTGAGCGTAAGGATAGCATTTCCGAAAGCAATCCGTGCAGCCGGTTGTCCCAAGAGTGTCTATCAGTCCGATGGCATTGTAGACAGACCGCGAAAGGCTTTGGCAGCAACGCGTTGGCGTGCACGAGTGCAAGTTCCTACAGGTTTATCCTGTTTATATGGGCTTATGTAGGGGAAGAGGTAGAGCACTATGAAGCTGATGATCTGCGTGCGCGCTTCGTTTTGTTCCCGTTACCGTACCACCAACACGGATAAATCATGCATGAGACCCGACGCTCCGACAGCAAAAAAACGATTTTTTAACTTAATTTTGTGATACGCCATAGTACGACTCAAAATTGCTGTTCCGTAAAAATGTGCCCTCGTTTTAAGAACATTACAAACAAAAAAATTCCGTTACGTATACCAGTACTAAATACCCCGATCCTCCTCTCAATAATGAATATAATGGTCTTAAACCCAAGGACTTTTCACCGTTTTTGGTCCCAATGTAAATTGTCACCCTAACCAAATAAACGATCAAGGCAAAAACAGGCCTTTTATCACTGGTCAAGAGATTTGATCAAAATTATTGGTTGACCAGTCCGGCATTTTATTTTTGGACTCTGACCCCCTCCCTCCTCCAAAATGCAGCAGGATGCCTCTCCGTTTTCTGTATCGACGCTGGAATTATCATCCCCGTCGTCATCTGCAGACTTCACTGTTAGAGATACCATCTTCTCGCCAAGGCGAAGCGATCGCAGCGGTACGCGCTCATGCACCCCACCACCTCCGCGTACAAGTCGCGCAAAGGCCTCTGCCAAACACTCCAGCCGACAGCACTCACTTGGGCGGCGTTCAGGTCAAAGCTGGAGATCGGAACGAAGAAGCCGTTTAAGGAAGAGCTCGAACCCTCAACATAAGCGAGATCATCGAAGTAGGAGCCGGAGCCGGAGCCGAAGCCGGAGCTCCAGGCGTGAGCGACGCTCTGGTAGGAGTTCAGGTCGCGCAAATCGGAGCTCAAGGCCAAGCCTACCTCGTTCAACTGGCAGCAATACCGATGGTGAACGTCAAGTGACACATGCTCATTAAAGTTCACACAGTGTGAGACTATATCCTCAAATAAAAGCATCGACCGTGACAGCTGCACCTGTCGAAGTAAGCGCGGTTTCTACTCGACATGCTGGGTTGTATGCCGTCGGACACGCATTTACGCGCTACAACCAGTCCGACATGAGGACGTCGTACCGGTGTAAAGCGTACAGAAGTGCAAAATGCAAAGCGAAGCTGCATTTCATCCGCAAGAAAAACGAGTACGAGGTTAACGCTGAGCATACGTGTCAGCGTGGACGTCGAGTCGTTTTACTCCCGGGGCTAGACAAGACTGAAGAAATGAAAGAGGCTACTGATTCGACGGCACTGACACGCATGGACCTTACATCGGAACCTTTTGGAAGAAACTACGCGAAGTCTTCTACCCCGAAGAGTTGTCTTTAGTTCAGTTTTAGCTTACACGTGAACAAGTAACCAGCGGGTACATCGGACTCGGCGGAGTCATTTTGGTGCAGACTTGCATGGTGTAGTGGAAGTCCCTCCGCTGTCGTTGGTACCAGATAGCAAGCAGCCATTTTTCCAGTTTTACAGGTCCTATATGAATAGTTGGAACGTGAGTAGAGGGACTTGTGTAGTTGGATGCAAATAGCAAAGTGAGATTGTGTATTGCATGTAAGCTGACCTGGCCTGAAGTAACAGGATTTTATCTAGCGACATCAATATCAGGCTGATGACGCTAGATTGGATACCTGCGCCACTTGTACTCATCCGTGGGAATCCAACTCACCCCCCACAAATGGTGCATGGTATCACCGGTTAATTTGGGGAGCTCGAGTCCGAGCGAGAGCTTTTGTGAGCAGATCAGCGGACATTTCGCCTGTCGGTATGTACTCGACCGTAAGTTCACCTTTGTGAACTAGATCTTTGACTGCGTGATACTTCACGTCTATTGTCTTCTGCGTCTCGCTGAGGCCGCTGCGTTGGAGGCGCTTTATTGCAGACTGGCTGTCTATGAGGAGCTTCAACGGAAGTTCCTTCTGCAACACCTCATTCACAATCACTTGCACCATCAGCGCTTCTTCGACACCTGCGTCCGCGGCCAAATATTCTGCAGCAGTGCTCGACTTGGCTACGACGGTTTGCTTCTTGCTGCACCACGCGACCGCGCACCCGAACAGATAGATTACACAGCCTGATACACTTTTTCGGTCGGTGCGATCGTTGGCCCAGTCGGCGTCGGTGGTAACAACAATATCGTCACTGGTCGGTTGAAGCTTCAACTTCAAATCCCGGGTTGCACGTAGGTGTCGAAACAGGAACTTTACGGCGTCCCATGCCATCTTCCGCGGAGTAGCCGCATGTCTTGCCAGTTGCCCCACGGCAAACATGATGTCTGGTCTGGAGACTCTTGCGAGGTAGAGCAACGCGCCTACCGCTTGTCGATAGGGCATCTTCATCATTATCTCTCGCTCATCGGCTGTAGGCCCATCGTCCGTGAAATCCAGTCTTGTATTAGCGATCATGGGCAAGTGAGCGGGTCTCGTTTTGTCCATTGCAAATCTGTGGAGTACTTCGTCAACGTATGCTGCTTGGCTCAGTAACAACATGTCGTCCGCAGCGCGGTCGATCTTCATGCCCAGGAACTGGTCCGGTGCACCCATGTCTTTGACTTGGTAACGTTGGCTCAGCGCAGCCATTAGTCGCAGGCATGTTTGTGTGCGACGAGAATATCGTCCACATAAACACACACCAACAAAAGCGAGTCAGCAACGTAGGCAAAGTAGAGACATGGATCACCTTTTGTCGGCTTCAGCCCATAGTCCACGAGGAAACTATCGATCTCCTTGTTCCATTCACGGCCGGCTTGTCGTAAGCCGTAGAGCGCTTTGCGAAGTCGCCACACTTTTCCCTTGTCACTTGACCCGGCGTATCCAGGCACGGGTTTCATGTAGATTTCTTCTTGCAGTATTGCTTTCACGTAAGCAGCGGGTACATCGCCTTGGCGTGTGTGCATTTTAAAGTATGCCACGATCACCAAGAAAACTCGAACTGTGACGAGACCTGCAACTGGATCATACGTGTCGATGAAATGAAGAAGCCATTCTTGCTTATCACCACGGGCACACAATCTTGCCTTGAAGCGTTCGATTTTACCGTTCGTTCCGGTCTTCAAGCGAAACTGCAGAGTGTGGTCGAGTAACCCATTCGAAGGTTCCGTTGTCGAACAGTGACTTTACTTCAGCATCGATGGCTTTCTCCCATTGCTTCCACTGCGGCGAGCGCTTTGCTTCCGCGAGATTTAGCGGCTCTTTGATGACTTCGCCCAAAACTGCATGAGCCTCCGCTTGAGTTACTGTGCGTCGTGCAATTCGTTGCGAGCGCCTAACCGCTGCTAACTCTGATGGAAACGCGCCTTCGCGGTCGTCCTGGATTTGTTGCTCCTGATCGGCTTCGTCACCTGACTCCTCGTCACTTAGGTCATCGTTTTCTTCCGCTGATGGGTCCACTTCAAACAGCATTCTGTCGATCATGTTGACGTCTCTGGACGTGAATATTGACCTGTTTGAGCCCTTTGTATAGACATAGAATCCTTTAATGTCTTCCGCACACCCGATGAAGGCTCCCAGTTGCCCCCTGGTATCGAGAAATCGTCTCTTCTTGCGCCGTAGTTGATCAGGAACTCTAGCAACGACAGCTTGTCCAAATATCGGGAGATGTCCAACATCGGGGCGCTGTCCGAAGATACGTTCGTATGGTGTAACTTTTGCGCCGCGGCGAGGGATCCTGTTGCGAATATACGTAGCGTGTTGCAAGGCGTATTCCCACAGCTTGTGGGGCAAACCCGAGTCCACAAGCATTGACGCTGCTGTCTCAGTAACTGTGCGAATACTGCGCTCAGCGACACCGTTTTGAAACGAGGTGTAGGGAGTTGTGTGCTGTAACAGTATGCCTTGAGTACGGGCAAGCTTCCTGAAGTCTTTGTTGATAAATTCGGTTCCACCGTCGGTTCGTAGTACCTTTAGAGATGTGGCCGGAACTTCAGCTTGCCTCTCAATCATGGCGAGGAATTGTTTTACCATTGCGGTGGCCTCATTTTTCCGCCTCAGCGCGTACGTTTGCACGAAGTCCCGCCAGACTGCCACCATGAAATACCTGTATCCATTCGTAGAGGTGGCTATCGGTCCAGCGAGATCGACGTGGCAAATACCGTCTGCTACTTCGTCTGGAGTTGATCGTAATTTCGGTACTGGCTGCCTGGACGCCTTTGTTAACGCACACACAGTGCACATGGCAGGCTTCGCCCCAGGAATAACCCGTAGTCCGCGAACTGTGCCCTTTCCGGCCATCCTCTTTAGAGTTTCATAGTTCACGTGGCCTAAACGTCTGTGCCACATCTCGAGCGTCCTTCCAAGTGCCGCCGCGCTTAAACCGTAAGATGTACGAGTATTGGTACCTCCGGAATCAGTAGTCACCACCGAATATACCCCGCCTTCGAGGCGTGCGATGCAGCGTGCCCGGCTTCATCGTCCTGAAAATATAGTGCAGCTAGAGGGCCCAAAACTCACTGTATGTCCATCGCGCCAAAGGGCAGACACCAATAGCAGCGTGTGTGGTAGTTCTGGTACGTAATAGACGCCATTCACCACGAATTCTTTCTCGATCTCACTTCCAGCGCTGTCTTGAATGAGGGCCTTGATGCGTAGCCGCCCTTTCGCTCGAGCGACTACGGTCCTACCGTCTGCTACTTGAATAGCCAGTGCCACATTTTTATCAGTCACTTCAAAACCATTTAGTTGGCTCGTCAGGTGATGTGACGCGCCCGAGTCGACTAAAATCGGGCCGCACCTGACGCCCAACCTTCAAGCCGAGTCCTCGTCCGAATCGTCAGCGGAGTTGCCCACAGCATCTTCGGTTTTGGCCACGTTGCTTTGAGCACGTGAGTCTTCCGTTTCGGTCTTGTCTTCACTAAGATGTTGGCGATGATACTTAGCAGTATGTCCTTCTTCGCCGCAGATAAAGCAGACCACGCCTCCTCGACGAGGTGCTTTAGTTGATTTGCGTTTGCGCTCGACGATGGCCACGTTAGATTTAGCTCGAGAGGGTTTCCCGTGAGGTCTTGGACTCTTAAACGAAGCATCCGCCGGTTTGCCCTTAGCGTCACCTCTCGGCGCGTGGGACCCGTCCGTTAATTTCCGTCTCTTGTAGTCGTCCAGCTGTCCGTCCGATTGTGCCAGCTCGCTCAGGAACTGAACCGCATCATTTAATACATCCATGGGTGTACCCATCTTCCCACGAATATGTGCTTGCACGATGTCTTTCCTTTGTGGCCATGACAATCGCAGAAATGTGCCTAGCGCATGGTGAGCATTGGCGGTTTGGGTCACTCCACCGGTAAGTCCGTCCGCCATATGCATTAGTCTGTCAGCATACTCTTGATACGTTTCCGAGGCACGTTTACCCGCCGAGTAAATTCGGGCTGTTATCTCTTGATCCGTCAGGTTCGGGCGAAATTTGGCAACTAGAGCGTTTCCTGCTTCCTCAAATGTAGAGTTTGGGAGAGCGGCACGGTAATTTTTAAGCCAGCGGCGCGCTGAACCCGTAAGAAAGATAGACAGCGCAGCTTTCTTGGCACTCTCTGACCATTCTCGACCAGCCAATACCTGAGCGTCCTCTACTTGGTCCGCGAACTGCTCCCACCAGTCTCGAACGCCAGAATCGTAGGCGCCAAGGGGAACCACACCGGAGAACGTCTCTGATTTCACGTTCCTCAGGTCGATCTTGTCTGTTCGCTTCTTTGTTCCTTCTTCACCTCCTCCTGCACCGATGTGCACAGGGTTCGGCTCATCGTCAGGCTCGGGCGCGCCTTCCACATTTGCCTGTGGAGCGGGCACCTGCGGCTCTTCAGGATCGCCGTGCAGAGCCACCTAAGTGGCGGAGCAGCGCCTTGAGCAGCCGGAGGGATTGCATCCCCTGCGGGGGCAGCTGTGTTGCGATTGGTCCGGCGAGTCGACATTGAGCGATAGCGGCTGTTAACCAGTTGGAACGTGAGTAGAGGGACTTGTGTAGTTGGATGCAAATAGCAAAGTGAGATTGTGTATTGCATGTAAGCTGACCTGGCCTGAAGTACCAGGATTTTATCTAGCGACATCAATATCAGGCTGATGACGCTAGATTGGATACCTGCGCCACTTGTACGCATCCGTGGGAATCCAACTTGAATAGCTATACGCTGGAGCGGTTAGTGGGGTGGGCTTATCAAACTGTTGAAGTACAAGAGGACTACGCTGGTTCTCGATGGGACTTTCTGTTGCGTACCTCGTCATTCTACCAGTGTGTAGTAATGATGGTATTTGATAACGCTATCGATTTATTTGTACAGGTACTTTACACGCTGTGTACCGCCAAAACACAAGAAACGTATTGGCCTTGATGGAGGGCTACTGATGACAAGATTGAGCCATCCGGTGTAGTTTGTGATTTCGAGGAAGGCTTGCAAGCTGCCACTCAAGTGCAGTTTCCAGAGGCCGATATTGTGAAATGCTACTTCCAATTTAAGCAGGCCTGTCAAAGGAAGATGAAAGCACTACATATACCGAGAGGGAAATTGACATTGCAATGCGGAAGGGAGTTTTAGTACATGCTAACCGTCATCCTTCACGAGAAGGTTGAAGGTCCTAATGTCCAGTATGAACAAGACAAAATGCGCAGCATCTGTGCGGAGGAGGACGTAGCCTTCACCGTTTCCCTATGGGATTGTTCTGGTCATATTTTTCGCAAAACCTGATTATTTTTTTAAGACCTACACACCGAGGGTATGGAACGTTCATGACGTCGATAAAGCCATTGTTAGTCACACGAATAACCCCCTTGAACGGTTCAATCGTGAAATTAATGCTGCACTATCGTCACCCCATCCGTCTCTACCTGCTTTCGTCGCCATGATTGAAGTCATCACACAAGGTTATGTAGATCGAATCAATGACATGGCCAAGTCTCGTGCCAAGAAGCGTTCACGCCGACGGAACATTGACACGATGAATCTCCCTGTACCTGTAGCCTTGAAATAGCTCTGCCTAAACTGCAATATAAGAATAAATTTGTGCATAACGTCTCGGTCAATTGGTCGTGCATGATGTACATGTCGTTGAGCGCGTATTCCTTGGTACATGTAGAATGGATTTGTAGGTAATCAATTTTAGTCAGCGTTTTGAAGTGATCAACGGATTTGATCAATAGACCATTTATGTGTTAATCCGAATATGATCAGTTTAAAAGTTTACCGCATTTAACATCCATGGTCCGGTGAAGAAAGGGCTATCACCAAGGAGAGCTCCGTTTTCTCCTATTGTAATTTTTCAAAAATGAAATTTCACAACAGAATTTATTATGCGATGTTATGCTCCGTGCTGGTTAATTAGCTGTACTAAGCCACACATAACCTGCGCGGTGGTAGCCTGCCATGTGAAGTACCACGAGCGCCACATATATTCGTCCAAATAGCCATGGAGTGCACCCTTCGTCATACCTCGCATAACTTTGATGTGGCGTTTAATGGGGATCTCCCACAGGCCTTCTATAGTGTTTGTATGTGTTCCAGTCTCAGGATCCACATAGTGTTCTGTGTGGTTCACATACATGTGCGTATAGTTCAAGTCCCGAAGAGAAGGATGGTTAGCGAGCATTCTGATTTGAACACCGCGCTTGGTTTTTCGTTCAGTGATGTATGTGGAGTACATGTCTGAGTGAATTATTGTTCTTTACAAAAAGCAAGCTAAGAATACAGTGATGCATAAATCATAAACTACAGAAGATTAAACCGTACGCTGCTTGATAAACTGTCGAATGACTGGAAATATCTTCTTCTGGGTTCTATCCGCGTCAACAATTCGGCCAAACCACTGTCCAGTTAGAGCGGTCCACACCACCAAAGAGCCAATAATCCGGGAATCGACGTCCATGGTTGTGTTTGCTCTTCTTTTTAAGGTTTGTTTCGTCAATTTCTACAAGGTGGCCCACACCACCAATATACAAGTACCGTAACATTACATATTAAGAGCAACCAACACATTTGAACAGAATATGAACAGTACCTGAAATTTATCACTGAGCATCTGCTTCGAGCAGAGAGAACGAACGTAGCTGAACGAGTCTTCCACCGTAGTCTCCGACCCATCCGCTATCTCCGCCGCGTTGGCGTGTGACGCTCCTATGCACCATGCGTACAGTAGCCGAGCAGCTTTAGCTAGCGACAGTTTCATCCCAGAAAACCAGGTACTAGTCAATATACTCAAACTTACCTCCCTCCCGTCATCATGACGTTTCCTACGGCAGCAACACCAGTGTTTCGTCTTTCCGGAGACTCTTAAACGCATGGGGTGCTGGCAGCCTGGACAATATACATAACGTCTTCGAGAAGCCCTGCTTGCTGCCACCACACTACAGCCCCATCTCTTCGCTCGTCGCCTTGATGATTGAGGTAAAGCTGAAGTGCTCCACGTTATAGAGGGCGTAGTGGTGGCTGGTTGTGCTAGCCATGATGCGGAGGGAGGTTGAAAGAGTCTGGTACGGTGCGAAAACTTTGCAAAAGTGAGGGAGTAAGTGCACTTGCGGGGCAAACGCGTGTCAGGGAGGAAACGGGGGCATTTCTGAGTTCATATACAAAAAACTTGTTTTTTTTTCATACTTTGTGTGAATATTGTCGAAAACGGGGGCATAACTTGGTTATACTGGGATAGCAAAAGCATGAAATGCTGCTGCTGGTACAGCCCAAATCGGGTTAATTCGGACTTCGGTATTGATGCCGGTAACTGAAGCCGGTAACTGAAGCCAGTAACTGAAGCCGGTACTGAAAGGTGTTGACTTAATATCTCGACAGCAACGTAACGCGCAGTCTTACTGGGTTAGACTTGACTCTTTTTAAAGAGAGATTTGGTAAATTGATGGAAACCGAGCCGCGACAATCGGTCCGAAAATGTCAATCAGTAGGAGTCCACAGATTCGCCACCTTTAGTGGTAAATTTGAGGTATGGATCCTCGACACCTCGGCCAGAAAGAGACCGCACCAGTAAAGTGGAGCAGCAGCGCCTGCGGCGCTCTGCGCCGCGCGAACAAACTATCCCCGTTTATCAGCCTCGTTGGCCCGTGGTGTCCTGCAACGGTGCTCGCCTGTTGCTCCGCTCTCTACAGAGCCGCTAGTGGCATACGCAAGCAGCCTTCTCGGACGAGGGCCCCTGTTCCAGGTTTGAAGTGTAAGTTTTGCGATACAGGTGGAAGTTTCTTATGGTAAGGAGTGGTGTGCGTTTGGTCACCTGTTCCACTCGCGATCGGGGCATACGGATTCTCAAGCTGCTTATTGGGAAGACGACAACACGTCGCCTATTTTCATGCAGTTCGTGGATGCAGTGTGGCAATTAACTCGTCAATTTCCTTGCTCGTTCGAGTTCAGCGAGCGGTATCTCATTGCTTTGCTTGATGAAGTTTACGACAAGCGAAGTGAGACCTTCCTCCACGATTGCGAAGGGGCTCGAACAGTAAGCAACAATTTTGCGCGAATGTGTAGTGTACTAAACCTTTATTTCCATGGACAGGGATCCAAGACAGCAATTCGATGCACAAGTGCGTGGACGTTATTGGAGTCGCATCCTCAAGCTGCCGATTTCCGAAACCCGTTTTTCATGGTGCCTTTGAGTAGTGAGAAATCAACGGATAAGTCGCCGACGATCCTGCAGTGCAAGTGGCATACGACCACTCTCGCGATCTGGTCGTCATTTTATCTGCGGTCGCTGGAATCGAACGATTCACGGGTATGTTTGGCTCTATTGTTGAGAAACAATTGGCACTAATTCTTGTTGTTTGTCCACTTTAGGATGCGTGGGCGAAAGAACTGCAAGTCACGCAGCGCGAGTTGCAGGATCCTCCAGCTAAGCGCCGCACACCAACAGTTGCAGTCTCAAGTAGAGCAGAACTCGGATCTGCAGAGCGAACTGGAGCAGCTTCGACGAGAACGCGCACAGTTGGCTCGACTTTTGGAAGGAGAAGTGTACAGTGACACGTTGAATGGCTTGCTGTTGCACGAGGAAGATGACGACGAAGACGTTGTTGTGCTCAGAGTGACGCCAGTAGCCGAGAGCCGCACGACATTGAAGGTTGCCAGCAAAGAGAGTGGTGCTACAACCCCTGGTTTAAGCGAGACCAAGACATTCTCAACCACTGGGGTGGGCTGTTTCCTCGGTGGCTCCATGAGTCAGGACTTTGAGATCCTGCAGTCGTATTTCGCCCCAACACGGCAGGAAATTGGAGCTATCAGCCCAACGACGACCAACGGGTGTGGTGCGTTGTTTACAAGAAGAGTTACTGTTGAAGAAGTTGTGCGGTGAATTTCAATACAATGCTGATCTCTACAAGATAAGTTTCCTTTTTGCTAGTTTTCGCTGCTTTTTGCCATGTCTGATTTTGTTTTGCATCCAATTGTAGACGCACAACACATCCTGCAGTGCTTTTGGCGTAACGACTTTCCCATCTATCGAGTAAAGATGTTCTCAAATAGCCATCCTTTTCATCCGCATTTCTCCTTTTACCGCTTTATTTGTCACTTCGCCCCTAATCGTATTTGTGAAAGCTAATTGGCTATCCCAGCCTATTCTCTCTCGTTTGCAGATTTGAGTCATTTGCAAATCTTGTGTGACGCACACTGGTCAAATTGCAAACTATGACAAATTCATATTGAAAAATTATAATAGGAGAAAATGGAGTCTCATTGGGGAGAGCCGAAGAAAGAAAACAACGGCGACAACAATTCATCGCATGAGAGGGCAGAATGTGAAGAGAAGAAGCGCCGGGACCGCGCCCTAGCTCCACCTGCTGCGCAGGCGCACCAAGGACATGATGCTCATGTCCAGAAGCTGAACATCCTACAGATCACTGGCTGGCGGGCCGCCAGCCCATCCTACTGCTAATCCTATAATACACTGCACGGTTTTTTTGCCGAGGTGCTGCTGCTCACTCGTCGACCTTGCGCCGCGCGCAGCAAGCAGCAGCACCAAGGCGTTTTCCCTGTTGGACTTCCGTCCCCGCACTTTACAGTGTCACGACTACTTCCTTCATCGCAATGGTCACCACTCGGAGCAACCGAGGAGTGACCATCACTCAGGTTATGAGCCCAAAATGAGAAGCCGGAAGCCCAGGACGGAGTGCGCAAAGCTTGCGCGCGTCCGACGAGTTGCTGTTGCCTGCAAGAGCGGACGTAACAGCCTCAGACGAGGCACCTGCGACGTTGCAGACGTCATCTACCCGAGTCGAGCAGCAACTCGAGCTACTATTGGCCCATTTTGGGACCTTCATGGCCACATTGACCAATCAGCAGCAAATGCAGAACGTTCCGGTGGAAATACCCACAAAGACAGCTCATTCAGAAGCAGATTCGCTCAATCCAGAATGAGTTCCCGAAGGCAACCATCAAGATGCTGTTCTCTGATGGTGGTGGCGAGTTCGTCAACACACAGCTCGAGGTCTTCTGTGATAACCTCGGCATCGACACGCGTTCATCCAACCCCTACAGCCCGCTGGATAACACTATCGTGGAGCGCACGAACCAGATCAATGCTACAATCTACGCAAATGCCTGTTTCAGGCGGGTAGAGGTGGTGCCACACCCGGCCATCAGCAGACTGGTCTGCTTATGGACGACCACAGCGCATTGGAACCCGACCAGGAAGGTGTACAGGGCAAGAATTAGCCAAACACGGCGCAGACGTGGTGCGGCAGATGTTGCCAAAAGGATGAGTAAATGGAGGAGCGAGAGTATACCGGCGGCGGACAGTCTGGCAACACTCAACTGGGACGATATCAGAAAGGTGGTGGGGGCGGGAGCTTGGGGAACACAAACTCTCCTCAGACTCAAGCTGCATGCCTTCTCACTTTATGATCCTGGAACGGGGAATCGAGGATGCCCGCACCTGGGTTGTGACGTATCCACGGCGGTCACAATGCACCACGTCTTCTAGGGATGCCCTGCCGCAGATGCTCTACGGCAGGCCTTTCTCCAGCGATGGCTGGAGGCGGGCTTATCCAGGGAGGACGTGGAACACGCGCTATTCAGCATGGCGCTCCCCTATGTACCTGCTGGCTGGTGGACGGCAGCGGAACAAAGTTTAGCTGGCGACCCTACGGAACATGGCGGGCTCGTAGAAGAAATCGAGGAGACAGCAGAACGATGCTGGCGCTACGGCGCGATGACTTATTTCCAGGCGGTGTGGGCGTGGAGGGTTGCCATGTTCACCTGCACTTCACAGACTGAACGACGCCGCCGTGGCGACATGCTGGCGAACCGACTCAGGAGCGGATACAGACACGTGACTCATCTCCTTCTCGGTCCTCAGCGGGTCCAGTACGAAAAGGCGGGAACCATCACCATCCAGCTCCTGACAGGGGACTGGACTCCTGCGGCGGGACTAGCGCCAACAGGGAACTATCAATACCTCCTGTTCTTTGACGGAGGCTCTAGAGGCAACCCAGGACCTGGTGGAGGAGGAGCGGTTATTGTCAAGATATACAGCGCAGACGAAGGACATTGTGCTTGGTGGGCTGGCAGCATGTCGTCTGCTGCCCCATGGACGACCAACAACATAGCTGAACATCAGGGGTTGCTAATGGGACTCAAGGCTTGTCTTAGATACAACTGGATGCCGGTGCACGTGGTTGGCGATAGTCAGGTGATCGTCACACAGATGCGAACACGAAAACCTCCGAAGGCGACTCATCTGCGAAGGATGTACTGGCACAGCAGGAAGATAGCTGACACACTGAGGGTGGCTTCCTGGACCCATCACCTCAGGGCCTACAACAAAATGGCGGATGCAATGGCGAATGAGGCAATGGACACGCAAAGAAGTGCCCAAACTATCCTCACTCACTGGACCGGGGCGCTCACGAAGTGGACACAAGTGTACGAACACGTGGATAGTGACGTTGGGCACTGGCGGACCCGACAAACACATGAGTCTCTCGGGACTCGGGGCCTTCACGCTGTAACATGAAGGTCTAAGCACGGAAGTGCACGGATGCCGACTGGTGGAGTAAGACGCCAGCCGAGGAGGTCGTCGGAGGTCGTTAAATGTTGTGTTTAAATGACAACCATGCCCTATAAAAAAAAAAAAAAGCCTGTTTCACTATGGGGAGAAGCCTTCCTACATGCCGTTGAGACACTAAAGAAGACGCCGACGCCGGTGTTGAAGGACCAGCAGCCCCCGTACGAGGCCTTCAACGGAAAGTGACCAGACCTCAGCGTGCTGTGCACGTGGGGTTGCTTGGTGCACGCGCACATTCCTGACGACTCTCGGAAGAGAAAGGAGAAGCTTACTCCAAGAACGCAGATGTGCTTACTACTTGGCTACAGCGAGAAGACCAAGGGATACAAGCTCCTGAACTGCGCTCAGGATCAGTGACGACTTGCAAAGATGAAAACATGAGGACACATGAGAAATACACGGTGAAAACTGTGTATATTGAGCAACTTCTTGCCAACACCTACGCTTACGGAGACTACGACTTACCTTCAGAGATCCCGATCGTGCCGATCCGGACGACGATGTCTACGTACCTGGTGCTGCCTGCAGAGCTTGCGGAAAAGCGAGCAGCGGAAATGGCGAAGCTGGCCAATTCTGGGCAAAGCTAGGACCAAGGTGTTGAAGCTGAAGCTGAGTCTGCGACTCAAAGCGATGACCCGCAGCGGACAAGCGAGGAGACAACAGCTTCAGTGGGAGGTTCCAAGCGAAGGGACACCAAGAGCAAGAGGAAGGCGAAAGCATGCACAGATCGAGTGGGAGCCTCGAAGGCCAAGGACAGTCGACGTGATGCTCAGGAAGACGAGAACTGGGAGCCACGCAGTATGCAGAAGTCATCGCCAGACGACAGTGCAGTTACCTCGCGATCGAAGCGAAAGCGACAACCACCTGCCAGCCTCAAGGACTACGTAGTGACAAATGTGACGAAGCAGTACGTCGAGGATGTGCAGATGCCCATTAGTCACAAGCATGCGGCAAGGTCAAAGAAATGGAAGGAGTGGGAAGCAGCGATGCAAGTAGAGATGACTCACAGGAGTAGCACGGAACTTGGGTGCTCGTGCGCCGCGCGGAGGCCAAGGGCAAACGTATTATCTCGTGCAAGTGGGTTTATGCGCTCAAGAAATACTCTACGGGCCGGATCAAGCGATACAAGGCTCGACTAATGATCAGAGGCTTTCTACAACGAATGGGCATCAACTACAGCGAAACCTACGCACCTGTTGTCAGGGTTGAGACGTGATCGTGTACGCGTTTTGCTACGCGGATCGGCCTTCTGCAGTATGACGCCAAGACCGCGTTCTTGTACGGTGATCTCGACGGGGAGGTTTACATGGAGCAGCCCCCAGGATTTGGAGAAGATTTTACACGCTATGTATGCAAGCTACAGAAGAGTCTGTATGGGCTAAAGCAAGCGCCGCGCGTTTGGAACAAGACATTACACAAGTTCCTGACGAAGATCGGACTCGAGCGCCTCGACTCTGTGTAACGGGTCTACTAAGACCTATTAGGTGGCGTACACGTGTGCTTACGTGTATGAGGAAGCGTGCAATTAGTTAGACTTCAATTAATTATACTTACGCCCGTAAATATAATTAAATTAAATATAACAATATTAAGACTGCAAAATACCGTAAAATGAGAACTGTTATTGAATTTGGCACAAGCCAATTATGGACCTCCTAAATCTGATTGCTATCTGTTTCTAAAGGTTCTGTCAATGTGTGGTTGACAGAATTCTGATTTCTCCTAAGAGCACTGATTGGTAGAAATACGTCACTTTCTACCAATTGCAGCGTAAATGCACGCGAGCCATCCAATGATATGGCCCGCACATGTATCCATTGGTGTGCTCCACACACCAAGGTCTGAGGTCCGTTTCCAATCTCTAACAGCTAGCGCAGCTGTTAGAGTTAACCACTTGTACGTGTAACCCTGTTACCCCCCCCCCCCCCCCTTAAGCCTTAACGTACCCATCCGGATACGTTAACCGACATAACTTGACAAGGCCGTCAAGTTTCAGGAAGAATCCACGAGTACATTTCCGAATGAACTCGCCAACGCTCAAGTCCACGTCCGCAGCCGCGGACGCGCAAGCCTCGCCTGCTGCCTCTACAGCAAGCGCAACAGCGGCAGTGCCCACTAGCACTGCTGCTTCCAGTCGTTCGACAGAGAGTAACCTCTCTGTCTCCGAGTACCATGCTCTCCACAAGGAGAAGCATGCAGCGAAAAAATCCGACTTCGCTGCCGACTCCGACGAGTATCCTCTCGACTACGAGGATTCTGAAGATGGGGAACTCCATGAAGAGGAAGCTCCCGCCCACGTGTCTTCGTCCGAAGACACGCACGACCCACCCAAGGGGTCTCGACGCCCCAGCGAAGAGTCCTTGGACGCTTCCAGCTCGAAGCGTCCGCGCAATGATGACTTAGCGTCCCCCATGTCGAGGGCGCTCATCTCTCCGCGCACTGATCCACTACCAGTGCGCGCCGCATGGATACCTACTGAGGCAGAGATCTATGATCGGTTCGGTGCTAGCTCACCACCGAACTCGATACTGTTGTACAACGACAACAGTATCAAAGACGACGAAGTCGCTCTTGGCATTGTCTTTGAGTTCCCGACTCAAAGACGCGATTACTACATCGGGCTCTTCCATGAGCTCCGACATTTCAGCGCGAAGAAGTCTTCGCGCAAGAGCAAAGTGCCAGAGTGGCAGGCACTCTGTCAGTCGTGGAACGCCTTTGTTGAAAACTTCAACAAAGACCAGAAAGCCTATCGCGAGCGTATCAAGCATGCTCGCGATCGCTACTACACTTACACCGTGCGCGGTAAGTGTGAACGCCTCCATGAAGCAAGCATGGAAGCGGGGATCCTGTGTGCCGTTCCCTTCGGCACACCCTGTCCGTGCTGCCCACCTCTGGCAACACGCATCTCCGAACGTGATCTACTGGGGTACCCGACGACCCGTGTACCCGATCACATCAAGGAGCTCCGTGCTCGTCTCGAGTCACGTGAAGCTCCGAGTGCTGTGGGTGACCGCAGCACTCCTCGTGCAAGCCTTAGGCCTGCAGGTTATGGTGGGCTTCGTACGCCCTCACCATTTCCGGAACGTCCTCCATCAGGACGTTCCGTGGCTCCCATGTGTCTCGATGGGGAGGAAATCCTCTCCAACGAATACGAAAACGAACCTCTTGAGAGTTCGTTCTCTTATGAGCCACGATCCGCTCAACTATCCAGCGGACCGACCCAGTCGCGTCTCGCAACGGCGGCGGAGGGGGCGGAAACACTCCCTCCGTATGGTCAACGCTATGACCATGGCGATCGTGCCCTGCACGATCGTGTTGCGGCGCTCGAGCAGTCTCAGAGCGCCGAGATGGCTGCTCTGAAGCAGGAGGTGCGAGTCCTCCGTGCTGATGCTGCGCAGGCTGCGCAGACTGCATCGAACATCTCGTCCGGTTTAGGGACGAGATTGAACGCTTTGATCGCTCGCGTGAGCGATCTCGAGAAGGCCTTCCAGGCCTCTCAGGCGAGTCATCACCCGTAGATGACTCGTGCTGCACGTACGGCTTCAACCGCCCGACGTAGAATGTCGGATGGAGTCTCATGCTGGACGGTATGTCCAGCCGGTACGCGTTGCCGCGCCGTTCAAGTACTGTGAACGGCCCGATGAACCTTGGAGCAAGCTTACTTGCTCCAAAATCTGACACTGCATGTTCAGGCAAGTTTTGTGTAGCTAACAAAACCAATGAACCTTTCTTAAATTCATTCATGTTGCCCCTACCAACATTGTCCGCATTCAGCTTCTGTCGATCGGCAGAAGCTGCGATAGCATCCTGTACAAACCGTATGACGGCTTGTCTTCGCTTGACAAAGTCTAGCGCATTCGAGCTGAACTCTTTCAGCTCGTCGCCTTCGTCCGCAGCAGGCCCTGCCTGCTCGCTATCGCCCCTTATGTCTGTGCCCGGCACAGACATTTCGCGCTCGTTCCTGCTCGACCGAGACGCAGCTCGCGTCACCGCAGCTGATAGTACGTCATCAGCTGTCCTCTGCGGTTGTTCAGACGCAATCGTAGATCCTCCCCCACTTAAGGAGGAAGCTACCCCGCCGAGCATGTTCGGCAAACGTGGATACCCCATGGCATTCGGACAATAGAACGGTGTATGCCCTGTCGAGGCATGCACCGAGTTGTTGATGGCTGCCATCGGTAAACACTCGCTCCAATGCGGGAACGAGTGCGCGTAGCTCTTCAGCGCGTCACCCAGTACTCGGTTGACGCGTTCAGTCTGTCCGTCCGTCTGCGGATGATCCGCAGTCGACAATGACAATTGTGAACCAAGAAGTGTAAACACTTCTTGCCAGAACCGCGCTGTGAAACGTGGATCACGGTCCGACACAATGTCGAGCGGCATGCCATGGTGTCAACAAACAGTCGCGCAGTCTGCGCGGCTGTAACAGTAGCTGGGACGGCAGCAAGATGAACCATCTTGCTGAATCGGTCCACAAAAGACAACGATGCCTGTCCTCCGCTTGTTGTCGGGTGGAAGACCGAAGACAAAGTCCATGGACATGGACTGCCAATACTCCAACGGAGTCGGTAGTGATTGAAGAGGAGCCTGCGTAAACGGCGCAGGCTTCACGCGCTGGCAAACCTCGCAAGCACGAACGTACTTGCGTACCCACTTATACTGGTGGTGCCAGTAGAAGTGACGCGTGAGAAGAGTGTATGTCTTCTCACGACCCGGATGCCCTGCCGTAGGGGCATCGTGGTACTCGAACATGATCCGCAACCGCAGATCATGATCATTCGGAACGATGCGATCCGCATTGTCGTCTACTGCGCTGTACAGCAGTAGCCCTTCGTGTACACGATAGCGGTGTACACGAGCTCGAAGGTGAGGAGTTAGCTTCCGACGTGCCTCGTCGGAAGGTGCTGCGAGGAACTCCAGCAGCTCCTTCGCGTCTGCATCCCTTGCATACGCGTCCTTCACGTCGTCAATCAACGTTGACGACGGCACACTTGTCCTCACGACGCCAACAGTGTTGGCGTCGACCGTCTCCGCATAATCAGTTCGACGCGATAACGCGTCGGCCACTACGTTGAGTCTTCCGGGTTTGTTCTCCACCCGGAAGTTGTACTCCGCGACGAAGGACAACCATCTCTCCATACGTTGCGAGATGTGCGGCGATTTAATCGCCGTACGCAGTGATGCGTGGTCGGTGTAGACCACGAACGGTCTACTCCCAAGTAGATACACTCAAAACTTTGCGAGTGCATACTTCATGCCTTGTCATGTACGGGATAGTTGCGCTCAGCTGGCTTCAGCTGACGCGACTGGTAGTAGACCACACGATCACGGCCCTCGTGATCGTGTTGCATCAATGCACATCCGATCGCAAAATCGGATGCATCACACACTACGTGGAATGGACGATCTTGGTCGGCGACGGCCAAGATCGGAGCCTCAGTCAAGCCCTGCTTGACTGCATCGAACGCCCCCTGACATTCGGTCATCCAAATCCACTTAGCTTCATTCTCATTCATCGTGGCAAGCCCAAGGAACTGCCTCAGTTCCTTCACATTGTATGGCGTCCGGGCCATTCATTAATCACTCTGACCTTCTCTGGGGCAGGGCACACGCCGTCCTTCCCTACGAGACACCCCAGCACGGGTATCTCGCTCGCCCCGAAGATACACTTCTTCAGGTTCGCATAGAGCTTATTCTTCCTGATAAGCTCTAGCAGCTTCCGGAGATGCACCTTGTGCATCTCAATGTCCGTCTCCCCGTTCACAGCCCGGCTGTGGACGAGCACGTCGTCGAAGTAGCTCGGTGCGAAGTCGCGCACCGAGCGCAATAGATGAGTCACACATCTATTGAACGTCGCAGGGACATTCTTAAGTCCTGACGAGCCACTCCCACAGCATACCGCTTGGAGTGCTTACCGCTGTGAGAGGGATGTCCCTCTCATGCATGAGGATTTGATAGAATCCATCACGCAGATCTAGAGCACTGAAGATAGTGCTCAAGGCCATCGAATCGATGATAACATCTTTTCGCGGTATCGGCGTCTGCGCCGGTATCGTCGCATCGTTCAACTTGTTGTACGCATGAACGGTGCGCCAGCCGCCCTGTGCCTTCTTGACACAGAACGTCAGGGCACTGTGCGGGGACTTTGATTCCCGCACTTGACCTGCAAGTCGACGACTCTCGATGAAGTCGTCGATAGCTTGAACTTGTTCACGCGGCATTGGCCACTGCCGTGTAACACAATACTTCGTGCCCGGCACGAGATCGATCTCGTGCTGTACGCCCTTATCCTTCGGAGGCCCGAAGGAATCTCTTACGGGAGTACATCCTTGTACTCCCGCAGCACCTCGTAGGGACTCGACCTCAACGAGTCCCAACTCTGCTCCTCGTAGCGCTGCTTCTTAGTCTTCGCACTGAGGGTGTCATCGCCCTCAGTGATCCCATCGACGACGAGCTGCTTAAGCTCCTCGGCCTCGCGGTTCACCCTCTCAATCTCAGAGATGATGCAAATTTGTTCGATGCGTACATCGAGCAACTCTCGCGCATAGCCCTTCCAGGTCATGACTGGAAGCGCGGTCAACGCCGATGCTCTCGTCGGCGGATTCTCCAACCGCATCTTCTGGTACTGCAATCCAGTACCAGTACGTGTCAAGACGTTCAGCGTCTCGACACTCGGTGTCTGCCGCGCAGAAACACCAGTCTCAGTCTCTGGCTGAGACTCGCGCAGCTTCAATGGCTTGCGCCGCGAAAGTCTTCCCTGGAGCCGCGCTCCAGGTGCTCCGCGTCCAAGGGGCTCTGCCTTGGACGGGTCATCTTCGCAATCGTCAGCGGACTCGATCCGCTGGCCCGCACTATCAAGAACCACTTGAGTGCCGCTCATCACGTGTAGTCCTCCTGCACGTGAGCTCGCAGGTTGTTCGGGTGCTGGACGTTTGCCACCGCCAGCACCTCCTGCCGCGTGGTCGGCTCCTGCCGCCACGCCTCCATCAACTCCGCGAGAGGATGGAGCCTCCACATCGTCGACTATCGCAGTCGACGTGTCTTCGCTAGCCTTGTGTGCGAACGGACCTTTGGTTGTATCATCGCCTCCCGGAGCCGATGTACGATCGCTAGTTCCTTGAACTAGCCGCACGTCTGCCACGTCAGCCATCGCAGCTGACGTCTGTCCGTCGGTTCCTTGAACCGGAATTCTATAGGCTTCGTCAGCTACTACATGTAAGGCTGACGCGCAATCGTCGACGCGATCCTTGGGGGCTTGAAGTACCTCCAAGGATACCGGTAATACCGGTAAGTTACTATCACTCAGGTGATTCACATTCACCTGATTTCTGAGGCGACCATTCGACTCAGACTCAGACTCAGATATCTGAGCCGAAACACACTTTCTCTCAACGACTATTGAGTCGTCGAGCGTCGCCGGCGGCGATCGGAGGCAGCGGCGGGCGCTGCTGCCTCAACCGGGGAGTCACATGCATCGACCGATGCATGTGTAGCACTGACAGGGCCATCGCTCTCTGTCGTGCTCATACTATTGAAGCGTACGACCGTACGCTTCTCCCAGTTGATCACCGGGCCATGCCGTGCAAGCCACGGCATGCCTCGGCATGCCTAACACCAAGTTGAACTTGTCGTCTAGGTCCAAGACGATAATATCTTCCACAAACATCTTCCATTTGTACGAGAAGCGCACACGGACCACGCGCTTCTCGGTCCTCACGGTGGCGCCTGTTGCCAACCGCACCTCCAACACGCCGCGAGGCGTGTCGGCCTCTTCGAAGTCCATACTTCGAAGAGTTCCCTGTCGAACAAAGTTGTTCGACGCGCCCGAGTCCACTAGGGCACGAAGAGAGTTAACTCTCTTCGACATAACATTCAGGATGACAAGATTTGGCTTGTCATCTTGCAACTTGCAACGAGAAACCTTCTCGCTGGAGGCAGTCCTCATCGTCGCGTGTCCAAGTTCGACACGCGAGACTACATCACCAGTAGGACGCCCCGCGCCTACTGGTCCTTGGCGTTTTTTGAACGCCCGCCCGGATGCACACTCGTTGTGCATTCGCGTGCAAAGTGACCGATGTTACTACACTTGTAACATCGTACTTTGAAGCCCTTACGCTGCTGTTGACCAGCAGTCGTAGCCTCCGAGAGGTCCATCGGCTCCGGACCTCCCGCCTTAGGTACAGAACGCGCCGGCTTCGGCGCGTTCGCATGGAGTTTAGCTTGACGCCGGCTAAACTCCTCTTGCATCGCAAGGCTTATGGCTTCCTCGAGAGTATTCGGATACTCCCGGAAGAGGTACGTCTTGACGGGACCGTCTCTCAGTCCCTTCATGAACGTGACGACCTTGGTCGCCTCGTCGACCGGGTTGGCCACTATGTTCGATACCAAGTATCGAGCACGCTGGGCATAGGAATGTACGTCATCCTTGCCCTGCTCCAGATCGAGGTACTCCGCCCTCGATCTGAACTCGTTCTTCGGAGGCTCAAACGCGAGCTTGAGCTCCTCCTTAAAACCTTCGTACGTGCTGAAGCACGTAGGATCCGAGAGTCGGCGCCCATAGGCCCAACTCCTCGCGCGTCCGCCCAAACATGACATGGCGAACGCGACCTTCGACATCGGCTCGACGATACGTCGAGCCGCAACGGCTGTGTCGAGTTCGACAAGCCAACGAAGGAGGGTCTCGTCCTCCTTCCCCGCGTAGGTAGTTCCAACGACTCCACGCGTGGCTTCGGGAAGCCACCGAGGCAGCAACATCTCGTTGCTCCATGTACCCCAGAGCAACACCGTGTTGCTCTGTCGGCGATAGCGTGCGAAGCATCGCCGCTACCGCTGCCTCTCCAATGACTCGCGAGAGTCGTTGGAGCGCCTCACACTCTGGATCCGACAGGTGGGGGCAGTCCGTGCGCGTCACGGACTGGTGTGGGGTCACCGTGGACCCCTCATCCATGGGGGAGTTCTCTACCCCGCGTTCGTATGACTCCATACGAACGAACAGCAGTCGGTCGTGGGACAGACTAAAAAGTGCTACCAGGTGTAAGGTCTACTAAGACCTATTAGGTGGCGTACACGTGCGCTTACGTGTATGAGGAAGCGTGCAATTAGTTAGACTTCAATTAAGTATACTTACGCCCGTAAATATAATTAAATTAAATATAACAATATTAAGACTGCAAAATACCGTAAAATGAGAACTGTTATTGAATTTGGCACAAGCCAATTATGGACCTCCTAAATCTGATTGCTATCTGTTTCTAAAGGTTCTGTCAATGTGTGGTTGACAGAATTCTGATTTCTCCTAAGAGCACTGATTGGTAGAAATACGTCACTTTCTACCAATTGCATGCGTAAAGGCACGCGAGCCATCCAATGATATGGCCCGCACATGTATCCATTGGTGTGCTCTACACACCAAGGTCTGAGGTCCGTTTCCAATCTCTAACAGCTAGCGCAGATGTTAGAGTTACAAGTGGTGTAACCACTTGTACGTGTAACCCTGTTACACTCTGACTACGGACTCTACGCCAGAAAGTGGGAGGATAAGTCACCATATTTCTCACGGTGTACGTTGATGACCTACTGCTCCTCGGCCCTAGTGACCTTTGCGCTAAGGTTGCCAAGCAACTCAGTGAGGAGTATGAGCTCACATCTCTCGGACCAGTCAAGTATCTACTAGGCGTGGAGATTCTGATCGACAGCGAGCGTCGACATGCGGTATTCTGCCAGCGGCAGTATATTACGGAGGTGCTGAAGTGATTTCACATGGAAGGTTGCAATGCGGTTGCGACAACAGAAGCGCTGCGCGCTGAGGTGGTCAAAGATGCTAAGGATGACTCCCCGCCCCCGTACCGAGAGCTCGTTGGTGCACTACAATATCTGATCTCAGCCTCAAGGCCGGACATTGCGCACGCTGTGTGTATTTTCAGCAAGTACCTGTCCTGCTTCGACCACACACACTACACTACGGGGAAGAGAGTGCTACGTTACCTGAGTGACACTAAAACCCACGGCGTAGTGATGGACATTGTTGCCGGGAACGACGTCAAGCTGACGTGCTACACCGATGCTGACTACGCTATTGACCCTGATGATCGAAAGAGTGTTAGTGGGTTCGTGACGTTCGTAAGTGGCAATGTGGCCTCGTACGGATCAAGAAAGCAAGAGATCAACGACGGAAGCAGAGTATATTGCTATGAATGAAGGTACCAGAGATCTACAGTGGCTTCGTGGACTCTATGAAGAACTATGCTGTGGGTTTGCTACTCCGGAGATACACGGCGATAACAAGTCGTCCATCTATCTAACTACCAAGCCGGACAAGCACAGCAAGAGCAAGCACATTATGAACAAGTTCCACTTGGTGCGCCACCTAGTGGAGGACGAGCAGCTACGGATTCGCCATGTTGGCACCGACGATATGTCGCCGACGCGACGACGAAGCCGTTGTCGAAGGACAAGTTCGAACATTATGAAAGTGCTGCGCATCGACCGTCTGCAAGGTTCATCTCGTTCAGTGGGAGCCAAGCATCATCGCCGCGCGTGAATGCAACCTACTACTACTCTACTATAACTGCTAGCAAAGGAAAAATGAGGAAGAGCGTTGCCAAGGACGAAGCGTGGTGCTGCAGCGCAGCGAGAAGACGCCAAGGACATTGTGGTGAGCTCTAAAGGTGATCGTGTTGAAGCTGCGCTTCGACAGGATCAAGTGGGAGTGTGAAGAGAAGAAGAGCCGGGGCCGCGCCCTAGCTCCACCTGCTGTGCAGGCGCACCAAGGACATGATGCTCATGTCCAGAAGCTGAACATCCTACAGATCACTGGCTGGCGGGCCGCGGCCGCCGCCAGCCCATCCTACTGCTAATCCTATAATACACTACACGGTTTTTTTGCCGAGGTGCTGCTACTCACTCGTCGACTTGCGCCGCGCGCAGCAGCACCACCACCAAGGCGTTTTCCCTGGTCCCCGCACTTTACGGTGTCACGACTACTTCCTTCATCGCAATGGTCACCACTCGGAGCAACCGAGGAGTGACCATCACTCACAGCAGTGACCCTACATGTGACCAAAACTGTTTTGTCACGCCAGAAGGAGAACTTAAAGACGATGGGGAGGACACACCACCGCTCGTTTTTAAAACAAACCTTTGCTACAAAGTTACTGTTTGATTGCCATCAAGACAAGAACGGTCAAATATTGGACTATTTTTCTTTCCTTTCCCATTCAAATTGTACAGTTCCGTGCTTCATAAATAGTTAGTTCAACGGTGAAGTCAAAAGCGGTTGCTAACCTATTCAGTTGAGAATTTCAAGTCAATCTCCCTTATGGCGAACTCCGACGGAAACTCGCGGTTGGAATCGTTGCCTCGATCACCTGGCACGAACTACACACAACTTAGAAGAATCACCCCCTTGTCGGTGCATCAGCCGACAGAAATGGAATGGGTCGATGAGATGAACTTCGTGCGGGCTGACACACCCAGCCAGCTACGCCAACGCTTCATCCAGATACAAGTGGTAGACCAGAGATTCAAGGAGCCATCCTGGATGCACCCGAACATTGGAGGAGAGGCTCAGTACGTCCAAGGGCGATCGGACGAGATTTCGGCTATTCGAGAGGAGCTGGAAGCGCACGAGATTGAGAATAAACTAGGGGAATGGACAGCCACGTCAATCGGTGGCAACGACATCATGTCCAGCGTATTATTTTCTACGGGCCAAACCATCGCAAAAGCAGGCAAGTTAGCTCCTGTGGCCCAGTTGTTGGTGGTTATAGTGATTTACTGCCTTCGTTGGGTGTTCGAAGAAGTCATGAGCGCCGTACCATTGAATGGAGGTTTCTACACTGCGATGTTGAACTCTGCACCTAAGAAAGTGGCTGCAATTGCTGCAGTTTTCAGTATTCTATCGTATCTCGCCACTGGAGTGGTGAACGGCGTATCGGCCATGAACTATGTGAACGAGTCACTCGTGGAGTTACCAGTGATGGTCTGCTCCATCGGATTGCTGGCTGTGTTTGCTCTTTTGTGTTTGCTGGGCATTGCGGAGAGCGCGTTCGTGGCGTTGATCCTGTTTTTATTCCACGTCTTCACACTCACTTTACTAGCTATCTTCAGTCTTGTCTACATCGCGCAACACCCGTCCGTCTTCGTGCAAAACATGAGAACATCATTGCCAGATATGTCCATGTTTGGTGATGCAGTGGAAAGCAGCAATGTCTTCTCTGCACTGTTCCTGGGGTATGGGACAGCAATGCTGAGTGTTACCGGCTTCGAGAGCTCTGCTCAGTACGTTGAGGAACAAGCGCCAGGAATGTTCCCCAAGACGTTACGCAATATGTGGGCTCTCTCAAGCGGGTTCAACGTGATGTATTCTCTCTTGGCGCTGGCGGTTGTACCCCTCGAGACGATCATCTCGAACCAATCGACGTTGCTGTCGTACATGGGCCGACTGAGTGGCGGACGTTGGTTGGAAATCCTCATCGCTGTAGATGCCTTTGGGGTTCTGGCTGGAGCAGTATTGACGGCTTACGTCGGGATTGTTGGTCTCTTCCAGCGGTTGGCAATCGACCGGGTGTTACCCAGCTTCCTACTGCGAGTGAATTCGTGCCGCGGGACGAACCATTACATTATTCTGGCATTTTTCACCGTATCAGCGAGTCTCGTATTCATTCTGGATGCCGAAGTGACAGTTCTCTCTGGTGTATTTGCACTCTCTTTCCTGTGCGTGTTGCTATCGTTTACCATCGCGTGTCTCCTGCTAAAAATCGGCCGAGAGCAGATCCCACGTAAGAGAACCACGTCATGGACCAACACTTGCTTCTGTCTGTGTACAGTTACGCTGGGGATCCTCGCCAACGCGTTTGCGGACATTAAGGCGCTTTCGTACTTCTTCATCTACTTCGCAGTGTTCTTCTTAGTGGTATTTGTGATGCTGGCTCGTTTAAGTCTGCTCGAAGGGCTTCTTTTCATCTCTCGGAAGCTTCTGCTTCATTTTCTCGGTGACAAAAGCTCATCCAGTCCAATCCAACAGCTCTCAGCGGGTGGCCGGCCATTTGTGGGGAGCGTGAAGATCGCCAAGACTATCGAAACAGTCAAGAACACCCCCGTGGTTTTCTTCTGCAAGGTTGCCAACCTACCGAAGATCAACGAGGCTGTGCGGTACGTGATGCAGAACGAACACACGTACTGCCTCCGGTTGGTTCACGTTTGCGAGCCGGACGCGCCAGTTCCACGTGAGTTCGAGGACGTGGTGAACCTGTTCGACCACATTTACCCGTCGATCAAGATCGATTTCGTGGCTGTGACGGGTGCTTTTGACCCTGCGATGGTGCGGTGGCTGTCCAAGTCCATGGAAATCCCCACGAACATGATGTTTATGGGCCAACCTGCAAACGAAAACGTTCACCGCGTGTCTACGCTGGGCGTTCGAGTCGTTACAGGTTAATAAAAAAATGCTATAGGAAACGAATGAACATTCTACAAACTCACTGCCACTACATTACCGTATTGTAGGAACGGTGAAGAAGTGGAGATTGTCATTTTATCAAGTGGGATATTTGGATCTGAGGTGCAGTGACTGCACTGCAGTCTATATCGTGAGCGGGGCGTCTATCCCATCACTTTCGCTCCTGCAACTAACAATTGATTGTTGGAAGCCAAAGAACACTTCACACATGTATTTTATTTTTTCGGACAAGAACCTTCCAGTTTTGAGTTGTCGTCTTGTAGACAAGGATGGCTACAACGTACGCACAAAGGGTCAAACATTGGTGGCCGCTCTCTGTCAAAGCCCCAAATAGGCCAGTCGTTTTTGCCACATCTCTCCCAACCTGTAGTGCAGCCCCTGCCATTTTGCAATTCTCTTCGTGTGAACCATGTCCAAGGCTGACCGAGACCTTCGACTGGACTTACTGTCTCCGCAATCCCCTACCATCAGTTATGCACACCTCACGGACATCCACCAGCCCTCAGCCCCTGGATGGGTACGGGAGATGAACTTTATGCGAGCCGAGACTCCAAGTCACCTGCGTCAACGGTTTATCCAGATTCAAGTCACAGATCGACGCTTCAAGGAGCCTTCATGGATGCACCCGAACATCGGCGGGGAGGCGCAGTTCGTCCAAGGTCGCACGGACGAGATCGACGTCATCCGCGAGGAATTAGAAGTCAAAGAAACGACCAACAAACTCGGAGAATGGACGTCCACGTCCATCAGTGGCAATGCGATTCTCTCCAGTGTCTTGTTTTCAGCAGGACAAACCATAGCCAAAGCTGGCAAATTGGCTCCAGTGACGCAGCTCTTCGTGGTCACAGTGGTGTACTGTCTCCGTTGGGTCTTTGAGGAGGTCATGAGTGCTGTTCCCTTGAACGGGGGCTTCTACACAGCGATGCTCAACTCCGCACCGAAGAAGGTCGCTGCCACTTGCGCTGTGTTCAGTATGCTCTCGTACCTGTCTACAGCGGTGGTTAATGGTGTTTCAGCCATGAACTACGTGAACGAGTCGTTGGTCGAGATCCCAGTCACTGGTTGCTCAATTGGATTGATGGTCGTGTTCGCTCTGCTGTGTCTCATGGGCATCGCCGAGAGTGCGTTCGTGGCGCTAATCTTCTTCGTCTTCCACACCTTCACACTCACGCTATTAGGGATCTTCAGCCTCGTGTACGTGGTCCAACACCCGTCCATCTTCGTGGACAACATGAGCACTTCTCTTCCGGACGTGACGATCTTCGGTGGAGCTGCAGATGCCAGCAACGTCGCGTCCGCTTTGTTCCTGGGCTACGGCACGGCGATGCTGGGTGTCACTGGCTTCGAGAGCTCTTCGCAGTATGTGGAAGAACAAGCCGCCGGGATGTTCCCGAAAACTCTGCGGAACATGTGGGTCCTCTCCAGCACGTTCAACGTCCTGTATTCACTGCTGGCTCTAGCGGTTTTACCACTCGATGTCATTATCGCCAACCAGTCCACGTTGTTGTCGTACATGGGTCGTCTGAGTGGAGGGCGATGGCTGGAGATTCTCGTGGCTATTGACGCGTTCGGTGTGCTTGCTGGAGCGGTTCTGACGGCTTATGTTGGGATTAATGGGCTGTTCCAACGCCTTGCAATCGATCGCGTCCTTCCTAGCTTCCTGCTCAAGGTGAACTCGTGCCGTGGCACTAACCACTTCATCATCCTGGTCTTCTGCATTGTCGCTTCAAGTCTCGTGTGGATTTTGAACGCCGAAGTGTCTGTGCTCTCTGGTGTTTTCGCGCTCGCTTTCCTGTCGGTTCTGCTGTCTTTCACTATCGCGTGTCTCCTACTTAAACTCAATCGAGGAGAGATCCCTCGGAAGAGAACTACGTCATGGACCAACACGTGTTTCTGCCTCGTTATGATCTCGCTGGGGATCTTGGCCAACGCCTTCTCCGACGTCAAGGCACTGTCGTACTTCTTCATCTACTTCGCCGCTTTCTTCGTGGTTGTGCTGCTCATGTTGACTCGCGTGAGTCTACTTAAGGGGCTTCTCTTCATCTCTCGAAAGCTACGACTTCACAGTAAAGGAGACATTACATCCGTCCAGCTCTCGGCAGGTGGCCAAGCGTTTGTAGGAAGTGTAAAGATCGCCAAGACTATCGAAACAGTCAAGAATACCCCCGTGGTTTTCTTCTGCAAGGTTGCCAACCTACCGAAGATCAACGAGGCTGTGCGCTACGTGATGCAGAACGAACACACGTACTGCCTCCGGTTGGTTCACGTTTGCGAGCCGGACGCGCCAGTTCCACGTGAGTTCGAGGACGTGGTGAACCTGTTCGACCACATTTACCCGTCGATCAAGATCGATTTCGTGGCTGTGACGGGTGCTTTTGACCCTGCGATGGTGCAGTGGCTGTGCAAGTCCATGGACATCCCCACGAACATGATGTTTATGCGTCAACCTGCAAACGAGAACATTCACCGCGTGTCAGCACTGGGTGTACGTGTCATCACTGACTGAAGTTTTAAATTTGAAGTTACCATTGAACCAAAGTGTCACTTGTTGAAAAATTGCGTAGTTTGAGATCAAGCTTACCAGCTAACGACAACAGTAAGTTCTCTTGGCCAGGCAATCATGAGATGTGGTGAGGGCTCTGAATTTCAGACATATAGTAATCAGTGATTGTTATATGTCGGCACAGCTATCAAATCTCTCATTTCTCCACTTCGGGCCAAGAGCGCGGGTAGATTATGCGCTCGTTTCCTCGTACATGTACCGGTATGTTGATTGCCGCTCTTGCGTTGGTGTTATCTACGACACTAGGCGAGCAACATAGTGAACGATTCGAGAACGGAACAACTACTTCCTGGCCTTCGTTGCGCTTCCACTTCATGATCAAGCGTCAATCCATGGAGGTCCATGGCCACTCCGACTTCTCCGTACTCGCTAACCCGGTGGTGTCAAGTTCCAGCGTCATATACGATACATTCACCACGTTCTCGGACGACTACAACTACACAGTTATTGACGGACGAGGATATGCTTCTAATGGTCTGGAAGTGGAATGTGACGACTCGGATACGATACCATCAATTAATTCGATCGTTCAAGCACTCAACGAAGCTGTTCCCGTTTCGAGTGTATCAAGCAGCACTGGAGTCATCGCTTGTCCAAGTGGGGAGACGTTTAAAGTGACGGTGAATGGAATCGACTTGGGTGTCTGTTTCTCAGGACCTTCAGGTTTCACATTGTACGGAAGCGACTTGGAAGTCGACGTGGAGTATCTGAAAAGCTCCGAGGGAATTTCGAAGCCGATATTTGATGGAATTGAGTGCGAAAAAGTTGCTTCGCCAACTGTTGTCTCCGCTATCGGTAGGTCTTTACTAACTGGAGAACCGCTGTCTCCTCACGACTCGAGAAATCTGAGATCGATGCTGTTCAACCTCGATTTCTCCTTTAAAGACGACGCGTGTGAGTGCAAATCAACGCCACGTCCGTGTTTCTTTCTCCATGGTCTGGGGATCAAAGTCGAGGAACCTGAGAATTTAGACGTCTTCCCTACCAAATATTGGGGAAACTTGACCGACCATGCGCCGTGTTGCTCTTCGATGCACTATGCGATGCTGGATACGATGAACAACTCCTGGACTGACGATGAACAGCAGCAGAAAGTGTGTGATCGGGCGCTTTCTGTGAACGAGGCTAGTCAAGGAAGCGCTATCGCTGATACAATTATTATCACCCACTCAATGGGCAACCTCATGCTGGCTGGAGCCATTGCTACAGGTAAATGCAGCATCGCCTCCAGTTCGACATGGGTCGGATTGTCAGGGCCAATGAAGGGCAGTATGGCTTCCAACTATTTCCAAGACTCGTGTAAGAACGATACCAACTTTGTGGCTGAAGATCTGGTATCCAAGACTGGGTACTGCCCAGCAGATGAAGGGATCATCTCTCTCGCTTACGAAGGGGAGAGTTACAGCTTCCCAGAGCTTGATAAAGCGTATGTGGCAGCACAAAAGGCGTATCGGAGCAATGTGGATGCCTTGATGTGCAGCAACGGCTTCTCCGGATTGCGATCGAAGAGGCAGTGGTGGTATTGGACGTTGGGCACTGTAGTCCCTCACCATTCGTTCAAGAGCGACGGAATGGTAGAGTTCGACAGCTGTGCTGGTGGATTTCCTACCTCGGACTTTGGCAATTCCTACGAGGACAAATTCTACGTAACGAAACTGAATCATGCAGACACAGCGTTCCGATATGGAGACGCACCTCTGAGCAAGGCGAAGATGCCAGTCAAGTGGTTCGAATGTCTGCTGTAACGTGGCAAGGTAGAGAATATTACTGAACTTGAACTTTTGCATTTGATCAATTTTCACCTTACTCGTTCTCAAGGGATGGGATGCCACTGCGCCATTCCAACTCCTTCATTAGCGACGTGACCACATCTCAAGTCACCATCGATACGAACAGTAAAAGACCAGGAAGCAAGGCAAGATGTCGGCATTTCTTTGGGTGGTGGCTTTACTTGCGCTCGTTGTTCAGAGTTCAACAGGCCATAGGAGGCTTGAAGGCGATAACCATTGGCCATCGCTACGCTTCCATTTCTCGATCAAGCGCAGCTCCATGCTGATCCACGGTCACTCCGACTTCAGTATTCTCGCTAACCCTCGTGTCTCTAGCGATGATTCCAGTATGTTGTACGACACTTTCTCAACCTTCACGGAAGACTCAAACGTGTACAACTTCACTTTCGTTGACGGGGTCTCGTACATCTCAAGTAATTCCTACGCAAAATGCTCCGAATGGGATAAACTACCGTCAATTAACGCCATCGTAAGCGCGTTGAGCACAGTTTCCGCAGTGTCAACTCTGCAAATGAGCAGTGGCAATATCATTCAGTGTTCAGGGGATCGGTTCAAGGTCTCAGTCAATGGCGTTAGCTTTGCTCTTTGCAGTTCAAGATCATCGGGATTTTCGCTATATGGAGACGACATGGACATTACAGTGAAATACGCTGACAGCTTGGAAGATATTCGACCTCCAGTAGGCGATTCAACCGAGGAGTGTGGAACGTTGGATTCATCATATACGGTGAGCACAACCGGAAAGTCACTGCTGACAGGTCAACCAATTCCAAGTAACAGTTCCAGGACATTAAAGGCCGATTTCTCTCTACCTGGTTCCCATTCCTGCTCATGTAAGTCAACACCTCGTCCGTGTATCTTCATCCACGGACAGGGAGTCAAAATGGAAATGCCGGAGAACCAGGACTCGTTCCCTACGAAGTACTGGGGGAATATGACGGACCACGCGCCGTGCTGTACATCCATCAAGTATGCAGTGCTCAATACAGTGAACCACTCATGGACTGAAAACTCTCAGCTGCAAAAAGTGTGCGATCGGGCTCTGGCCGTGAGTAGCACAAGCGTCCAGTCCAGGATCTCCGACACCATCATCATTACGCACTCGATGGGAGCTCTGATGCTTGGAGGCGCAATTGCTTCGGGAAAGTGTAGTTTAGCACCAAGTACAACGTGGATCAGTACGGGAGCTCCAATGAGAGGCAGTATGGGCTCGGATTACCTTCAAGGTTCATGCCAAGGCGAAACCAATCTGATCGTGGAAAAGCTGGCGAATGTCACTGGTCGATGCCCCGTCAGTCGTGCAATCCGGTCGCTTGCTTATGAAGGCGGAGAATACGCCTCAACGAAGTTGAACAGAGCTTATAAGGCTGCTCGGAGGGTTTATCGAAAGTATGTGAAAGCGGCGATGTGCAGTTCCAAGTATTCCGGTTTGGTTTCTAATTACCAGTGGCAGTTCTGGCTACTGGGCAAAGTGGTCCCTCACAAATCGCCCCACAATGACGGAATGGTCGAGTTCTATAGCTGTGCCGGAGACTTCCCAGAGTCCCAGTTCGGTAGCGATTACCGAGACAAGTTTTACGTGACGAAACTGAACCATTTCGATGTCGCTTTTCAGAGCGGAGACGCTCTGTTGGATAAAGCGAAGATACCACTCAAGTGGTTTGAGTGTCTGCTGTAGGAATTATAGAAATTGACTAGCTTTTGACCTCCAAGATCAATGTTGAACTGATCGTGATGTCAAAGCTCAAAGATAAAACACATGATGGTCAACGAACCGAATACTGTTCACAGTATCTTTGTATGGAAGCTCTGAGTGGATGGGAAGGTTTTCATTACGTAGAACTTGACATCCTTTCACGTATGGCAGGCGTCACGTCCAGGACGTGACATGTTGTTCTAACATTCTCTCATCAGTGATCGTTTTGCTTACTTGGGACCAGAATATTGTCAAAGATGCCTACACTCCATCCAACTTTCACGGTTGTTTTCGCACTTACAGCCTTGTTGACGCTCGTGAATGGGCAGGGCAGCCCTCAATGGCCCTCTCTTCACCTCAAGTTCTCAATCAAGCGTACAGGCTCGGAGGTCCACGGCCAATCCAAGTTCTCCGTCCTTGCTGCCCCTCTTGTATCGATCGACAACTCCAGTGTCCTGTACGACACGTTCACTGCGTTCGCTGAAGATGAAATGCTGTATAACTACACCCTCGTGGATGGAGTTGGGTACGTGTCTCGCAGTTTCCTGAACGGCACCGACGATAACCCCCTCGTCAAGTGTATGGACACGAACATCCTCCCACCAGTCAACTCCATCGCAGCGGCGTTGAGCGATGCCAAGGCCGTTTCGAACATTCTGTCCAGCGACGGCAGTATTATTCAGTGCGCAAGCGGCAATTCGTTCAAGATCTCGGTGAATGACATCGAATTCGGTCTGTGCTTCTCCGGTTCTTCAGGGTTTACGTTGTATGGTACGGACTTGGATATCCAGGTGGAGTACGTCGAGAGAATGCTGATTCAAGCGCCAAAAGCTGATACCAGCGAGTGTGGAAAGGTGATGACTCCAGTTTCAGTCTCTTCAATCGGGAAATCCTTCTTAACTGGAGAGCAGATCGTCAATGAAGGCAGAAAACTGAAGGCTGAGTTCGACTTTTTACTGGGAGAATCCTGTTCCTGCCAGTCGGAGCCGCGTCCGTGTATTTTCATCCATGGCCTTGGTGTGCTTGAAGAGGAAGTGGAAAACCTCGACTCGTACGGCTATTGGGGAAATATGACCGGCCACACACCCTGCTGTTCATCCACGAAGTACGCAGTACTCAACACGGTGAACAATTCCTGGACGGACGACCTTCTGCAGCAAAAAGTATGCGATCACATTCTAGAGGTCAGCGAGACGAGCACGGGGACAACCATTTCCGATACAATTATTGTCTCTCACTCCATGGGCGGGCTCATGATAGCAGGAGCGATCGCTAACGGGAGGTGCAAGCTCGATAATAGCACGACGTGGGTCAGTACTGGGTCCCCCATGACTGGAAGCATGGCTTCGAACTACTTCCAGGAATCCTGCAATGATCGGACCATATTTATCATGGAGAGGTTCGCCGAAACGACTGGCTTTTGCCCTGCAGACGATGGTATCCGGTCTCTAGCTTATCAACGCGGTAATTACAGCACTGCTAAGCTGGACGAAGCGTACGACGCCGCACAGAAGGCCTACCGAGACAACGTGTACGCCGTGATGTGTAGCAGAAGTTATTCTGGAATCCTGTCATCGTACCAATATGGTTTCTGGATCATGGGTACTTTAATCTCTCACAAGTCCCGTAAGAACGACGGTATGGTAGAGTTCCATAGTTGTTCTGGTGGATTTCCTGCATCCAAATTCGGGAAGAGCTACCGCGACCGATTCTACGCTTCCAAACTCAATCACTACGACGTGGCGTTCAAGTCAGGAGATGCTCTTCTGGACAAGGGAAAAATGCCAGTGAAGTGGTTTGAGTGTCTCCTCTAGGGTAGCAACGGATAGACACGTACAGGTAGGTATAAACTTCTCTATAACACGTTTGGATGAACTCATAACTTTTTTTTTACTTTACGGTTTTGTTTCCATGTAGGTGGTTTTCAAATATACAGAAGCACTCGCTTCGTATGTAGGTCGGAATGTTGATTCTTCCCTGTTTTTAATCTTTTTTGTTTGGATGCTTCAGTGCAGAGTGTTGCTCAGACGATCCTCATAGTAGCTTGGCTTTCTTGACACTGTGGCCACACTCTGCTAGCGTAATTGAGCGCTTCAAAAGAAGGGATCCTTCCGTGCACAATTCCATGGCACGGTTCTGTGGGGAGTAGAGCGGGATGCTCTTCTCCACATCACACGGGTCAGATGGGCTCAACGGGCTCTGTCCGTCCTTCACCACCACGCAGTCATCGACCCACGCAGTGGTTTGGCCCAGAAAGGTCTCATCGATATCAGAGGATCCCTCCACACTCTGGAATAGGATCTCAGCGTCGATCTCTACCTGCTTAAAGGGACTTCCCAGCGACTGGCATGGCGTCTCGGGCACTTCAACCTCACGCACACAGCTGTCGCTGGATTCATGCGTCTTCTTGTGGAAGACATTCACTAACTCAACCAGAGCGCTGGGTAGCACACTGGTATCAACAAATGGGGCTGTATAGGCGGACAGTACGTGCTTCGCGGCATCTAAAGCAACATCAACTCTCACGTGAGTTCTCAAAGAGCTAAAACCCAACTAAAAAACCAGTCAAGCCACACCTTTTAAGACGTCCACCGGCGTCTCCAGCACCGTCCACCACGGTTCACCATTGCTTGTAACTGTATCATCTGCCACACAATTTCCGAACAGACCAGCAGCGTACACGGCGGCTTTGGCAGCCAACGGAGCGTCCACCTTCAGACACGTCCAGGTGATGGCGCTGTCGTTCAGGAAGCTCCAAGCCGTTTGCTTTAGCTGCAGACGCAGAGCGTCTCCCACTGTCTCCCGGAGCGCGACGACTTTGTCGACCGCAGTGGCGATATAACAGAAAGAATGGTCCACTTCCAGCTCGAAGCTCAACGCCAGAAGCGCATCCCCCTCGAGTTGAATCAGTTTACTGACGACGTCAGCTTCTGATAATGTGGTTGCCGTTTGCGTGATCAACGCTTTAGCTAGTCGCCGCACATCGACGCCCTTAGTCTCATCGTTCTCGGCCTTTGACGCCAGTAACAGGCACGCGGCCGCCACGTTCAGCTCGTCGCACTGCGTCATCGACCGCCGCATGAAGAAGCGGTGCAGAAACACGCAGGCTGAGCGCTGAGTGGCCAAAGACACGTTCTGCGCCGCCGCGAGCCGCGTAATGAGGCGGCAGGCGGCGGCACGGCGCTCCAACTCCGAGAGGAGCGACACGCCATCAATACGGGACGGAGAGCGCTGCAGCTCGTGGAAGGAGAAGAGCCAGTCGGACGACATGGTGCCCTGTAGTGGCGAGAGCCTCGGGGAAGGCGGGACGGGCGTGTGGAAGCGGCAGGAAGCGACGAAGCGGATGGAACTGGTGGTGATCAGTGGTGCTTCTTGGCTGGAATGGCTAAACTGGCCTCAGAACCGGTGGGCCCTTCCCCTATCATTTTTGACCAATACCAGCGCAGTGTTTTACCGCCAATTTCGATTTTGAAGAAGAAGAAGTTTTTAAATTTTTAAATGTTACTGTTATTTCTTCTTCTTCATCTGTAATTTATGTTTTAATGTTGCGAGCTGTGTTGCCTTGGCCTGGATACGTTGAAGAACCTTCACTTTCTGAGCTTCCATGCGATCCACTTCTGCGAGAATAGTGGCCTCCATCTCGGCCACCTGATCTTCAACGGACAGTTCGATTGCTGGTTTGTCTATTCGCAGCCTACGAGCAGTCCTCATAAGCGAGAAAAGATGACACTGATCGCCTATATCAGTGCCTCGTCGTAAGTTTCCAGATCGCCAAGCAGTTTGCAGTAACTTGGCCGCGTTTTGGCGGGTCGCTTTCTCCCACCACTCCAGCTCAATGAGATACCTCACCTTCTTCTCACTTGGCGAGAGATCCAGGAAATTGAAGAAAAGCGACTGGACAAGCGCCACGATAAGCACACCACAGAACATCCCACCTGCTACTGAGAACACTCTTCCCAGATACGTCACTGGGAAATAGTCACCCAATCCTGTTCCAGACTACACACAATCAAGGTAAGTAAACACGGGCACTGTCTGTAGAGAAATGCACCAAGCATACCAAGGTAACTATTGTGAACCAGATTGAGTTCCAGTAGTTGTCAAATGCAGCTTGAACTGGTCGCTCCAAGACACGTACAACAGCAGCCGTAAGCAGTGTGATGAGTACTATCAGCGGCATCAAAATATTCAGTGGATGCAGCTTGAAAATGGCCTTGAAGTGAAAGAATGGCTTCATTGCATTCACTCCGTTCAATGACCCCACAAGGGAAATCCATGGAGAGTGGAGCTGCGAACAAACCTCGCCAGCAAATACAGTCTCGCCGTCATGAACACGCCTAAACTCTCCACTGGGTACTGATATACGAGATAACACTTTTCCCCACGCTTCACACTCAGAATTCCTGTCTGTAGAGCTTCACACATCGTATCATCCTCGAAACTCGGGGCCCCATACAACTGCGTGATTTCAAACTTCCCGTTAATCCCCGGAGGGATGTGGAAACTGCAAACCACAAGCTCCAACAGTAACAGCACTGACCTCCATGTAGAGAACTTAATCTTCTCGGATGGAACGGCGCTCTGCAGTTGGTGTACGTTACCATCGCAACGATATCTCAGCACCAGTAGGACGTCCAACAGTACAGTCGACGCCAACACGGAAGTCTTGATAATAAGGACCAGTAGTTCTGCGTTTGAGGACATAACATCTCTCCGTTCTACAATTTCGTTCTCCATAAGCATTAACACAATGCCCAGCAGTCCAACGAAGCAGGAAATGAGCTCATAGCGACGACGAAGCTGGAATTGCTACATTTGACCAGTTTGAACAGCGTAATACTCAGCCAGGAAACTAAACCTGCAGCAACGGTTTATACGGGTAATAGCTACCTTTTGGAGGTTCAAGAGGAAGTGGGCAGGGGCAGACTGCGAGCTTGAGAGGGCGACATCGGATCGTTCGGCGGCCTCTAAGCTCATTCGGAAGGTAAATAACACGCATGAAATCAGCTTACAGACAAAATCAACGCCCACTCGACATTACATAACGGCAGAAGATGGGCCTATTATTGTGACAGAAGTTGAAGTAAAAGATATGGCTACATGTACGTCTACGCTGTGATCACGCGGACACCGGCCGTGGACACTCGCTCGGCCGATAGAATGTCCGGTTGCGTGATGAACATCATATTGCGCGGTACGTTCATCGAACGCGACAGCCACTCGATCATCGAAGGACCGAACTCACCGTGTACCGACACGAAGTCCACGCGGATCTTCGGGTACATGCTGTCGAACAACGAAGCCATCTCTCGGAAGGCTGCAAGTGTCGGAGCTGCCTCCTCTTCATCGGCAAACACGTGCACGATACGCAGCGTGTGGGTCTGTTCGTTACGACGCACGTAGATGATGGCCTTGTTGATTATCGTGAGGTCCGGCACCTTGCAGAAGAAGACGATGGGGGCGTCACGGATGCTGATAATTGTGCGAGCAATCGTACGTCCACCTCGAGCTCCAGTGTGCTCCACTTCGGGAGTTCCGTCCTCTGTCATTCCGATAAAATTCTCCTTACCGATACGTGACGGTACCACATTTTGGAGGAAGACGAGAACAATACGAAGAATCGTCACCCGCTCGAACATGACGAAGATCACAAGCATCACGACGATGAAGTAGATGGCAAAGTACATGAGGACGGAGGGATCTCCGAGTAAATTGGCAAAGATACCAACGACGACAAGGAGGAAACCGATGATCACCACTACCCACGACGCGTGAATGTCACGTGGAATCTCCGAACGTTTCCCCTTGAGCAGCATACAAGCGCACGAGAACATAGCCATCAGTCCGAGGAAAGCGTACGTGTAGACACCGTTTACTGTGGTGGCATCAGCGTTCAGGATGAGAACGAGGCTGGAGGACAACAGGAAGTAGATGCCGATGATGTAGTGGTTGGTGCCACGCAACTTGTTCTTCTTGGCCAGGAACGCTGGTAACACTCGGTCACTCGCCAGACGCTGGACAAGGCCGCAGATACCGACGTACGAGGTCAACACGGCTCCACACAGCACAACGAAGGCATCGATGCAGACCCACGTTTCAAACCAGCTCCCCAGTGCAACGTGACCCACTTTTGCCAACAAAGCGTCACCATAAACGTAGATGCCGTCATCTCCTCCGAGAGGCAGCACCGCAAGAATGCCGATGGCTAAACCGATGTTGAAAAACGTCACGAGTGCCCACATGTTACGGAGCGTCTTGCGAAAGACTCCGGGGGCCTGTTCCTCCACGTAATTCGACGACGACTCGAACCCCGTAATTCCGAGCATGGACGCCCCGAACCCGAAGAAAATCGAGGTGAACACGTTGCCATCCAGCATGGAACCGGCAAATTCGACCTCAGGTAACTCCGTCTGCATATTGTCACTGAAGATGTGTGTGTGCTGGAGACCGTAGACGATGCAAGCTACAAACAGGATGGAGAGGACGAGAATATGGTGCAGGAAGATCACCACCGCCACTCTGGAGCTTTCAGCAGTTCCCATGGCCGACAACAGAGCGAAAGCTCCGAGAAGAATGATGGTGCAGCCGACGATCGGGATCTCCACTTGGTTGTTCAGGTACCGGACACCTGAAGTAGCTGACACCACGCCCGTGGCCACGTACGACAAGATACTCAGACAAGCAGCCACTGCTGCTGTGCGTTTAGACGTGGTGTTGAGTAGAGCGTTGTATGTACCGCCGTTCAACGGGATGGCGGTGACGACCTCCTCGTAGATGAAGCGGAATGAAAACAGCACTGCTGATACCATTAGCAGAGGAATCGGCATGAGTTTCCCAGACTTGGCAGCCACGGACGACGCCGAGTAGAGCACACTGGACAGGATATCGTTGCCACAGATAGCCGTCGCAGGGAGCTCGCCTAAGAACTTGCGGGGCTCATTCAGTTCGAGTTGAATGTCCGCCAGTTCATTCGGGGGTACTTGCACGTGTTCCGACGTACCGAAGCCCGGGAACTGCCATGTCGGACCTCTAGGTCCATTGTCCACCACCTCGAGCTCAATCTTGCGCCGTCGGAGGTTCAAAACACGAGAACTCGTCACGGAGCTCACCAACTGAGGCGAAGACACTTCCTGGTAACTTGCTGGAGCCAACAACGACCCATTTGGATTGGGCACTTCTTGATTCATTGCCGAAGACGCGGAACTTGATCAGTGCGCTGGAAAATGAAGAATGAACGCCGAATTTTAGGCTGAGAAAGCCACACAAGTCGTGCCAACCAGACAGGTTAAATTTACCAACTCATCTGCCTCGGCATCCGTTGGGGACTCTCGTGGCTCAACGTATTTGAGATAGGCGCAGTCCTGGTCTAGAAGAAACAGTTTTTACGTTTGGCGGCAGTGACAACAATCAGATGTCCAGCCTCACAGTGTTGGGCCCCACACGCTCCGTATTGGCGGAAAGAGGACAGCAGTTGATTCTGCTCGCGTTTTCGCCTTCAAGTAAACGTGTAATGATGACTGTTGAGCCGTTTCAGAGAAGCCTTGGTTCTTGTAAAGCATTAAACCTATGTCCTGGTATCTAGGCCGTAATGACGCGAACACCCGCAGCTGAAACGCGTTCGGCCGACAGGAAATCCGGTTGAGTGATGAACATCATGTTGCGTGGGACGTTCATCTTCCTCGAAAGCCACTCGATTAATGCCGGGCCGAACTCGCCATGCACTGACACAAAGTCCACACGAATCTTCGGGTACATACTGTCGAACAAGGCCGCCATCTCCTTGAACGCGTTAAACACTGGTCCGTCCTCTTCTTCATCGGCGAACACGTGCACGATGCGCAGGTTTTGCGTTTGCTCATTGCGTCGTACGTAGATGATGGCCTTGTTCAGAATCGTCAGGTCGGGAGTTTTGCAGAAGAACACAATTGGAGCGCTGCGGATACTCACAATCGTGCGAGCGATAGTGTGGCCACCGCGTGCCCCTGTGTGCTCTGATGCAGTTTGGTGCGTCGCTAACCCAATTGCAGCCGCTTTGGCATACCGTGAAGGCGCCAACCACCTCATAACTACCAAGGTACATCGCAGGATCGTCACCCGTTCAAACATGATGAAGACGACCAAAGCCACCACGATGAAGTACAAGGCGAAGTACATCAGTACGGACGGATCTCCCAACAGGTTGGCGAAAATGGCAACAACAACCAGTAGAAACCCGAGGATCACAACAACCCACGGCGCATGAATGTCCGTGGGAATCTCCGAGCGTTTGCCCTTCAGTAGCATACACGCGCACGAGAAGAGAGCCATTAACCCCAGAAATGCGTATGTGTAGACTCCGTTCACGGTGGTGGCGTCCGCGTTGAGGATGAGCACCAGGCTCGAAGCCAACAGAAAATAAATGCCGATAATGTAGTGGTTGGTGCCACGCAGCTTGTTGGTTTTCGATAGGAAGGATGGCAACACGCGGTCGGTTGATAGGCGATTCACAAGGCCGCAGACCCCCACATACGACGTCAAAACAGCGCCACAAAGGACGATGAACGCATCGACGCAAATCCACGCCTCGAACCAGCGTCCCAGAGTCTCACGCCCCACTTTCGCCATCAGAGCGTCTGCATTCGCGTAGATTCCTTTTGAGCCTCCGAGGGGGAGGACAGCGAGGATACTGGCGCCCAAGCCAACGTTGAACACTGTCACGAGCGCCCACATGTTGCGCAGCGTCTTACGGAACACCCCCGGTTGCTGTTCCTCGACGTAGTTCGAAGACGACTCAAAGCCCGTGATACCCAGCATCGAGGCGCCAAAACCGAAGAAAATGGCCGTTAGAACGTTGCCATCCAGCATTGACCCGGTGAAATCAACTCGGGGGTAGTTTGTATGCATGTTCTCGCGGAACACGTGCGGGTGGTGGATGCCATAGACGACACTGGAGATGAAGAGAATACTCAAGACCACAATGTGATGGAGGAAGATCACCACCGCCACTCGCGAACTGTCGGAAATCCCCATAAAGGCCAGGAGTGCAAACGCTCCCAGTAAAATGATCGTAGAACCGACGATCGGAATGCTCACTTGGTTGTTCAGATACCGCACACTGTTGGTGGCCGACACGACGCCCGTGGCCAAGTACGACAAGATACCTAAACACGCAGCAAAGGCCGCAGTGCGCTTGGACGTCGTGTTGAGCAACGCGTTATACGTACCACCGTTCATAGGGATGGCGGTGATGACCTCCTCGTAAATGAACCGGAAGAAATAGAGCACGACGGACACCAGGAGTAACGGGATCGGCATGAGTTTCCCTGACTTGGCGGCCACAGACGACACTGTATACAGCACAGAAGAAAGGATATCGTTGCCGCTGATGGCTGTGGCTGGGAGTTGGCCCAGTAATTGCTTGGGCTGCTCGAGCGGAAGATTATTAAACGGGTCTTCTGCGGGCCTGGTCAGGCCTCGGGTCAGTCCGACCCCGACCCAGACCCAAAAATAAAATACATGTGTAACAAGATAAATAACACACATGGACCATAGCCAAGACAGTGAACAATATATTTCCTGGAGGCCTTAGAGAGGCGCCATGACAACCGGAGCGCAGCGGAGGTCTGTCAGGGGACGGCGCGTAGGCCGGAGTAGGTTCCGAAACAAGAACTTACAATCTAATCCGCGCGGGATCCTTGCCCGCCACGAGCGAAGCGAAGTTGGCGGTGCAAACGCCGCGCAACTGAGGAGCGTAGCGACAATCATATTTTACGGGTTTGGGGATGGTCAGTCTGACCCGAGTCCAGACCAGCACAAAAAAATTAAATTCCAGGCCCGACCAGGGGCCTGACCAGGCCCGCAGAAGACCCGTTTAATATTCAACCTGCTCGAGCTCCTTCTGAATGTCCACGAGCTCGTCACGCGGGATCTGCACGTGCTGAGACGAACCCGATCCTGGAAACTGCCACGTCGGGCCTTTGGGTGGGCCTTCGACGACCTCAATCTCAATCTTGCGGCGTCGTAGGTTCACGGGGCGTGAGTTGGTGACATCGCTCGAGAGTCGAGGGGATAGAACCTCCTGGTAGCTAGCGGTAGCGACCTGCAGGTTAGATTCAGCCATCACTTTGAGACGTAGGTTGGAGACTGCAAATTCAGCACTGAAAGCTCTTGACTTCCTGTTGGCTTTAGCTTATGGTACGCTGTGGATACTTTTTGGGACAAGACGTCGATTTTGAGTGGGACGTACACGATGAGGCGGGCTCATTCCAGAACTCCACTCTGCGTTTGATGTTTACCCGTCGCTATCGAATGGCGTTAGTGCACCCTTAACTACAACAACACGACAGGCTTGGTGCACCTTTAAGCCACTTGGGCGCCCTTAACTGCTGGCGTTAGGGCGCCCTAGAATCTTCGGCGCCCTTATCGTCTAGAATAAATTACTGCAATTTAAAAAATTGAACATTAGCGACTGCATTATTGTCATTATTGTGAACTCAATCTCCCTCAAACTACATGTACCAAGTTGCAGCTAGGGAAGACTACGATAACTCAAACACAATCCAGGTCTTAATAACTTGCGCGAGTTACTGCGAATGCTGCGAGTCAAGCTGAATCCAAAACATCCATTAAACTTAAGCCTAGCTTCGCTGGCAACATACATGTATTTTTAATTGAGCTTCTTCTACTTACACTTTAATAAATTAATATATAACAATACGTGGTGCTTTTATACTGTCTGCATTGGGTGTCTCTCGCCCGAAAAAGTAGCTTGTGCTTGTTGGATACGTAGCTTGTGCTTGTTGGATACTGATTCAGCACTTCATTAACTTCTCTCCATGGTGAAAACACGAGCCGACGAAGAGGGGAGATGAGGGGGGGGGGGTTAATCTTGCCGCGATTCTTCTTACCCTGATCTTAGTTGCATGCGCTGGGAAGAGTCTGTTTAAGACAGCACTTACATCACCGTTAAAACATAGCACGATACCATAAGATTAGACAAACCGTTCTTACCTATCGCATCCAATAGCTCGTAAAGAGCCTCGCTTGAATCGCTGGCGTATAAAAGTTTTCATCAACCTCTGGATCGCAGAACCTGAGAGGCAAGAAGTGTTAACATTTCAATCAAAGTATCTTTAACATACCACACACTTACCTCTTCCATACGCGGCTGAAGTTGACCACGTAGCAGCACTTACATGTACATGTAACAGAAGAATACGCGCTTCCAAAAGCTTGGGCTACGCGGCGCGTTTTCTCAAGTGAACGCTGCACAGCCAGTGAATTCTCGGAATTACTCGCACGCTTAAGGTACTCATGGTATTTTATATTCTTCGGTAACTTTTGGTAACTTTCACGAAAGCGAAATTTGACAATATGCTTAAGGGCGCCGAGCACCCTTAATGGTACCTTTTCTGCAAAAAGTTAAGGGTGCACTAACAACTACGGTCGCTATCCATTCTTTTACTACGTCGCGTCATTCAGTGGTGGTGAATCACTAGCCAGCAATTTCCTCTAGAATAATGGAACGCTGTGGGTGCAAAATCTGTGGGATCTGCTAACTCTACACGCACTTCAAGAATACGTTACATGTACAGACACTAGCGCATGGAAGCGGGGTTTTATTGTTTTACAAGCTGGCACATTGTCAACGGATCATGCCGTGATCACACGGACACCAGCCGTGGATACCCGCTCGGCCGAGATCAAATCAGGCTGCGTGATGAACATCATGTTGCGCGGTACGTTCATCGAGCGTGACAGCCACTCGATCATAGAAGGACCGAACTCACCGTGTACCGACACGAAGTCCACGCGGATCTTCGGGTACATGCTGTCGAACAACGCAGCCATCTCTCGGAAGGCTGTAAGTGTCGGAGCTGCCTCCTCTTCATCGGCAAACACGTGCACGATACGCAGCGTGTGGGTCTGTTCGTTACGACGCACGTAGATGATGGCCTTGTTGATGATCGTGAGGTCCGGCACCTTGCAGAAGAAGACGATGGGGGCGTCACGGATGCTGATAATTGTGCGAGCAATCGTACGTCCACCACGAGCTCCAGTGTGCTCCACCTCTGACGCGTCCGTCGCTAGACCAACAGCCGCCGCCTTGCCGTATCTGGACGGCGCCATCTTCTTCAACATCACCAACATGTAACGTAGAATCGTAACACGCTCGAACATGACGAACATTGCAAACATCACGACGATGAAGTAGATCGCGAAGTACATGAGAACGGACGGATCACCGAGCAGATTGGCGAAGATGGCGATCACAACCAGGATAAAGCCGATGATGACCGTAGCCCACGGGGCGTGGATGTCGCGCGGGATCTCCGAACGTTTCCCCTTGAGCAGCATACAAGCGCACGAGAACATAGCCATAAGGCCGAGGAACGAGTACGTGTACACTCCGTTCACCGTGGTAGCATCAGCGTTCAGAATGAGGACGAGGCTGGAGGACAAGAGGAAGTAGATGCCGATGATGTAGTGGTTGGTGCCGCGCAGCTTGTTCGTCTTGGCCAGGAACGCAGGTAGCACTCGGTCGGTGGACAAACGACGCACGAGACCGCAGATACCGACGTACGAGGTCAACACAGCACCGGACAGCACAATGAAGGCGTCCACACAGATCCACGACTCGAACCAGCTTCCCACAGACTCCCGACCGACCATAGCGAGCAGATCATCGGAGCTGTCATAGATTCCACCTTCACCCTCGAGTGGCAGAACAGCGAGGATACCGGCACCGAGTCCGACGTTGAAGAATGTGACGAGCGCCCACATGTTGCGTAGCGTCTGACGGAAGACACCGGGTTTCTGCTCCTCCACGTAGTTGGACGACGACTCAAAGCCAGTGATACCCAACATGGATGCGCCGAAGCCGAAGAAGATGGCAGTGAACACGTTGCCGTCCAGCATGGAGCCCGCGAAGTCCACTTCGGGGTATCCGGCGTGCATGTTGTCACTGAAGACGTGCGGGTGATTGATCCAGTAGACAATACACGACACGAAGAGGATCAAGAGGACTGTAATGTGATGCAGGAAGATGACGACAGCCACGCGAGAGCTCTCCGTGATTCCGATCACAGCCAGCACCGCGAAAGCTCCAAGAAGAATGATGGTCGAACCGACAATGGGGATGTCGATCTGGTTGTTCAGGTACCGGACACCAGACGTAGCGGATACCACACCGGTAGCCACGTACGACAGGATACTTAGACACGCAGCCACTGCGGCTGTGCGCTTGGACGTGGTGTTGAGCAGGGCGTTGTACGTACCACCGTTCATAGGGATAGCAGTGACCACTTCTTCATAGATGAACCGGAAGAAGAAGAGTACAGTGGAGACCATAAGCAGAGGGATCGGCATGAGTTTGCCAGCTTTAGCTGCCACTGAAGATGCCGAGTAAAGGACACTGGAGAGGATATCGTTGCCACTGATAGAAGTGGCTGGTAGTTGACCCAGAAGATGTTTCGGTTGTTCCAGTTCTTTCTGGATCTCCACCAGTTCGCCTTGAGGCACTTGCACGTGCTCCGAAGAGCCCGAACCGGGGAATTGCCACGTCGGGCCTTTGCGTCCACCTTCGACGATTTCAATTTCGATTTTACGACGTCGAAGATTCACAGCACGCGAACTGGTAGCGGAACTTGGAACGCGCGGTGATTGGATCTCCATGTAGGCTGAAGACACTTGGAGGTTTCCGGTGGTTCCACCTTCTCCAGCACTTGAGACCATTGTACTTGGGACGGGACACTTGACTCGAATACGGCGAAAAGCAGAATGAAAACTTCACGGGCGCTTTTGAGCGGTGCAGCGCGCTTAAATCGCGATATATGGACATTTGTATGGACACTTCAAGGTTCGAGACAAAGTGATGTAGCAGAGGACAGGCCTGTTTGACGTCGTCTGTCCTGGGTGTAGTAGAGGGTTGATAGAAGAGAAAATGTCATCCCTCCTTGGCTTATTTTACTTCCTGTGTTCTTGAGGGCTTTGAGGCGGGCGGTTAAACAGATCTTGGGGTTTGAGAGACCATGCCATCCGTCCCGCTGGACAGGCTTTGCCCGCCGTGCAGTGTTGGATAAAGCCGAAAAAATCGGCTTTATCCATTTTCCCACTCAGCGGCGATTTGCAAAATAAAGCCGATGGCTACATCTATAAAGCCGAAAATAAAGCCGATATCTGAGCGATAAAGCCGAATGGCTACATTTGTATACTCTACCATATACGTCTTTTCGGATGTAGTTTTGTATACACGTTGGTGCTGCGTATATAACTTTATCCCCCCTTCCTCTTTACACAAGACACTAGCTACAGACTTCCTTCCAGCGTCAAACGTCCCTCCGAACTTCAGGCCAGGCACGAGATGGGACGTGCTCCCAAATTTGAGCGACAGCAGTTTCAAGATATCGGGCTACCCAAACAGAGTAACAGACAACAACTAGTGTGTAAGCACTGTTTGTTAGCATACAATAAGAAGGTGACACAAGAACGTCCTAAAGTTGTATCTGCACGTTCAACTACGTTTACAAATCACCTCAAGACCTGTCAGTTCTACCAAGAAGCTCTCAAAAGTGGTTGCGTCCAGCTGCCTCAAGTCGCGCCGGACGTTATAAACGGCTTCAAACGTCAACTTTCTGTGGCAAACGAGCGTGTAGAAACTTCTACAACAAGCTCTGACAAGCGTCAGCGCTACATCCGTGAGTATTTTGACAATATATTCACGGAGGAGAAGCAAGAAGAGTTCGAGCGATTGCTCATCCAGTTTCAAGCGGACAACTGTTTACCAGACCGATTCGTTGAGAAGGGTTCTACAGTGCGCCTGTTCACATTTCTTAACAGGGCCTGCGCAACCGCCCTTCCAAAAAGAAAGGAAATGACTCGGATCCTCGACAAATACAGTCACGTGGAAGAAGAAGAGCAACTGGTCGCTCTCAAGCATAGGATGGCTTTCAGTGGTGGGCGTCTAAATTTTTTGTCGGACGTATGGCAAAACGTTGCCAAAATGCATCTTTTGGGGTGCATGTTAGCCATTTTCGGAACTATCTTTACTTTTGGGCTATTTTCGACTGGATCGAGGCACGATGGTCTCGCAATTGGAGAACAAATGGAGTCCGTGATGACGGATGTAACTGAAAAAGGGTGTGAAATTGGAGCGGTTGTAAGCGATGATGCTGGACAGTGTGGTCGAGCTCGGCGCATTTTAGCGCTCCGTCACCCTCGTATTGCCTTTATTCACTGCTTCGCTCACGATATTAACAACTTGGTTAAATCGGTTTTAAACACGTCATTTCGAACAGTGACAAAGCAAGCATCCCTTACTACGGTAACGCTGAACGCGTCATCTTCCAAGTGGTTAGTAAGAGCCCAAGTTCTTGTATCTAGCACTTACGGAAAATCATTGGGTTTTATTAATTTGTGTGAAACCCGTTGGAACAGTATGCAAGGGTGCTTCGCATCACTTTTGAGGGTTGAGAACGCTCTTCGTCAATTTACGGCTAAGTATGAAGACAATCAGGATTTTCCCCAGCCACTTCTCGTTTTTAAAGATGACAGCTTTTGGGAAAAACTGAAGTCTGCAGAAGCGGTCATTCGTCCGCTTTCTAATGCGTCATACAAGCTACAACGTGATGAGAACACACTGGCGGATGTTCTAATATCTTATAGGGATATCTACCGTGGATTCCTCGGTAACTTGATTGATCTGGAGCTAGTTTCACTCGTGGAGAAGAGATGGCAGAAGTGTGAACAGCCTTTAGTTCTTCTAGCACTTTTCCTGCATCCTCATCATGTACAAGTAGCCGCTGCGATGCATGACGAATCACCACAACTACGGCTTCTGGAACGATTGTGTGGTTATGGTATTTATTACTATCGGCGGTTTGTCGCAAAAGACGATGAACACGACATCGAAAGCTTGCTAGCCGATTTTCATGCTTGGTATCGAGGGGTGTTTGTGGATCCATCGCTTGTCCGTTATAATGGGGATGTTGGTCAGTTTTGGAGTTTTGCGGGAGATGTTAAGCGGGGATCAAAGCTGCCAAAACTAGCCGCGGTCATCCTCTCCATTGCAGTAAACACAGCCACCTGTGAACGGTACTTCAGTGAACTTGCTGCAATCCATACCGCTAAGCGCAATAGAATGAACCCAGAGAAAGCTCGAAAATTTTCCTTAGTTCGCCAAGCTGTCCGGCAGTTGGATCGCGCCGAGTACGAGGGAAAAGAGCCTATGGATCTCAAGCGTATTGTTGACGCTACTGAGAGAGAGCGGGTTGACAATTATGGCACTGTTCCACCTGAAGGAGTTGACGAAATCCATCTTGTAGAACACCAGGAGCCGACAACGGGGGACACCGCTCCCTCCATTTCAATTGAAGAAACTGAAGAAATCCACCTTGTCGAACACCAGGAAACTCCAGGAGGGGACACGACTGAGTATTGGCAAAACATCTTCGACGTCTTGGACGATAACACTTCTGTACGGGATGGTGATCATTTCAATGACGTGTGTGAGCTTCCGGTAGCTGGTGGAGCTGATCAAATAGTATTCAACGGGTTCGACGAGCCCATTCCAGCACCAGACACAACAGAATTTCCTCGGACGAATGTCAGGACGTTTCCTCAGGAAAACAGGCTACTTGGTATTCGTGGGCAGAAGTTCAGCATTCAAACGCTCTTTTCGTCAGAGAAGACATTCGGCTTGACCCCGTACACGTCAAGAAACCCACAGTAGTCACCAGCTCCCCCAGCGCGATTTCATGCCAAATCATGGGCAACAATGGTTGAGCCTCCACCACTGACAGCGTTGTAGATATAAGATTCTCCACACGCTTTTGTAGCTCGCCTGTAGACGAAAGTTGAATTGAATTTCCTCAGCGAAAGTCTTGCACTATCACCACTGTCACTCACCGCTGCTGATGGTTTGTTCTCCATCTCCTGCTCGGCAAGAGTGTGACTTGAAGAGTCCCGTCGGAGACTCCTAAACCAAGCGCTCGTTCTTAATCGCGCTATTTTGCTGCTCCTGTTGTTGTTGCTGTTGCTGCAGCTTGAGCATTTGCTTCTTCTGGCGCAACTTCTGCGGACGCTTGTCGCCGAACAAGGAGCGGAACCGCGAGCGCAATTGCGACGCAGTGAATTTGGACAGAGGCGCGTACTCATCGACGCCCGTGCGACCCGTAGCCAGCATCTCCCAGCACACCTTGGACAAGTGACGACAACGAGGGTCCTTGACGGCGTGTTCGAGCTGTTGGATGATGTCTTCGCTCCAGGCGTCCATCTTCACCGGGTTGGTAGCTGGCAGCTCGAATTGGCGCAGGTACGCGTTCTGCAATTCAGCGGCAGTGAACTGCGTCAACAGAGCAAAGCGGTCCTCTTTCATGCCGCCAGTGGCAAGCACCGACCAGTAGATCTTCTTGCCGCGACGACACGGGTTGGGGCGCGGCAGGTTCACCGCTTCGTACAGCAGCTGCGTCTGCTCCTGTGGGAGCAGACGCAGCGGCATGTTGGATGGCACGGGTGACGACACGCCACCGAAACTCATACAGTTACCGAACACATCGGCCGTACCCATGAGGTTGACGCGGTTCGCGTCGTTCTCATGTCCAAGGGTGATGGCACCTGGCGCAGTGTATCGCTGCTGCTGCATTCTCTCGGCGTCCGTCGGCTCGATAAGCGCCTCCAGGAAGCTGTCGTACGCCTGTACGTCGAACTCGTTCTCGCGCTGGATGTCCAGCGGTTGAAGCAGCGCGCTCGAAGATCCAGCAGTGTACACGTTGGGGCCATGTGACCCGTACTGGTAGTTGGCAACCTGCATCTGTTGCTGCTGGTTGATAGCAGCTTGGACGCAGTGCGTCATGAGACGACTGTGACCGACCTTGAAGATAGCGAGTGCGCGCTGGTCGTGCAGGATGAACTCGAGGTCCCGCACGGCCGAGTAGCCCAGACGGACGAGGTACTCGGAGTACTCGAAAGTGCTGGCCTTGGGGATGCCGCAGAGCTCTAGCCATCGAGACACCGTGTAGGACGGTGAGAGCACGCCGGGGCCTTGGAACCGCCGGGCCTGGAAGTCACGGCGAGCCTGCTGCCAGACAAGCTGGGCGTCGGCAATACCGGCGCGCTGCAGTTCGCTCACGGCCACGAACGCCAGTCCAAGAACCGAGTCGAATCCGTCCTGCGCGAGGCGTTGCGCAGCCAGCGTCAACGCTGCCGAGTCCTGTGCGAGCTGCAGGTTCTTGAGGAAGGTGAGTACGTCGTCAGTGGACACCGCGGGCGCGTAATTCTCCGTTGTGTTGCTGTAACCAGCCGACGCAGCGGGATACGGACGAGGTGGCGGAGAGCGACAAGGAGGTAGAAGCGGCGTTGCTACCAACCTCGAAGCCGGCGAAGTCGAGCTTTAGCTCACCCGGCGTAGGGAAGGACGCAAGACTTGTATTGCCAGCGGTGGGCGAGGACGGCGCGGACGGGCGTTGGCGCTTGCGATTGCGCATCTGGGCGTCGCTGTCCAGCGGCGTGATGGTCACGGCGGCATTGAGCTGCTTGATCTCTGGCCATGAGGAGAGGCCGGCGCTGACCGCTGGCGGGGCGGACAAGGACGGATCCGCGACGACGTTGGCGGACTGGTGCTCGCTGGTAAACGGCTGTCCGGATTCGTCCGGATAAATGTCAGACGCCGTCCGGATTCAAAAGCCGCGGCTTTTTAAAATAAAGCCGCGGCTTTTTATAAAGCCGATCGGCTTTATTTCGGCTTTATTGAATAGCCGAAAATAAAGCCGCGGCACAATCCAACACTGCGCCGTGCTGTTTGCTCTCGTGGGCATTGACGGATCTGCTCACCACACGTTTCGTTCAAAGCTGAAAAACCCGGCGCTGAAACCGGGCAGTTGCTTCAGTCTCCAGTCCAAACACTCATGCAAGACTGCGGCCATGCTCGGCTTCTGGATGGGAGAGGACAGATGCGGGGCTTGGACCAGTGTTGGCAGTAGGGACTTAACCGGCCTGCCAAAAACTGGCCTAAACATAGTTTTGCCAAGGGGATTCGGCCATCAGGCCATGGCCGGCCAATGGCCGCCATTGGCCGGTCCATGGCCGGTCCAGACTAGATTCTGCGATCCAGCGACCACCCTGAGCAAGCCCGCAGCATCGATCGACGGGAGGACAAGAAGTAGCAGCTAGTGCGCGTCCGACGAAGAAAGGAGCAGCAGCATCTAGTACCTGTCCACGCAGTAGTCTGTAGACCGACGGGAGGCCAAGCAATAGCAGCAGCCCGTAGACCGCCACGCCCGACAGAAGGCCAAGCAGCAATAGCAGCTAGTGTCCGTCCACGACTGAACGAGGCCGGAGTAGCAGTAGCCCGTACACGGTCACGCTCGACAGAAGGCCTACGGCCAGTTGCAGCAAGTCCACGGCTACGACGGACTGACAGAGACCTAAACAGCAGCTCGTCCACGACCGACCGAGAGCGTAGCAGCAGCAGATCGCACACGGAAACGGCCGACGTGAGGCCAAGCAGCAAAAGCAGCTCGTGCGCGTCCGACAGAGGCCAATCACCAGCTGTGTGTTCACAAAGTTAAACCCTGCAGCATACACTATTTAGTATGGGCGACGCCGGAGGACGTCCTGAGAGACAAGAAAGCAAGCATTTTAAAAGGCTCCCCGAGTTGGGGACAGCAAAAGGAGGTTACAGCTACCGCGAATGCAAGTTTTGCAGGGCTGCGTTCCAGAATGAGGTGACCACTACCCCGCCGAAACCAATTATCGGGAGAGTGCGAAACTATCAAAGCCATCTCGCCAAATGCACATATTACAAGGCGGCTCAACTTCGTGTGGAGCCATTGGCGTCGCTGGCTGTTGAGGCAACGCCAGATGTAGTACAACGAGAGATCTTGACATCTTCAGCGGGAGGTACTCCCTCAGAAGTTTTTCCATCTACGCCTCAACCAGTTGCTTCACAAACAAGATCCCAGTCACGCTGTGCTGGATCACGAACGGCACGCCCACCTCATGCTCGCCGCTCACTGATGCTCGAGAAGCGCCCTTCGCCGGGCATCACCGCGTACAACCCAACCGTGAAGAAGACGAAAAAAGAAAAACGGAGGTTTTCAAAGAGTGAAATTAGACAAATTGAGTGTTATCTCATCGAGCTGCACGCCGACAACCGTCTTCCGGACAGGTTTATTGAACAGGCGTCCGTTCTCCGGTTCCTGGAACTTCTGTGTCCTGGAATCTCAGACGTTCTTCCTTCTCGTCGAACGTTGGGTGGACGCATTCTTAAAGAACATGCAAGCCGTTGTAAAACGACGGACACGGAAGCTTTGAAGGCAATGGCGAAGGCTACAAACGGTTGGGTTAATCTTCTCTCGGATGTGTGGCAAAATATCTCCAAGGAGCACTTGTTGGGCTGTCAACTCTCTCTCTTCGGCATACTGCTTACCTACGCGCTCCTACCAGCTGGGGATGAGCATCATGGCATAGCTATTGCCAAACAACTTGAGCAAGTACTGGATCAAGCCCAACTAGAAGGGTGGCGTGTTGGAGCAATGGCGACGGATAATGCAGGGCAATGTGGACGTGCACGCCGGATTCTGGCCATTCGGTGGCCGGAGATTGTCTTCTTGTTCTGTTTTGCGCATGACGTCAACAACCTCGTGAAAGCTGTACTAAAAACGAGTTTTAATGGTATTGCATCCAAGGCTGCAACGGCTGTCAACATTTTGAACGCGTCATCTTCGAAGTGGCTACCACGTGCACAAAAAATCATGAAAAAGTTTTACGGGAGATCTTTGGGGTTGCGGACGCTATGTGAAACAAGGTGGAACTCGATGCAAGGATGCTTGGCATCTTTGCTTCGCGTTCAATCAGCTCTGCAAACGCTGTATCGCCAATACAAAACAAATTGTGACTTTCCAAGTCAGTTGCGTGTTTTTGGTGAGTCTCTATTTTGGGAAGAGCTAAAAGAAGCGGAAGCAATTATCGCGCCACTATCGTACGCATCGTTTCGTCTTCAGCGAGATGAAAATACCCTGGGAGATGTCGTGCAATCATTTCGGGAAATTTATGAAGGTTTCCAGCAACATCTTGTTCGTCGCGACAAACTAGTTGAGTGCGTTGAACATCGTTGGGAGCAGTGTGAGCAGCCTCTGTTTATGCTTGGCTTTGCATTACATCCAGTTTACGCGGAAACAGCCCGAGCGTTACCAGAGACTGCTGTATCGGGAACCGGCACGCTATGTAAAATTGCTGTTTACTATTTCCGTCGGCTATTTGCTACTGAGGATATTGGCGAGATACGACGTGATATGCTGGCTTGGATGAAAGGTCGCTTTACCCGAACGAAGCCGAGCGAGTTTCCTAATGCACCATGGGAGTACTGGGAGTGCGTTGCGACGGAACGTCCCAAGAGCCTGCTTCCAACACTTGCCATGAGGATTCTCTCAATCGCAGTAAATACTGCCACATGCGAGCGTCTCTTTAGTGAACTTGGCGTAATTCACACCGCAAAGCGCAATCGTATGGCTCCGAGTAAAGCCCTCGATTATCACATCATTGCCAAGCATGTTCGCAATCGGTCGAAGAAGAGTGATACCGGAGATCCAAGGAAAAAGCTTCTTATTTCTCCCATTGAAAGAGAAATTATAATGGATGCTACGAGCAGATCTAGCCTGTTCGAACCTTCACCCCAACAACAAGGGTCATCGAATGCTGACGATGACAGTGACGATGACGACCCGGGTGATGGTGTTGATGGAACTACTACTTTAACCCTGTGGGGGGAGTTTCTTGACGAGGTATTTGAGGATGAAGAAATTGATGCGGGTTACACAGAAAACGAAGCTGGTCCTGAGCTGAGAGCGTTGAGAGAACTGCGTGAAGATGATTTAGAGGACGAAAATGAACTGGAAAATATCCCTTCCCCGATCAAGCACGAATTTCCTGCCCATAATGACAGAAACTTCCCACAAGAAGCGCTAGTACTCCAGGGATTTCGTGGTCGGAAATCAACACTTACGGAGCTATTTGTTTGACATTGCATCTAGGAATTACTACCACATTACTATGATAAGTACTCAAAGTAATATACAGCTTACCTTTCTTAATGTACAATATGGATTCGTCCAATTGGTACTGCTAATGCTCTCGGTCAGACTTTCACATGGAGACGAGTCGGTGCGGGCCTCTAAATTCCGTCGGCTGTGCACTTGATGTCGACGTCGGTATTAACCACGATGTTGCAGCTGGTATGTCTGCTGCTGTGAGTGCTGCGCCTGATAGGCGAACAAATAGGATCCTGGTAGATATCCTTCGGTTGCCGCAGCCTGCTCAGATCTCCGTCCGACACGCACGAGCTGCTTCTGTTTCTTCTGCTTGACCTCACGTCGGTCGCGGCCACGTACGAGCTGCTGCTGCTACTCCGGCCTCCGTCGGACGCGCACGAGCCGCTGCTTCGCCTTCTGTCGATCGTGGATGGGCACCAGCATGCTGCTCCAGACTGCTGCTCAGGTCTCCGTAGGACGCACACATGCTGCTACTGCTGCTTGGCCTCGCGTCGGACGTTGTCGTGCACGAGCTGCTGCTTATACTTGGCTTTCTGTTGGTCGTGGCGGAGTATGAGCTGCTGCAGCTGCTCAGATCTCCGTCCGACACGCACGAGCTGCTTCTGTTTCTTCTGCTTGACCTCACGTCGGTCGCGGCCACGTACGAGCTGCTGCTGCTGCTCCGGCCTCCGTCGGACGCGCACGAGCCGCTGCTTCGCCTTCTGTCGATCGTGGATGGGCACCAGCATGCTGCTCCAGACTGCTGCTCAGGTCTCCGTAGGACGCACACATGCTGCTACTGCTGCTTGGCCTTGCGTCGGACGTTGTCGTGCACGAGCTGCTGCTTATACTTGGCTTTCTGTTGGTCGTGGCGGAGTATGAGCTGCTGCAGCTGCGCAGATCTCCGTCGGACGCACACATGCTGGTACTGCTGCTTGACCTCACGTCGGTCGCGGCCGCGTACGAGTCCATGCTGTTAAAAGCTGAAGTGATTTATCCAATTCGTTCATATTTAAGTAAAAAGCTACATTTAAGCTATAATCGGTATAGTCCTTCCGCCACAGACTTCGGCCAATCGGCCTGGACGGCCTTAACCCGTCCGTCCAAATCCCAAGGACTTTGCCAACACTGCTTGGACTCACCAGCGGACAACATGGGTTCGCCCAATCTCATTTGACACTTTCCTTTCATGTTGCCGAAAAAAACGTGGCAACTCGACGCCTCGTCACATGCGAAAAAAATCCAGAGACTGCCACATTGTTCACCCACTGCAGCGGCCAGCAATCCCCGATTGCTGGCTGTACAGTCCGGGCAATTGCCTTGGCAGGACTCGCAGTGCCACTCGACTTCGGACTATCCAGCCGATCAGCCGTCGTCGTTTTGCGTTTGCTTGCGGTTACAGTTCACTTTCTTCCTGTACCGTAGGATAAACCTTTTGCTTGCTTTGCAAACTTTGCAGACCGTGTTCACTGAACAGTTTAGGTCGTTGCTTGTTGGCACAGCTTGTGCAAAAATTGCTGGTTCTGAATCGCACTGCTGATTCGACTAAAGAGCGGCTTTCCGCGTCGCTTCTGCGGGATACAAGTGTAAAGTCCCAGCAAAACGATGCGGGACTCTCGTGTTCTCTGATCTTGTCTTTAGAGCGGACGGATTGACAACCGTTGACAACTGTTTCCTGCAAAAGCAAAAGTTTTAGCGAAGCATTTGCACGATGGTGAACGCTTTGCTTTCATTTGGCCAGAAGGAGATGCCCACGAGAATTTCGAGAACATCAGCCCTGGTACCTTACCCCCCCCCCCCCCTGATACCCTGACACAGCAACCCTGAACAGGAGGACTGAAACGTTCCGTCGGACTAGGGGGTACCCTACACAAGCTGCTACCTCTCATTCGAGAGGGTATCAAGCTTGGATTAACTATGATCAATAATGAAAACTGTATGCGGGATACTCAGCTCTTGTGTGAGCTCTACGATAGTACATGTAGCCCCACTACGTCAACGCCCTTGTAAGTGTGGTGAATTTGTTTGGAACAACGCCGTTCAGTTCTCCTCTATTTCTCATTTTGCGAAGTCGGTCTCAAGTCAACGTTTCAGCACTTTCAACCTCCATGGTTTCGGACAGCTACCTCGAAGTCGCGTCACCGATGCCAATCATGGCAAGCGGAGTCAACGTTCGTCGCCGCAAGCTCGAGATTGAAGTGGAAGACGGCCCGTCACGTGGCCCAACGTGGAAATTCCCACGCTCCGGCACCTCGCAGCACGTGCACGTACCCGAGTCGGAGCTTGCCGACATCCAGCACCAGTTGGATCAACCACGCCATTTACTGTCGGAGTGGCCTGCTACTGCCATCAGTGGCAACGACATCCTGGGCAGTGTGCTCTATGCAGCTTCGTCGGTTGTTGCCAAGGCTGGCAAACTCATGCCCGTCTCGTTGCTCATGGTGGCTGCTGTTCTCTACTTCTTCCGGTTCATCTACGAAGAAGTGGTCACCGCCATTCCTTTGAACGGCGGCACGTACAACGCTCTACTCAACACCACGTCCAAGCGCGCAGCTGCCGTTGCGGCTTGCCTGAGTATCTTGTCGTACGTGGCCACGGGTGTGGTCTCAGCCACGTCAGGCGTTCACTACCTCAATACCCAAGTGGATATCCCTATCGTACTCTGCATCATCGCTCTACTGCTCGCGTTCGCGCTGCTTGCGGTTGTCGGCATCGCTGAGAACTCTCGTGTGGCACTCGTTATTTTCCTGCATCATATCCTAGTGTTGAGCATTCTAGTGGTATCCTGTGCCGTATATGGCATCAAGAACCCCCACATCTTCCGCGATAACATGAGCGCAGACTTCCCGGAGGTAGACTTTGCCGGATCAATGCTCAACGGCAACGCGTTCACCGCGGTATTCTTCGGCTTTGGCGCAGCTATGCTGGGTATCACCGGGTTCGAGTCCTCGTCCAACTACGTCGAAGAGCAAGCCCCTGGTGTGTTCCGCAAGACACTGCGTAACATGTGGGCTCTAGCGTCAGGCTTCAACGTTTGCCTTGGAGTCGGGATCCTAGCCGTACTGCCGCTTGGTGGTGACGACGGTATTTACGCAAGCGCCGATGCTCTCCTTTCTAAAGCTGCAGAGGTAGCGCTCGGGAGCTGGTTCAGCACTTGGGTCAGTGTGGACGCTTTCATCGTGCTCTCCGGTTCCGTCCTAACCTCGTACGTCGGTATCTGCGGATTGGTGCGTCGACTTGCGACGGATCGAGTGCTGCCGAGCTTTCTGGCCAAGACCAACAAGACGCGCGGCACGAACCACTACATCATCGCTGTGTACTTTTTGTTGTCTTCGAGTCTCGTGCTGGTGCTGGATGCTGATACGAAGATCATGAATGGCGTGTACACGTACGCGTTCCTGGGACTGATGGCACTGTTCGCTAGTGCTGCGATGCTTCTCAAGGCGAAGCGACCTGAAATGCCTCGCGACGTCATTGCTCCGTGGTCTGTACTCGTGGGTGGTCTCTTGATGGTGGTGGTCGCTATCTTCGCGAATCTGCTGGGTGATCCGTCCGTGCTGATGTATTTCGCCTTGTACTTCATCGTGGTGGCCCTCGTCATGTTCGTCATGTTCGAGCGGGTGACGATGCTGCGTTGCACCTTGGCACTCATGAAGAAGACCGTTCCTTCACAGTACGCCAAAGAGACTGCGGCTGAGTATTTCCGCACACGTGACACGCCCGAGGTGGAACACACAGGAGCTCGCGGAGGTCGGACGATCGCTCGAGCCATTACGAGTATCCGCAGTGCTCCGATCATCTTCTTCTGCAAACGACCCGACCTCACCGTGATCAACAAGGTGATCGTGTACGTGCGTCGCAACGAACAGACCCACACGCTCCGTATCGTGCACGTATTCTCGGACGAAGAGACGGATGCACCCGTACTGAAGGCGTTCCGCAACTTGGCGGTGCTGTTCGACAGCATGTACCCGAAGATTCGCGTGGACTTCGTGTCGGTTCAGGGCGAGTTCAAGCCTGCGACGATCGAGTGGCTGTCGAAGAAGATGGTGGTGCCGCGCAACATGATGTTCATCACCCAACCCGACATGGTGTCGGCGGAGCGCGTGTCATCGGTTGGTGTCCGCGTCATTACAGCATAGCAAAGGTCTTGTTAGTGATACCAATTCGGTTTTGGGTGCTTTAAGGCGTGAAGTTGTAGCAAATGTTGCATTTGAAAACTAAAAATCATTTCGACTTCAATGTCAGCAGCTTCAACTTCTGTAACCAATCATAAGTTCTAAAAAATAATAACGTTAGTCGGGGATGTTGATGCTGGTTGCTACGATGGATGGAAGCTGACGTTTAAGTTTCCCTTCACTTCTCTCATTCCAGAATTTGCCGGGGGAGGGAAGATGGAGCTGTTCTGTGCGATCGTAGGTGGTACCTGAATCGGGTTCGAAGTGGCTATCGATGCGGATGCGTCTGTAGCAACCGGCATCGCTGTCGATCACCATGGCTGAAGCGATATGATTGGTTACTGAAGTTGAAGCTGCTGACGTTGAAGTCGAAATGATTTTTAGTTTTCAAATGCAACATTCGCTACAACTTCACGCCTTAAAGCACCCAAAACCGAATTGGTATCACTAACAAGACCTTTGCTATGCTGTAATGACGCGGACACCAACCGATGACACGCGCTCCGCCGACACCATGTCGGGTTGGGTGATGAACATCATGTTGCGCGGCACCGCCATCTTCTTCGACAGCCACTCGATTGTCGCAGGCTTGAACTCGCCCTGAACCGACACGAAGTCCACGCGAATCTTCGGGTACATGCTGTCGAACAGCACCGCCAAGTTGCGGAACGCCTTCAGTACGGGTGCATCCGTCTCTTCGTCCGAGAATACGTGCACGATACGGAGCGTGTGGGTCTGTTCGTTGCGACGCACGTACACGATCACCTTGTTGATCACGGTGAGGTCGGGTCGTTTGCAGAAGAAGATGATCGGAGCACTGCGGATACTCGTAATGGCTCGAGCGATCGTCCGACCTCCGCGAGCTCCTGTGTGCTCTACCTCTGGAGTGTCACGTGTGCGGAAATACTCAGCCGCAGTCTCTTTGGCGTACTGAGAAGGAACGGTCTTCTTCATGAGTGCCAAGATGCACCGCAGCATCGTCACTCGCTCGAACATGACGAACATGACAAGGGCCACCACGATGAAGTACAAGGCGAAATACATCAGCACGGACGGATCACCCAGCAGATTCGCGAAGATAGCGACCACCACCATCAAGAGACCACCCACGAGTACAGACCACGGAGCAATGACGTCGCGAGGCATTTCAGGCCTCTTCGCCTTGAGAAGCATCGCAGCACTAGCGAACAGTGCCATCAGTCCCAGGAACGCGTACGTGTACACGCCATTCATGATCTTCGTATCAGCATCCAGCACCAGCACGAGACTCGAAGACAACAAAAAGTACACAGCGATGATGTAGTGGTTCGTGCCGCGCGTCTTGTTGGTCTTGGCCAGAAAGCTCGGCAGCACTCGATCCGTTGCAAGTCGACGCACCAATCCGCAGATACCGACGTACGACGTTAGGACGGAACCGGAGAGCACGATGAACGCGTCCACACTGACCCAAGTGCTGAACCAGCCCCCGAGCGCTACCTCTGCAGCCTTAGAAAGGAGAGCATCGGCGCTTGCGTAAATACCGTCGTCACCACCAAGTGGAAGCACAGCTAGTGTACCGAATGCTATCGAAATGTTGAAGATAGATGTTGGCAGGGCCGCATTGCGCAACGTCTTTGGAAATACACCTGGAGCTTGCTCTTCGACGTAGTTGGACGAGGACTCAAAGCCCGTGATGCCCAACATTGCAGCACTATAACCGAAGAACAGAGCAGTGTATGGGTTGCCATGAATCACGGATCCGGCGAGATTTACATCTGGGAACGCTGAATTCATATTTTCTCGGAACACGCGTGGATTCTGAATGCCGTACACTGCACACGACAGTGTGAGCACAAATAACACAACGATGTGGTGGAGGAAGATGACGAGAGCTACTTGGGAGTTTCTTTTGATTCCAGTGAGTGCCAATAATCCAAAGACGAATAGAAGCACAACTGTAGATGCCACGACAGGAAGGTCCACAACTGTACCAAGATACTTGACTCCAGAGATGGCGGCCACCACACCTGTTGCCACGTACGCCAAGATACTCAAGCAGGCGGACGCAGCGGCTGTAGATTTGGATGTGGTGTTGAGGAGTGCATTGTATGTACCTCCATTCATTGGGATCGCAGTGATGACCTCCATGTACATGATTTTATACAAGTGCACGACCACAGACACCAGAAGAAACGGCACGGGAGTGAATTTTCCGGCCTTGACAACAACGTTGGATGCAGAATAAAGTACACTCCCGAGAAAGTCGTTGCCAATGATCGCGGTTGCTGGCCACTCCGATAAAAGAACACGGGGTTTTCTCAACTGGATGTCCACGAGCTCTGATTCAGGCACGTACAAGCGCTCGAAGGTGCCTAAACTAGGGAACAACCAGGCTGGACCTCTCGTTCCGTTTTCCACCACGTCAAGCTCAATCGTGCGACGCCTGAACGGGAAGTTTGTAGTGGTGCTGCTGGTCTCCATCAGTATCGAACGACTTGGCTGGTTGTCGGAATCTCTCGGTATGGCCAGCGGCCTCCACCTACCGTTCCTGAAAATCCAGTACTTAGTTGGAGAGATATGATTGGTTACTGAAGTTGAAGCTGCTGACGTTGAAGTCAAAGTGAATTTTAGTTTTCAAATGCAACATTTTGTTGAAAATGAAACTCAACTGTCACTAAAAACGAAGATTCATTAACATATGAATGAAAGGCCTTTGCTATGCTGTTTTCATATTGCCATCGCGCTGGTGAAAGTCGACACTCACTGCAGAATATCGAGGCGTCCACTTGCCACAATACTTCGAGCCAAAGCTCATTCACGCGACGCCTAAACGGGAAGTTTGTACTGGTGGCATCATTTGGGCCAGGACTGCTCATAACCCTTTTTGTTGCTTCAGCTCTTCCGGACTGAAGTACCCTACCATCGTCAGAAACGTGTCAGCGTCTGGCGCACCCTTGAGATCAAACTTCCTGCAGACACCAAAGTCAGGACTTACTACCACGAACGCACGCTCCATGTCCTTCAGCGAGGAATTTCTATCCACCACTTCGTTCAGCTTGAGCAACTTCTCTTCATTGAACGTCTTCTCGCTTCGAGTTGTCACCTGAATGTAAGCCAAGATTCCATCGGGCTCGTCACTTCCATTTTGGAACGCTTTACACGTGGTCACTGCGTCGATGAAAGAGAAGAACGGGTAGTCGGGGTACCAATAACTGTTCTTTTCGATGGTGGACAAATGAGAATAGCACGAAGCCTCATCTTCACCACAGCAATCGACTTTCGCTTGAATCTCGATTTTCTCGTATTTGGACCCTTCTCGCATCTTCAACGCAACGGATTTCTGATTTACGAATGCCTCACGAACTGCGTTGTGAAGCAATAGTTCGTATGCGACGCCATGGAAGCCGCCGCCAATAGACTCTGAATACCTGTAAATCTGGAGTAGCTTTTTCGTGTCAACAACCCGCGCCAGTTTCTTAAGAACATATCCAGAATCCACAGCTAGTTTCCAGAATACGCGACGACAATACTGCTCTTCTTGGCGAATGTCAGTGATGTAGTGGCGCCACAGTCGATCAACTCCGTTCTTACTTTCTCCTCCATTATAGCTGTAGATCAACTCAAATGCTTGAGCATTGTCAATACCGGGACAATCGTTTTGTATTTGTAGCTCCAGCCATTTCCGTTCTCTACAAAATTCGTGCATACTTCCTCCACTATAAAAGTACTGCTCCGCAACGAGTTTTGACCAGGTAAAAGTTGACAGCTCCTTGCTTTTGCGCAGGCCAGTATCGATCACCCAGTTAGTCAACTTAGCGTAAGCCAGCAGGTCATCCATGCGCCACGCCGGCAAAACCACAGCGCAGGATGGATCATCACTTTTCACATCATACTGACACGACGTTGCTAGCAAATGAAAGGGGGCTAGCACGAGTTCGTTCACCGGGGCCTGCACTTCTGCTTGATCAAAGCCATCAACCAGAACAAGTGCGCCTTGAGCTTGGCAACGGATGGCTCTGATATCCCGTGGCGAGAGATCAAATAGTCTTGCGTAGGACCCTTTGCCATCAAAATACACCACTGCGTTCACATGATCCGTTCCTCTCAGGGCCTGTTCCGCACGTACAAATTCCGCTGGAATTTGGTCGTTCCAGCGGAATTTTTACATCCAGCGGATTATCCAAAAATCTGCGTGTTCCTCTCTCCGTTTCCAGCGGAATTTGAGCCATAATCCGCTATCCTCTATCCGCCGGAATTCGGGCGGATAGATGTTTGATCTAGCGGATTAAAGTTAAGTGCCTGTGATCATACATATTATTCGTGGCACAACACTACTCAGCATTCCTCGTAATTCATTAAAAAAAAATACACAGACACAATCGCTATACTACGACTTCGCCATCTCTAGCTGCAATTGTCATCAGATACTGCGTCCACATATTCTCAGCTATGGCGTCGCGCGTTCTCTTCATCCTGTTATCATCCGTTTCGAGCGGTTGATCTTGAATTATTCCAAGATCTACCTCGTTTTGTTCTCGATTTTCAACGCTATCTGCTGCATTGTCGTGGTGCCGACGAACGAAGTTAAAAATCGCGAATGCAGCTTGCATTAAACCGATTTGTTCCTTAAGGCCGTACGATGTCATCGCTTGTAGAATTTGAAACTTGTTTTTTACTGCACCAAACGCCCTCTCGATGACATTGCGTAGTGACGCGTGCCGTAAGTTGAATAATTCTTCTTTGGTTTGAGGTTTTTGAGAACCGTCACCAAATTCCTTTAAGTGATAACGAGTTCCTCTATACGGAGTCATTGTGTAAGCGTTTAACGCATATCCGGCATCACCAAGATAGTATTTACCTATCAAAAAATGTTATATAGTTAGTTTTTTTCAACAACAAACTGAAGGAATTTAATTTACCTTTAGGGATGTTAAATCCATTTTGGATCGCGTCTTTCAGTACTCGCCCATCATGTGCTGATCCCTCCCAACCAGAAAGAATGTAAACGAACTCCATGGCAAAATTACATGCACCCAGAACGTTGCTTGAGTAGTAGCCTTTACGATTCCGAAAACGAGGTGCTATTTCGGATGGCGGTACTACCGGAATGTGTGTGCCATCAAAGGCCCCGATACAGTCCTTGAAGAATGGAAAAAACTTGGCTGAGCTGCTAATCTCCACAGGGACGTCAGGACTAGGAAGTGTAACCAAATCTCCCCAGAGAGCATTAATGGCGGCAATTCCTTGCCGAACAACGCGTGAAATAGTCCCGGGGCCGTGTTGCCAGCGTTCTTGTGCTTCTCTGTTACTTTTGCCAGTAAGGATGTACAAGAATATACAGAGGCGTTCTCCACTCGAAATGTGAGATGTTGATGGTAATTTTCCAGTACTTTCAAGGTCGATAAGTAAGAGTTTGAAAGTTGAAACACTCATTCTTGTTACTTCGGCGAAACGAACGGGACTGCAACTAGCGAGAAGTTCTTCATAATACATAGCCCCGGACAGAATTGACGTACGGCACCTTTGTTTTGCGTAATGCGCCTTCAAATACGATCCATATGCTGGAATTAAACTCATAGCAAAGAACATTTCATCTTCGTCTTCCTCATCAGCTGCATACTCATTAAACTGAGGTTCCACCATGAACTTGGTACAAAATAGACTGAAAAAAATAGTTCCAATCCGGCCATTTTATATATTTATAGTATGCACAGTCGAACCTAAAAACACGTTGATCTGGCTTGTAACCAACCTTGAAGCGACGCCTAGAGTCTTCCCTTCATTTGGCAAGCAACATTCAATATAGCGTTTTCTTGGACTCAAGACCTCACCGCACGGCTGATTAACTCTGTCCTCGACCAAGTTGTGCGACTTGGAGCATCATACGAAGGCAACTTCAAGAAGGTCGTCTGGGACCGCATCGCGCTGGCCTTCAACGATGGTCAACCAGATGAATTAACACGTGATCGCAAGCAACTTCAGAGTAAGCTTGCCGAGCTGAAAAAGAAATACAAGGTGTATATAGCGATGAAAGCTAACAGCGGCTTCGGATGGGACCCAGATACTGATACACCTACTGCACCTGAATCCGTGTGGGATGAAATGATAGCAGCACACCCACAAGCCAAGGAATTTAGGACTCGACCTTTATTTATGTATAAAGAACTACATAGTATCCTGTCCCGGAATGCTGCCCAAGGGAATTACGCTGCGCACACCGGTCGCGCTGCGAAATCCCGCCGCCTATCCTCCTCATCAAGCGAGTCTAGCAACGAGTCTGATGTAGAGGACACTACCACGAGAGACAGTGCTGCCAGGATCGGTTCGCGACGCCGAGGTTCCATACCAGGCAACGGTCATCAGGAAGCTAAAGTAGACCAGGAAGAGGTCTCCACAATTCAGCGTCGAGGCGCACATACAGTAACCAATGAAACTGTATTGCAGCGAGGAATTCCAAAACGTCAGAAAACAACAGGAGAAAAGATGAGCGATGCTATGCGAACAATGGCAGAGGCCCAAGAATCAATGGCTGCATCTATTGCTCTTCGGCAGAACAGAGGCAGGGTGCTAACGTGTGCTGATGAAGCCATCAAGATCTTTACAGAGATGTTCACATTCACTGTTCCAGTTGCACAACGCTTTAAATTTGTCCAGCTACTCGCCACCAGCTCTGAAGCAGCCACAATGTTTTCGGGGATGGACGATGAGAGTCGTCAATATATGGTGGAGCAGTTCTTTATGGCAGAGAACTCGGAATCGGACTCTAACTGATCGAACACCTTGTATTTAATACACTTTATTTTTTAATTTTTGTTTTTAAATAATATTTGACAGGATATTTCAGAAAACAGTGGATTTGCAAACGGTGTTCCGTTGTGGCATCCAGTGGATTTACCAAAACAGCGGAAGCCCTCTTTCCAGCGGAAAATCAAATCCGCTGTTTCAAATAGAGGTTTTGTGGAACAGGCCCTCAAGCGACGTATGACAAGCACCTTCCTTTTCTCGATGCACGCCAGGTAGAACGCAAGAAGCATCAGAAAGCAGGATTTTCCAACACCAGGCGAGCCTACAAGCACAATAGGACGCTTGCTGAATAGCAGCTTCTTAATCACTTTCCAAAACATCACTTCTTCCATCCGAACAAAATAGTACGGGGGGAATTCACCAGATTCCTTCCAAAATTCATGCAAAGTAGGTATCTTGACAATTGGGCTGTCACTCTCTTGTGTCTTTGATAGACTGTCGAGTTGAAATTCGTCTTCACACACCGGCAAAGTCTTGAATTCAGTCAATATCTTGGGTTTGCCAGTACGGTCTTTATGTCTGACAAATCGAGTGCCATAGTTTTCACTCTTTTCAGAATAGCATTATCGATAGCTTCTTCTCCTGCTGGGCGTTTTAAATTAATCTTTGGAACTAACACGAGCACGTGAACTTGGCCCTTATCTGGTTGAAAATTCGATCCGAAGTACTTGGGGTTTCTGACATACAGGGTGGAATCCATGGGCGTGACATGACGAAGGTCGTCGGACTCCACAGCTGCCGCGCTAGCTTCATCCAGCCATCTCCAGTTGTCCGTCTTCGCCAGGAAGAGCTGCAGGCAAGATGAGGGACACTTGAGGTCTTCACTCTTACTCTTGACCACGTCCTGTAACTTGCCCACCGTCACGTCATCGTCAATCTTCACCTCGAACGAGCTTCCTACGTTACCAACAATGACACACCGAAGAGAAATCAGCACCATTTTATCTCGAGCCAACAGATTCAGGATTGAAGACTTGAGATCCGTGCAGAATAAATGTTTTATTCAGAGTCTGACTCCATCCATCAGACAGATATTTGCAAGGAATTAACTGTGTTCGCACTTCCAGTAAACTACGGATAAACCTTCTTGACGGTTTTGTGTTAAAATTACACTTCATTTTGAATATTACTCCTTTATATTTGTAAAATAGACAAATACTACATCACAAATACCCATTTCTAGAAGCCGTTCAATCCCGGAGGTGCTGACGACGTCGTCCACTTCTGCCGGCTATGGGCGTCACAAGGCGAGCGTTGGGGCCCGAGGTCAAGTCGTTGCAGTATTTTCTGAACCGCACAGCAGTACTCAATCAGTACCGCGAGTTCTTGCGCACCACGAAGCCATTGGCCACGGATGTGCGTCTGGACGTGCGACGTCAGATTCGCGCGGGCTTCGATGCTTGCCGCTTCGAACAGGACGAACGTCGCGTGAGTCTCTTGCTGCGACAAGCTCGTAATCAGATGAAGATGGTTAGCGACCTGGTGGACACGGCAGTGGCGCAGCAACGCAGTGATAAGGCTCACGACTGGAAGAAGGGCGAATGGAATGCAGCGAAGCCGGCGGACACGTGGATGGACGCGCCATCGGAGGATAAAGGTGACGATAAAGACGGCAAGGAAGATGTGAAAGGCCGAGTGGGCACAGGTTGGCCCTGGAAGAGCGGTAAAGGCACAGACAAACTCGACCTGGAAGGCATCAAGCGACGTTGACGAAGAGAAACGTGAATTTTGCGACATAAAGGACACCTGAGCAGATAAAGTGGACAACAATGGGTCCGACAGCCTACTGCGCACATTAGAAAGCGATAGAAATGCGCTAGGGTGCTGCCATTAGAGCTCGTCAGCTACAGCATTGCCGCGTCCGCAGGTTTTATATTAAATGCTAGAGTACCTGGATATACCGATTGTTCGATAATATCAGGGATCAGATTTCAAAACTGGACTTGCATTAAGCGAAGCAGCAGGAAGGAGCGTGTAAGTGCTCTTGTATCTCGCTCCCTAGAAGGCTCCGGTTCATCTAATGGTCTATGTGTGCTGTATACTTGGGGTTCCTAATATGCATGACGCAACACTTGTGCAAGTCAGAGAAATACCGTCGAAATGGCGTCTTCTCCTGTGCATTCGAGCGGCCAGGCAGCTATTCTCAAGGTTTGTACTGATAAACTCCCTTAACAAGTTGTTCGTATGCATGAACTAATTCAATTCATCGTGTTTTGGTCTTGTAGCACACGAAAATCATGCTCAATACGACGTTTACGACTGCACCAGTGATGCCGTCACTGAACGAGAATCTGCTGCAAAGGGTTTGTCAACAAGAGTAGCTGCTAGTTGCAATGCACAAATACTCGTACAACTACAGGCAATGACGTTGCAATTGGCATTGTACAGGATGTGTTCGACTATGATTTCAACCGCGAGCGTATTTTCTTGGAGATCGCAGAAGCTGAGATCGCTGCCATGCGCAAGGCCGAGGACGAAGAGAAGGCGGCGACTGCGAGCGAGAAGGACGACTCGGACGACGAACTCGCTCGACAGGTAGCGTACCTGTGTCAAGTCTAATGGCAATGCTTTGATGACTAAATGGAGCTGTTTGGTCCATGCAGAGCGCAAAGCTGTCGCTGTCGAGCAGCATGAGCAGCACCGGATATCAGGACGGCACACCCACGAAACCACGTAGTGCCAGCGAAGAGGATGTAGCAGCTGCCATCTCGGCATCACTTCGCGAGTACTAGCTTTGTAGAGTAAACAACAAACGCTGGTGGTACGTCACTGTATTTTTCAGACAGTATTTGCTTTCCACTACTGCAATTACCGCACAGGGTTGCTGGGATGCATCATGTTGTAGGCCAACCAGTACAACCGGCCGTAGTTAACGTACAGCTCCTGTCCTGGTTGAATGTCCCGCATGGCGATGACGTCGGCCTCGCCATCCTTCGGACGCTTCTGGAAGTGGACGTTGAAGCCCCCGCGGTGTCCTCTGCAGTCGTTAATGTACCTTGCCAGAACGTTGGGGCAATTCAAAGCGTCCACGTAGACACCATCGCCTAACTTCATGAGATACGCCTTGTCCTTGATCTTCCAAGCTGCCTCATTAGCCAACACTTGACCCGAGTACACACACACCGTGGAGCCTCGAGGGTAGAACTTGGTGGCGAAAAGACCCTTGCCAGCTCCCGGAATATTGGAGTCCCGCACCTCTACGCCATTGTCTTCAAGAGCTAAAGCACGTAGAAGGTAGTACGACCGAGCCACATGCAGTTCGTCGTCGTCCATCGATGGTCAATTGTGCACAAAAGAGCTTGCAATGCCACGCACGAGCTACGAGTGTCGCGCGAAGGTTACCAGAACGCGAAATATCGCGGGATACCGGTGAGAATGTTGGTAACAAAAAGTTTTAGCGTACGTACTCAGAAACTTTTCCCTACCGGTATTCGGATCCGGTATCTGCCTAAGGCTCCTTTTCAGCACCGACCAAGCATGACGTCCACGCGCAAGTTCTGCTGCGACGACCTGTTCCGCTTTAACAACGTCAACTTGGACGTATTGACGGAGACGGCGAGTGTTTTAGCTACATTTCCATACCGGTTTTACCTTCATATATTGCATATTGACCGAGTTCTTGCGCGTAGTACAACATGTCGTTCTATCTGCAGTATCTGTCCAAGTGGCCGGACTATTTCTTGGTGCAGGAGGATCCGAACAATACGATCATGGGCTACAGTACGTTGCAACCATCGAATGGCTACTTTTAAACCTTTTTGACGCGATAAATCTACAGTTATGGGCAAAGCCGAGGGCCAAGGCACCAATTGGCACGGACACGTGACGGCGGTGACTGTTGCTCCGGAGTTCCGACGCCTCGGATTAGCCAAGAAGCTCATGGACTACTTGGAAAATGTATCGGTGGAACTCTACGACGGATACTTTGTGGATCTGTTCGTACGCGTCTCCAACTCATTGGCTATCGGGATGTACGAGAAATTCGGATACTCGGTCTACAGGCGCGTGCTCGGGTACTACTCAAGTGCAGATGACGGGGAAGACGCATTTGGTGCGGCTTCGGTGGTTCATGGAGATAATTCTGTTGTCAAGTCCTGATGTTGTTTTGTTTATTATACCAGATATGAGGAAAGCACTTCCTCGAGATGTCCATAAGAAGTCGATCATACCGCTGCCACATCCCATCACACCTGACCAATTGTAGGTCTACCGCAGAGGTAAAGGAAACTTGAAGATGCAGCATCAGATACAAGGTGGAGTAGCAGTTAAATTTGCTGGAAGATATTGTGAAGCTCCTGTGTACACATTGTTTGTTGTTGGTTCGATTTCAGGACGCGCAAAGAGTGCAATATATTAATTGGTTGATTGCTTCTCTGGAGTTCTGTCCTCCAGGTCGATGCAATCGCCTGAAGGTGTTGGAAATTGTCACTGAGTTACATGTGACGCTATGGCACAAATACAGGTTTACTCTTCGATTGGGTCGCTTGCTTTTCTCTGAGGAAGCTTTGGTGGAAGGCCACGAGGTCGTCGGATGGTTCCTAGAGGCTGCAGCTTTCGTCGAGTTTTGCCTGTTCCAACAAACACGGAGCTTTCCCTGTCCTGAACATCTTCGGCAGGCATTGACGAAGATCGGTTGTTCACAGTGAAGCCCACTTTGACTGAGGCATTGATCGGCGATGGAACTAACGGTGTCTCAGGAGGTACTGAAGCTGCTTCTCTTGTTGGAGGTGGAGGAGGAGGTCCTCTTGGTCGAATATGACGCTCCGACAGCGATTTCCTCTCAACCACATCAATTCTCAGTCGATCGCTCTTTCGGACTTGTTCTCGCTGCAACTCCGGCTTGTCCTTCGACGCTTTCCACGGGGAATTGTTGACATTACTGAGAATCTGACGGATGGCATCATAGAGGTATCGTCCGTTCGCCTTTAAAATGGCATCCTGGAACCATTCCGACTGTACACGGAGCACGATTTGCCTAAATCGTTCATCCTCTTTGCTCAAAGCTGGGTCGTCACTTTGGCTGATCTCCATGGTGCTTGCGTGTGCCAGGATTTCACGAAGCACGACGCCACCCACGCGCCTTTCCTCGGTCAACCGCTCGTTAATTCGTACAATAAACTCCATCGCAACCGGTTCCTTCCTGTTCGACTGCTCAGGCTCGTGCTGGCGACTACGTGAGAACTCAGCGTAAGAGGGAAGCTTTATATTCTGCAGGGCAGTGAGGTCGCCCTTCCTGTCTTTGGCCATCAATTCACTCTCTCCGTACTTTGATATGGCTGCAGACACCATGAGCAGATCCAGGACTTCCTGTTGAGAGTCTTTACTACCCATCACACATCGCAACACCTTTGGACTCACGATGTAGTTCACCCACGCGTCCAAGTGTTCTCGATTGAAAGCGCTTCTCGCTTGAATCTCCATGGCCATCTCCGGTTCGTAGCTCTTGAAGAAGTTCCGGAATCGGATGTACCGTTCCTCGCTGATCCGGCGAATCACTTTCGCCCTCTGCACACTGAAAGAGTCGACGTCGTGCAGGGCGAAAGTAGCTTTATCCCGGTGCGTGGCATCACTGATAGACCTTTTCGTCCGCATTGATCCGTCGATAGTTGATCGCAGGTCAATGACGTCCTCCGTCTCGGAACGGGAGGCGAGTGTCGAACGGCGAGTCGTTGGCATAACCGCTCGCCAAACCACAGGAGCGTGCGCTAAATCGGACGCCACCGACGAATTCCCGGCCAATGTGTGTCGGCGATGAAGCGAAGGTCGAATTCCCGTGAAGATGTCGTCATCGTCGCCGATAATCTCCACCGTCTCCGCCATGATGGCTAATGAAGGCTCCAACCACGCACCTTTCGATCTGACCGGTGAAGCACGCCACGGTGGACTAAGCCACCTGTTTAGCGTCTTATCGCAGCCCTCCCGTTGCCTATCCGCATGCCAAGTTGGCATCTGACCATGCACTTCCAGCTGTCAACTTCGCACTGCATTACCCCGCCACACGCTTTCCAGGACGCCACAACAATGGACTCGCGTTGACCACACAAGTGGATGGCGGACGGTCATACGCTTCGAGACGACGCGAAACCGAGAATGAAGCCACAATTAATGCCACAAAAGAATGCACAAGCCACACACCACAGCAATGGTGAAAGGGATTGTATCTGCGAGGCCTTTCCGGCGTCTTCCATCGTCAATTCACGGATGTATTTGGGGTTCATAATGATGAACTTCATCTGACTCGATTGATGCGTCGTGTAGCGGAATGCAAAGGACATAAAAGCACATGATGGTTTGACACGAGTTTCTTTTGTGCTCACGCACATGTGCCGTTTGACAGGAGAGAGCCGTCGCGGTTGTATTGGTCGCCGCTGCGTTGAATCTTGTCGACAGATCCTCGTAACCATCTTGATTAAACCAGCAGTCCTGGACGAATTTGGAATTCTGCACCTTGTTGTGCCGGTCAATGACAAACAGATACTTCGAAGTACGGACTTCGCGTTATTGGAGTGTTGTGCTGGTGCTTTTCATCAAGTCGGAGAGGCAGCAAGTTGTTATGTTTGTTTTCATCGGCGGACATTCACTTTCCGAAAGTGACATCACCGACGTTTACAAAAGGAATTGGCCATCTTGCTGACAAGCTTTAGGGCATTCTTTTTTAGATTGTCAAGGTGTTACTTGGCCTTTACCAGGGAATGAAACTAATTCCGTTTTTGGCGCACAACTGCGGACCTTGTGATCGACATGGCGAATCCAAGTGCTTGCCTCTATAGCGTTTTAGCACGCGTGTACGTCGAAGAAGATGAATGGACTGAAGACGAGGAACTGGCCAAGGGCTGCTTCAAGACGAACCAACAAGCCCCGTATCGAGCTGACAAGGATTTACTTCTTGTGTTGGGAGAGTCTCATCTCTTCGCTTTGCATCGCAAACAACAACGGACTCGATCGTGTGTGTGCAAGTCCCCAGCACAATTAACGCTCGATAGTAGTGCACAACAGCGACTGGCAAGTGAATTCCAATGTCCTCATGTGCAGTCGTACAACGACTATGAACAGTGGGCCGCAATCGAGTATTCAGCCATCGTTCAAGTGCAGTTGACCTTCAAAACAGTGGCTACAGCCACCGATTCAAGCCCAAACAACAGTCTTGCAGCACGTACGAAAGATATGGTGGTGGTAGTGAAGGATGGCAGCAAATTATGGATCGAGTTCGAGCACAATTTGGGGCGAGGAGCCTTCTTGGACGCCCTCATGGAAGCTTCCGCCCCGCACGTCATGCTAGATTTGGACTATACCGATGTGGCCAAACCAATTCGATCTGAAAAAACGACAGAGACGTCGTCAATCAACGCGGGAGAACTCCCAATGTCTCCACGAATGGTCTTTGAATTCCAGCGAGCCGCGTCTCGCCTGGCCGTGATACTCGCTCTCGAGATCGATGCCGAAGATCTCGATGTGGCATTATACGGCGAAACAGAACACCAAGCGACTGTACTATCACAGAAACTATCAGCCGCTTACACCAGACCAGATCAGCCTTTAGTGAGCTTCTCCTTCCGGCGCGAAGCTCTACGCAACGCCATTGAGAACCGAGTTCAGTTAGCTCTTCAACTGTCTAGTGAAGTGAACCTGGATAACCCTCAGTGCCATTTCCTGCTTGGCACAGCGATGGAGTTGTCTCGCGTCCTTGATGAACCGGATTTGTACGCTCTTACGTGGCTTGTAAGCGGATTTATCAACCTCCAACGCGCTTTAATGGCGGTAACACCAGGGGATACGACCCTGGCCCAGTCCCAACTTGAATACGCTATCAAAATGGCTCGGGAACACTCGTTACGGCTGCAACTCGCACTATCGTTGGCTTGTTGCAGTGACTTGCATCGTTTAACGACGCAACAACTGCCAATAGCTCGAAATTTGCTCATTGAAGCAGCACAACTGATGCCGACTAACGCGCTTGACGTTGCCAGTAAGATGCAGCTTCACAACAAGATCCGTCAACTTGGAATCGCCATTTCACCACGAAAAGAAGGTGAAACTCGAGATAAAAACGTCATCGATCTGTGGAAAGCACTTTTTACTGCAATGGCAAACTCGAGCCAACACCCGCAGAATTCGTTGCTGCGTCCTGTGACTAAAAGCAGCATTGAGCGTTCACGCTGTTGTTTCGTTGAGGTTTTCGCCGCAAAAACAGTTGAAACAGCCACAAGACCTATTCGGCTATTACGTGTTTATTTCATGGAGCAATCGACGTTTGAATGGTTAAGACAGGAAATTACACAGCGCTGTAACGTTGTGCCGCTGTACGAACTCGAAGAAGAGGCACAAGACTCGTTAATCGCTGAAGTTGTTGGGTTCTATGACTCTGCGAAGAAGAACCGATCGATGATCCCATGGAATTCGCGAATCCTCGACGTGGTTCGCGTCGATTGGCACATCATTCGCGCAGTGGTGCTCCAAACTGAAAAATCGGACTCAGCTTCTCCCCAATTGTCACCATTATCAAACCCACCCATAACGCGAGTAACACCAGTAGTTGCAGTTCGATGCTCTAAGTGCCAGAAGCAAATGCAACTCCGTGAAGTGGAGGAACACACCGAGTTGTGTAAGTAGTTTAAAGTCAAAACTCATTCACCAACTATAGTAACAAAACTATCGGAAATTGTAATGGCGCGTAACGAAAAATGCTTAAAATTTCTCCTCAAAATTTTTGAAGTCCTTAACAAAACTGTGCAAAATTTGTCAACGATGTTTTTGCTGAACGCGTAGCGCGTTCTCGTTACGCGGAAATGGAGCATCTAATTGGCTGAAAAACTAATTGGCACTCGCGCTATTGATTTCATCTCCTTCCAAGATGGCAAGCCAAACAGCCCTCACAGACGACCAACTCCGTCGCCACTCGGCCCCTGATACAACGCCAAAGCTAGGTCAGTTAGACGCAAACCAAGTCCGAAGCGCATGCACTGCAGGGAGCACGAAGAGAGCATATCGTAGCTACGTGAAAGGGATTTCCAACTGGATCCGGACGACGCAGCAGGATCCGCAACGATTCTTCGAGCAAGACGGCAGCATTTCTCTCGCTGTTTTCTCGGCTGACCATTTTGAGGATTTCTTGATGCATAAGATGAACGGGGGCAAGGTGAAAGTTTCGACTTTGAGTGGCTACAGAAGTGCCGTCAAAGATATGTACCGCCAAAAACGGATGGCACTACCAGTTGCCTACCAAGACGATATGAAGACGCTCTTCACAGGGCTGAAGCGTGTCGAGGCCGAGAACGACCAGGAGGGGCGTGGACGACACACCGGAAAAGAGCCACTCACATTTTCGTTGTATTGCAAACTTGCTGAGCAAACACTCCGTTTGGATGACAACGGGTTCGCCCATTTGTTTTTACTGTCCCAGTGGAACCTCATGTGCCGTTCGAAGTCGGTAGAGACGTTGCATATTTCGCATCTACAAAGTGCTGACGACAGCGTGGGCTGCGTACTGCACAAGACTAAAACCAATCAAGAAGGAACTGGTCCTAAAGACCCACGCCATATTTACGCAAACCCTGCCCAACCCGCGTGTTGCTGGGTTTTGGCTCTCGGTCTCTACCTAGCAGCTAACCCGACGCTTTCGACAGGAGGAAAGCTCTTCCCCGGGTCGAATCAAAAATCGAGGTTTTGTAAATCACTGGGGAAAATGCTGGAGGTGATGACGGGGCAAAAGGTATACGGGACTCATTCAATTCGGAAGGGCGTCGCAACCTACGCGAGTAGCGGCAGCACTGGCGGACCTTCGATCGTCAGTGTTTGTCTTCGATGCGGATGGTCCCTCGGTGGCGTTCAAGATCGCTACTTCCGGTACGAGGCAGCCGGTGATCAGTACCTCGGCAGGGTTGTCGCGGGACTTCCCCAGAACAGCCCTCAGTTCGCGGTATTGCCCCTCATTTCATCGATCCCACCGAAGTTGCCGTGAAGGATTGCACGGCACTAATGTTTCCGGCAACACAAACCAATGCTCACATTACGCCCATACTGCAGCTTTGCCTAGCTTCGCTAGTGAAGCATGCCGATTATCTCCGCGTTACACTAAAGAACACACATCCAGTATTTTCGAGCTACGTGTTCCGTCAGCCCAACACAATGGCTATGCTTCAAACGATGTTATCCGATGGTAGAGGCTCATGGATGCGTCCTACTGGAATTCCCCCACACGTTGAACTTTTCCAACAGCACGCTGAAACACGGCAATCCTTGAAGCAACTACCAGGTATCTTACTAGACGGCTTCACCGCGATTCTGGAGGAGAAATGTGTTACACAGCAAAGTTTATCTCGAGAAGCTCTCGACTCGACGATAAAGTCGCTGTTGAAGGAAGCAGGACTATGGCAATCCCAGCCACGGGCCCAGCAAATAGCGCCACCTGAAGAATGCAACAACATCTTCCACTGGCCGTCCGATGGGCGTTTCCATCGGATGCCAGAAACATTTTCGTTCCCTCAGCTGGACGCACTCGGGGTATGGCGCTTGTGGTGGCTCGGTAACCACGGGGCTGGGTATCCACCATTTCGGGCACTTCAAGCATCCGACTTCACAAAATCGAACAGGAAAATGTTTTCAGAATGGTCTGTGCTAGTTCGCCATATCAAAGCTGGTGTAGAGAGCACTACGGGGAGTTCACTGCAATATCCTACCTCACAAGCCGAAGCAGATCATCTCTACCAGGTGGGCATGGCACATGTGCCGCTAAAGAAGCCTACCAACCTTCGAAAACAACGGCCGGAACGCGCTGTTACACTCTTGAGAAGAATTAGGCAAGCTGTGCATGAAGCCAACCCCACAGCACGCACTGTTCCATTTCGCCATAGGAAGCGTACTAGAAAGTAAATACAGTTTGGTTGTGTACGAATCCATAGTGCATCATTGTGCGGCTCCGACCGCCGTGAATAGAAAATGATAGCGTTTTGTGTGCCCTGCCGGGTCGTGGTGACTTCTCTGCATCGACTTGTGAGACACCGCTTGCTCGGGGTTCTTGTACTCCATCTCGAGCAGGTTTTCGAGCGATCTTAGCTCGGAAGTCGCCCCCAGATACGGTCTGCAGCCGGCTGTCGTCTACGTCTCCGCGTGCTTAGTCTTGTCGAGCTGCGCTCACAGCAGTTTAATTTTGTCCAATTAGAATACACTACTTCAGCGTCACCACTTCAGGTTACGGAAGCTCTACACAAGTCATTCACCAACTATAGTAACAAAACTATCGGAAATTGTAATGGCGCGTAACGAAAAATGCTTAAAATTTCTCCTCAAAATTTTTGAAGTCCTTAACAAAACTGTGCAAAATTTGTCAACGATGTTTTTGCTGAACGCGTAGCGCGTTCTCGTTACGCGGAAATGGAGCATCTAATTGGCTGAAAAACTAATTGGCACTCGCGCTATTGATTTCATCTCCTTCCAAGATGGCAAGCCAAACAGCCCTCACAGACGACCAACTCCGTCGCCACTCGGCCCCTGATACAACGCCAAAGCTAGGTCAGTTAGACGCAAACCAAGTCCGAAGCGCATGCACTGCAGGGAGCACGAAGAGAGCATATCGTAGCTACGTGAAAGGGATTTCCAACTGGATCCGGACGACGCAGCAGGATCCGCAACGATTCTTCGAGCAAGACGGCAGCATTTCTCTCGCTGTTTTCTCGGCTGACCATTTTGAGGATTTCTTGATGCATAAGATGAACGGGGGCAAGGTGAAAGTTTCGACTTTGAGTGGCTACAGAAGTGCCGTCAAAGATATGTACCGCCAAAAACGGATGGCACTACCAGTTGCCTACCAAGACGATATGAAGACGCTCTTCACAGGGCTGAAGCGTGTCGAGGCCGAGAACGACCAGGAGGGGCGTGGACGACACACCGGAAAAGAGCCACTCACATTTTCGTTGTATTGCAAACTTGCTGAGCAAACACTCCGTTTGGATGACAACGGGTTCGCCCATTTGTTTTTACTGTCCCAGTGGAACCTCATGTGCCGTTCGAAGTCGGTAGAGACGTTGCATATTTCGCATCTACAAAGTGCTGACGACAGCGTGGGCTGCGTACTGCACAAGACTAAAACCAATCAAGAAGGAACTGGTCCTAAAGACCCACGCCATATTTACGCAAACCCTGCCCAACCCGCGTGTTGCTGGGTTTTGGCTCTCGGTCTCTACCTAGCAGCTAACCCGACGCTTTCGACAGGAGGAAAGCTCTTCCCCGGGTCGAATCAAAAATCGAGGTTTTGTAAATCACTGGGGAAAATGCTGGAGGTGATGACGGGGCAAAAGGTATACGGGACTCATTCAATTCGGAAGGGCGTCGCAACCTACGCGAGTAGCGGCAGCACTGGCGGACCTTCGATCGTCAGTGTTTGTCTTCGATGCGGATGGTCCCTCGGTGGCGTTCAAGATCGCTACTTCCGGTACGAGGCAGCCGGTGATCAGTACCTCGGCAGGGTTGTCGCGGGACTTCCCCAGAACAGCCCTCAGTTCGCGGTATTGCCCCCTCATTTCATCGATCCCACCGAAGTTGCCGTGAAGGATTGCACGGCACTAATGTTTCCGGCAACACAAACCAATGCTCACATTTCGCCCATACTGCAGCTTTGCCTAGCTTCGCTAGTGAAGCATGCCGATTATCTCCGCGTTACACTAAAGAACACACATCCAGTATTTTCGAGCTACGTGTTCCGTCAGCCCAACACAATGGCTATGCTTCAAACGATGTTATCCGATGGTAGAGGCTCATGGATGCGTCCTACTGGAATTCCCCCACACGTTGAACTTTTCCAACAGCACGCTGAAACACGGCAATCCTTGAAGCAACTACCAGGTATCTTACTAGACGGCTTCACCGCGATTCTGGAGGAGAAATGTGTTACACAGCAAAGTTTATCTCGAGAAGCTCTCGACTCGACGATAAAGTCGCTGTTGAAGGAAGCAGGACTATGGCAATCCCAGCCACGGGCCCAGCAAATAGCGCCACCTGAAGAATGCAACAACATCTTCCACTGGCCGTCCGATGGGCGTTTCCATCGGATGCCAGAAACATTTTCGTTCCCTCAGCTGGACGCACTCGGGGTATGGCGCTTGTGGTGGCTCGGTAACCACGGGGCTGGGTATCCACCATTTCGGGCACTTCAAGCATCCGACTTCACAAAATCGAACAGGAAAATGTTTTCAGAATGGTCTGTGCTAGTTCGCCATATCAAAGCTGGTGTAGAGAGCACTACGGGGAGTTCACTGCAATATCCTACCTCACAAGCCGAAGCAGATCATCTCTACCAGGTGGGCATGGCACATGTGCCGCTAAAGAAGCCTACCAACCTTCGAAAACAACGGCCGGAACGCGCTGTTACACTCTTGAGAAGAATTAGGCAAGCTGTGCATGAAGCCAACCCCACAGCACGCACTGTTCCATTTCGCCATAGGAAGCGTACTAGAAAGTAAATACAGTTTGGTTGTGTACGAATCCATAGTGCATCATTGTGCGGCTCCGACCGCCGTGAATAGAAAATGATAGCGTTTTGTGTGCCCTGCCGGGTCGTGGTGACTTCTCTGCATCGACTTGTGAGACACCGCTTGCTCGGGGTTCTTGTACTCCATCTCGAGCAGGTTTTCGAGCGATCTTAGCTCGGAAGTCGCCCCCAGATACGGTCTGCAGCCGGCTGTCGTCTACGTCTCCGCGTGCTTAGTCTTGTCGAGCTGCGCTCACAGCAGTTTAATTTTGTCCAATTAGAATACACTACTTCAGCGTCACCACTTCAGGTTACGGAAGCTCTACACAAGTCATTCACCAACTATAGTAACAAAACTATCGGAAATTGTAATGGCGCGTAACGAAAAATGCTTAAAATTTCTCCTCAAAATTTTTGAAGTCCTTAACAAAACTGTGCAAAATTTGTCAACGATGTTTTTGCTGAACGCGTAGCGCGTTCTCGTTACGCGGAAATGGAGCATCTAATTGGCTGAAAAACTAATTGGCACTCGCGCTATTGATTTCATCTCCTTCCAAGATGGCAAGCCAAACAGCCCTCACAGACGACCAACTCCGTCGCCACTCGGCCCCTGATACAACGCCAAAGCTAGGTCAGTTAGACGCAAACCAAGTCCGAAGCGCATGCACTGCAGGGAGCACGAAGAGAGCATATCGTAGCTACGTGAAAGGGATTTCCAACTGGATCCGGACGACGCAGCAGGATCCGCAACGATTCTTCGAGCAAGACGGCAGCATTTCTCTCGCTGTTTTCTCGGCTGACCATTTTGAGGATTTCTTGATGCATAAGATGAACGGGGGCAAGGTGAAAGTTTCGACTTTGAGTGGCTACAGAAGTGCCGTCAAAGATATGTACCGCCAAAAACGGATGGCACTACCAGTTGCCTACCAAGACGATATGAAGACGCTCTTCACAGGGCTGAAGCGTGTCGAGGCCGAGAACGACCAGGAGGGGCGTGGACGACACACCGGAAAAGAGCCACTCACATTTTCGTTGTATTGCAAACTTGCTGAGCAAACACTCCGTTTGGATGACAACGGGTTCGCCCATTTGTTTTTACTGTCCCAGTGGAACCTCATGTGCCGTTCGAAGTCGGTAGAGACGTTGCATATTTCGCATCTACAAAGTGCTGACGACAGCGTGGGCTGCGTACTGCACAAGACTAAAACCAATCAAGAAGGAACTGGTCCTAAAGACCCACGCCATATTTACGCAAACCCTGCCCAACCCGCGTGTTGCTGGGTTTTGGCTCTCGGTCTCTACCTAGCAGCTAACCCGACGCTTTCGACAGGAGGAAAGCTCTTCCCCGGGTCGAATCAAAAATCGAGGTTTTGTAAATCACTGGGGAAAATGCTGGAGGTGATGACGGGGCAAAAGGTATACGGGACTCATTCAATTCGGAAGGGCGTCGCAACCTACGCGAGTAGCGGCAGCACTGGCGGACCTTCGATCGTCAGTGTTTGTCTTCGATGCGGATGGTCCCTCGGTGGCGTTCAAGATCGCTACTTCCGGTACGAGGCAGCCGGTGATCAGTACCTCGGCAGGGTTGTCGCGGGACTTCCCCAGAACAGCCCTCAGTTCGCGGTATTGCCCCCTCATTTCATCGATCCCACCGAAGTTGCCGTGAAGGATTGCACGGCACTAATGTTTCCGGCAACACAAACCAATGCTCACATTTCGCCCATACTGCAGCTTTGCCTAGCTTCGCTAGTGAAGCATGCCGATTATCTCCGCGTTACACTAAAGAACACACATCCAGTATTTTCGAGCTACGTGTTCCGTCAGCCCAACACAATGGCTATGCTTCAAACGATGTTATCCGATGGTAGAGGCTCATGGATGCGTCCTACTGGAATTCCCCCACACGTTGAACTTTTCCAACAGCACGCTGAAACACGGCAATCCTTGAAGCAACTACCAGGTATCTTACTAGACGGCTTCACCGCGATTCTGGAGGAGAAATGTGTTACACAGCAAAGTTTATCTCGAGAAGCTCTCGACTCGACGATAAAGTCGCTGTTGAAGGAAGCAGGACTATGGCAATCCCAGCCACGGGCCCAGCAAATAGCGCCACCTGAAGAATGCAACAACATCTTCCACTGGCCGTCCGATGGGCGTTTCCATCGGATGCCAGAAACATTTTCGTTCCCTCAGCTGGACGCACTCGGGGTATGGCGCTTGTGGTGGCTCGGTAACCACGGGGCTGGGTATCCACCATTTCGGGCACTTCAAGCATCCGACTTCACAAAATCGAACAGGAAAATGTTTTCAGAATGGTCTGTGCTAGTTCGCCATATCAAAGCTGGTGTAGAGAGCACTACGGGGAGTTCACTGCAATATCCTACCTCACAAGCCGAAGCAGATCATCTCTACCAGGTGGGCATGGCACATGTGCCGCTAAAGAAGCCTACCAACCTTCGAAAACAACGGCCGGAACGCGCTGTTACACTCTTGAGAAGAATTAGGCAAGCTGTGCATGAAGCCAACCCCACAGCACGCACTGTTCCATTTCGCCATAGGAAGCGTACTAGAAAGTAAATACAGTTTGGTTGTGTACGAATCCATAGTGCATCATTGTGCGGCTCCGACCGCCGTGAATAGAAAATGATAGCGTTTTGTGTGCCCTGCCGGGTCGTGGTGACTTCTCTGCATCGACTTGTGAGACACCGCTTGCTCGGGGTTCTTGTACTCCATCTCGAGCAGGTTTTCGAGCGATCTTAGCTCGGAAGTCGCCCCCAGATACGGTCTGCAGCCGGCTGTCGTCTACGTCTCCGCGTGCTTAGTCTTGTCGAGCTGCGCTCACAGCAGTTTAATTTTGTCCAATTAGAATACACTACTTCAGCGTCACCACTTCAGGTTACGGAAGCTCTACACAAGTCATTCACCAACTATAGTAACAAAACTATCGGAAATTGTAATGGCGCGTAACGAAAAATGCTTAAAATTTCTCCTCAAAATTTTTGAAGTCCTTAACAAAACTGTGCAAAATTTGTCAACGATGTTTTTGCTGAACGCGTAGCGCGTTCTCGTTACGCGGAAATGGAGCATCTAATTGGCTGAAAAACTAATTGGCACTCGCGCTATTGATTTCATCTCCTTCCAAGATGGCAAGCCAAACAGCCCTCACAGACGACCAACTCCGTCGCCACTCGGCCCCTGATACAACGCCAAAGCTAGGTCAGTTAGACGCAAACCAAGTCCGAAGCGCATGCACTGCAGGGAGCACGAAGAGAGCATATCGTAGCTACGTGAAAGGGATTTCCAACTGGATCCGGACGACGCAGCAGGATCCGCAACGATTCTTCGAGCAAGACGGCAGCATTTCTCTCGCTGTTTTCTCGGCTGACCATTTTGAGGATTTCTTGATGCATAAGATGAACGGGGGCAAGGTGAAAGTTTCGACTTTGAGTGGCTACAGAAGTGCCGTCAAAGATATGTACCGCCAAAAACGGATGGCACTACCAGTTGCCTACCAAGACGATATGAAGACGCTCTTCACAGGGCTGAAGCGTGTCGAGGCCGAGAACGACCAGGAGGGGCGTGGACGACACACCGGAAAAGAGCCACTCACATTTTCGTTGTATTGCAAACTTGCTGAGCAAACACTCCGTTTGGATGACAACGGGTTCGCCCATTTGTTTTTACTGTCCCAGTGGAACCTCATGTGCCGTTCGAAGTCGGTAGAGACGTTGCATATTTCGCATCTACAAAGTGCTGACGACAGCGTGGGCTGCGTACTGCACAAGACTAAAACCAATCAAGAAGGAACTGGTCCTAAAGACCCACGCCATATTTACGCAAACCCTGCCCAACCCGCGTGTTGCTGGGTTTTGGCTCTCGGTCTCTACCTAGCAGCTAACCCGACGCTTTCGACAGGAGGAAAGCTCTTCCCCGGGTCGAATCAAAAATCGAGGTTTTGTAAATCACTGGGGAAAATGCTGGAGGTGATGACGGGGCAAAAGGTATACGGGACTCATTCAATTCGGAAGGGCGTCGCAACCTACGCGAGTAGCGGCAGCACTGGCGGACCTTCGATCGTCAGTGTTTGTCTTCGATGCGGATGGTCCCTCGGTGGCGTTCAAGATCGCTACTTCCGGTACGAGGCAGCCGGTGATCAGTACCTCGGCAGGGTTGTCGCGGGACTTCCCCAGAACAGCCCTCAGTTCGCGGTATTGCCCCCTCATTTCATCGATCCCACCGAAGTTGCCGTGAAGGATTGCACGGCACTAATGTTTCCGGCAACACAAACCAATGCTCACATTTCGCCCATACTGCAGCTTTGCCTAGCTTCGCTAGTGAAGCATGCCGATTATCTCCGCGTTACACTAAAGAACACACATCCAGTATTTTCGAGCTACGTGTTCCGTCAGCCCAACACAATGGCTATGCTTCAAACGATGTTATCCGATGGTAGAGGCTCATGGATGCGTCCTACTGGAATTCCCCACACGTTGAACTTTTCCAACAGCACGCTGAAACACGGCAATCCTTGAAGCAACTACCAGGTATCTTACTAGACGGCTTCACCGCGATTCTGGAGGAGAAATGTGTTACACAGCAAAGTTTATCTCGAGAAGCTCTCGACTCGACGATAAAGTCGCTGTTGAAGGAAGCAGGACTATGGCAATCCCAGCCACGGGCCCAGCAAATAGCGCCACCTGAAGAATGCAACAACATCTTCCACTGGCCGTCCGATGGGCGTTTCCATCGGATGCCAGAAACATTTTCGTTCCCTCAGCTGGACGCACTCGGGGTATGGCGCTTGTGGTGGCTCGGTAACCACGGGGCTGGGTATCCACCATTTCGGGCACTTCAAGCATCCGACTTCACAAAATCGAACAGGAAAATGTTTTCAGAATGGTCTGTGCTAGTTCGCCATATCAAAGCTGGTGTAGAGAGCACTACGGGGAGTTCACTGCAATATCCTACCTCACAAGCCGAAGCAGATCATCTCTACCAGGTGGGCATGGCACATGTGCCGCTAAAGAAGCCTACCAACCTTCGAAAACAACGGCCGGAACGCGCTGTTACACTCTTGAGAAGAATTAGGCAAGCTGTGCATGAAGCCAACCCCACAGCACGCACTGTTCCATTTCGCCATAGGAAGCGTACTAGAAAGTAAATACAGTTTGGTTGTGTACGAATCCATAGTGCATCATTGTGCGGCTCCGACCGCCGTGAATAGAAAATGATAGCGTTTTGTGTGCCCTGCCGGGTCGTGGTGACTTCTCTGCATCGACTTGTGAGACACCGCTTGCTCGGGGTTCTTGTACTCCATCTCGAGCAGGTTTTCGAGCGATCTTAGCTCGGAAGTCGCCCCCAGATACGGTCTGCAGCCGGCTGTCGTCTACGTCTCCGCGTGCTTAGTCTTGTCGAGCTGCGCTCACAGCAGTTTAATTTTGTCCAATTAGAATACACTACTTCAGCGTCACCACTTCAGGTTACGGAAGCTCTACACAAGTCATTCACCAACTATAGTAACAAAACTATCGGAAATTGTAATGGCGCGTAACGAAAAATGCTTAAAATTTCTCCTCAAAATTTTTGAAGTCCTTAACAAAACTGTGCAAAATTTGTCAACGATGTTTTTGCTGAACGCGTAGCGCGTTCTCGTTACGCGGAAATGGAGCATCTAATTGGCTGAAAAACTAATTGGCACTCGCGCTATTGATTTCATCTCCTTCCAAGATGGCAAGCCAAACAGCCCTCACAGACGACCAACTCCGTCGCCACTCGGCCCCTGATACAACGCCAAAGCTAGGTCAGTTAGACGCAAACCAAGTCCGAAGCGCATGCACTGCAGGGAGCACGAAGAGAGCATATCGTAGCTACGTGAAAGGGATTTCCAACTGGATCCGGACGACGCAGCAGGATCCGCAACGATTCTTCGAGCAAGACGGCAGCATTTCTCTCGCTGTTTTCTCGGCTGACCATTTTGAGGATTTCTTGATGCATAAGATGAACGGGGGCAAGGTGAAAGTTTCGACTTTGAGTGGCTACAGAAGTGCCGTCAAAGATATGTACCGCCAAAAACGGATGGCACTACCAGTTGCCTACCAAGACGATATGAAGACGCTCTTCACAGGGCTGAAGCGTGTCGAGGCCGAGAACGACCAGGAGGGGCGTGGACGACACACCGGAAAAGAGCCACTCACATTTTCGTTGTATTGCAAACTTGCTGAGCAAACACTCCGTTTGGATGACAACGGGTTCGCCCATTTGTTTTTACTGTCCCAGTGGAACCTCATGTGCCGTTCGAAGTCGGTAGAGACGTTGCATATTTCGCATCTACAAAGTGCTGACGACAGCGTGGGCTGCGTACTGCACAAGACTAAAACCAATCAAGAAGGAACTGGTCCTAAAGACCCACGCCATATTTACGCAAACCCTGCCCAACCCGCGTGTTGCTGGGTTTTGGCTCTCGGTCTCTACCTAGCAGCTAACCCGACGCTTTCGACAGGAGGAAAGCTCTTCCCCGGGTCGAATCAAAAATCGAGGTTTTGTAAATCACTGGGGAAAATGCTGGAGGTGATGACGGGGCAAAAGGTATACGGGACTCATTCAATTCGGAAGGGCGTCGCAACCTACGCGAGTAGCGGCAGCACTGGCGGACCTTCGATCGTCAGTGTTTGTCTTCGATGCGGATGGTCCCTCGGTGGCGTTCAAGATCGCTACTTCCGGTACGAGGCAGCCGGTGATCAGTACCTCGGCAGGGTTGTCGCGGGACTTCCCCAGAACAGCCCTCAGTTCGCGGTATTGCCCCCTCATTTCATCGATCCCACCGAAGTTGCCGTGAAGGATTGCACGGCACTAATGTTTCCGGCAACACAAACCAATGCTCACATTTCGCCCATACTGCAGCTTTGCCTAGCTTCGCTAGTGAAGCATGCCGATTATCTCCGCGTTACACTAAAGAACACACATCCAGTATTTTCGAGCTACGTGTTCCGTCAGCCCAACACAATGGCTATGCTTCAAACGATGTTATCCGATGGTAGAGGCTCATGGATGCGTCCTACTGGAATTCCCCCACACGTTGAACTTTTCCAACAGCACGCTGAAACACGGCAATCCTTGAAGCAACTACCAGGTATCTTACTAGACGGCTTCACCGCGATTCTGGAGGAGAAATGTGTTACACAGCAAAGTTTATCTCGAGAAGCTCTCGACTCGACGATAAAGTCGCTGTTGAAGGAAGCAGGACTATGGCAATCCCAGCCACGGGCCCAGCAAATAGCGCCACCTGAAGAATGCAACAACATCTTCCACTGGCCGTCCGATGGGCGTTTCCATCGGATGCCAGAAACATTTTCGTTCCCTCAGCTGGACGCACTCGGGGTATGGCGCTTGTGGTGGCTCGGTAACCACGGGGCTGGGTATCCACCATTTCGGGCACTTCAAGCATCCGACTTCACAAAATCGAACAGGAAAATGTTTTCAGAATGGTCTGTGCTAGTTCGCCATATCAAAGCTGGTGTAGAGAGCACTACGGGGAGTTCACTGCAATATCCTACCTCACAAGCCGAAGCAGATCATCTCTACCAGGTGGGCATGGCACATGTGCCGCTAAAGAAGCCTACCAACCTTCGAAAACAACGGCCGGAACGCGCTGTTACACTCTTGAGAAGAATTAGGCAAGCTGTGCATGAAGCCAACCCCACAGCACGCACTGTTCCATTTCGCCATAGGAAGCGTACTAGAAAGTAAATACAGTTTGGTTGTGTACGAATCCATAGTGCATCATTGTGCGGCTCCGACCGCCGTGAATAGAAAATGATAGCGTTTTGTGTGCCCTGCCGGGTCGTGGTGACTTCTCTGCATCGACTTGTGAGACACCGCTTGCTCGGGGTTCTTGTACTCCATCTCGAGCAGGTTTTCGAGCGATCTTAGCTCGGAAGTCGCCCCCAGATACGGTCTGCAGCCGGCTGTCGTCTACGTCTCCGCGTGCTTAGTCTTGTCGAGCTGCGCTCACAGCAGTTTAATTTTGTCCAATTAGAATACACTACTTCAGCGTCACCACTTCAGGTTACGGAAGCTCTACACAAGTCAATATGTTTCATTTTACAGTTTTAACAATTCAAAATTGATAAAACAAAACAGAGTAAAAACGGTTTTATGATTGTGTATGTTACTTCACAATTTTTCCGCCACTCGCAATAATGGCGCCAACTGAAATGGTACGCTTCTTGATCCTTTATGTTTGCGCGTCTCCCCTGCAGCTCTCAGGGCACATTATCCACCGGTCATAGACTCATATTGTAGCTGACACTCTGATCTCCATTTCTATCCAGACCACGCGCGTTTCGGCTGAGTATACGCCGACCTATCAGCGTTTTGTGCTTAAGCAAAAATCGTATGCGCAACAGTTTTCGCACATTTACGTCAGTCGATTGCAGCAGCTTCGAGATGTAGTTGCCGTCCAAGTAGAGCAACGCGCAGGTGACAGCGTGCCGGTTTTGTCCAAGATTATCAATCTCAAGGCTGACGGACAGGAGTGTGTCATTATCGGCACGTTGCTGAAGGTTTTGGAGGCCAAACCGGATCTGTTCGACGCCCTCACGAGCGAGGAAGGGGTGAAACCTATTGAGAATATCGGGAAACCTTTAGCTACCAAGGAAGATGAGCTATTGCTCGAGGACGAGAGTGGTCGTGTACAATTAGTAGGCCAAATCGACGTCGCCAGACTCGTTACTGGTGTCGTATTGGGCGTACGTGGCCGAGTGCCGCAGGACGGAACAGGAGGGCAGTTCCACGTGGAAGAGGTCTATCTCCCGTCGTTCCCACCTCAACATCCACTGCCAGAGAGAGAGGAGAGTGAATACGTGGCGCTGGTCTCAGGTCTGAGTATTGGTCGCAACAAAAATGCTCAACCACTTCGGAATCACATTCTGGTGGATTATTTGGCTGGACGTATTGGAGATGAAAAGGAACGCGAGTTTGTGTCGAAGATCGTCAGGACTGTGGTGGTGGGCAATGTCATTGAAGCTGCTGGCGATGGAGACGTTCAGGCGCCGACTATGAAGCGGAAAACGACGGAGGAGTTGGCGCTGGAGGGAGAACCGCTGAAAAACGCAGACGAGTTGGTGTCCACGCTGGCTGCTGCAATGTGCGTGGACTTGATGCCTGGAGCGTCAGACCCGAGTAACTACACGCTGCCTCAGCAGAGCTTCCATCCGTGCCTGTTCCCGCGCAGCTCGCACTTCAAGTCGTTCCGATGCGTTACTAATCCTTATGAGGCTCAGGTTGGCGGTGTTCAACTGTTTGGAGATGCTGGTCAGCCTCTTCAGAGTATCCTACAATGCACGCTTCCCAAGGGTGACGATGACGACGATGAGAACATGGCAACAGAGCAGGATGCGGCCCTGCAAGAACAAGAACGTGCACTGGACTACCTCCAACAGTGTGTGGAGTGGCGTCACGCTGCCCCTACAGCTCCTGATATCTTAGCGTGCTTCCCCATGTCCAATGAGGACCCTTTTATCCTGGAAACGTGCCCACATGTGTACTTTTCTGGAAACCAGCCACGCTTCAGCACACGCCTCGTTAAAGGTACGAATGGGTATTTGCTAACTGTATTTGTCATTTAACTAACGTTTTTTTTTCGTGTAGGAACAAATGATCAACAAGTTCGACTCATCACAGTTCCTTCGTTCTCGGAAACGTCAACAATTGTGATCGTAGACCTAAAGGATCTCTCGTGTTTCCCCATTGAGATTCGCGCATGAGCTAGATAGTTTAAACTAGGCATTCATCTGCAAATCATGAAAGGTATTATACCTATTTCTCCTTTAAATTTGGGCATTTCTATAAAAATGCCGACCCCCGAGGAAATCCTGGCTGTCGAACGCATCTCGGCTGAAGACTTAGCCGCTGCGTTGCTATCCAACGACGAACACCCGGTGGTTGCTGATGTGCGTCACGAGGACTACGAGCTGCTGGGGCACATCAAAGACGCCGAACATCTCCCATCGACTTTGTTCAAAGAAGATGCCGACGTGGACGCTTTGGTTGCCAAGTTCAGTGGCAGGAAGAGCATCATCTTCCACTGTGGCCGTAGCAACACGCGAGGTCCGACATGTGCCCTACGCTTTATCGAGCGCGCGGAAGCTGCTGGCGTGAAGATCCACGTCCAAGTACTGGCAGGAGGCTTTGCTGCCTTTGCTGAGGTGGGGAGTATCCTATCATTACGGTTTCAAAATCATGAACTAACATATTTGCAAATTACCGTCTAGAAATTCGCTGATTCCGCGGAGCTTTTCACACCTCCGAAAAACCAGTAAAAGCAAGTTGTTTTTACGATCTGAAAAAGCAGGAATGAATCTCGCATGTCGTTTGCGAAAGTTAAGCTGCTGTTCTCGATATTTGCTTTCATGCATAATGAGCAAGTGATAGCGAAAATGCAGCGGGCCAATACAGTATCAACGTGACGACGCTCCTTGGCCTAGCGTATTGAGACGGATTTCTACTTGGGGTTGTACTTCAGCAGCCACAGTCCCCAGTTCACAGAGAAGTCACCCAAGGCCGCCACTGAACCAAGCGGGTGCGAGTCTTCTGGATACCACAGCAGTTGAGTGGGGACTCCGTAGCTTGAAATGGTCGCACGATACTCCAGTCCCTGGTTGGGCGGCACTCGCTTGTCCTTACCTCCCAGTCCAAAGAGAGAAGGAGTCGAGACTTTGCTCAAGTCGTTGCTCACTGGAGAGTGTTGCCACAATTTACTGAGAATGGCCAAACGCGCTTCCGGACTCAGAGGAGGAAGTTCGTCCTTGGACTTCTGAAGCTTCTGCGACGTGTGGATCGACTCGAACCGTTGAATTCCCGTACACGCCAATCCCCAGTCTTGGATGTCCGAAGTGTAGAAGACACTCGACATGTTCGTCACGGGGTTGCGCGTCACCATGGACTTGTAGAAACCTGGGAACTGCGCAATGAGGTGCGTCACCAGGAAACCGCCGTGGCTGCCACCTGAGCAGTGCACACGGCTCTTGTCCAGTGACAAATTCAGTCGTGAACTCTTCTCCAGCAGGTAACACAAGGCGTAGTGGCAGTCGTACACGTCCTGCGTCCCGACCTTGCCGATCAAAGACTCCAACGGCTTCATTCCGAATCCAGTGCTGCCTCGGTAGTTCACAGTGACGATGGCAAACCCCAATGCAGCCCAGAAATCGCACATCGAGCGATACACGACTGGCGAGTTGCCGTGTGGTCCACCATGCAATTCCAGGATCACAGGGTAGCCATCAGCTGGTGGAGGGCTACTCGGCAGCATCACAGTCGCTTCATAGTCACTCGAGCTCGACACCGATGGGATCAGCAGGTCTTTAAGCACTGCAGGAGTTTCCGGAAGCTTCTTCTCAGCAGCAGGTACGTCGGATACGGACGTGGGGATAGAGTAGATCTCCCAGCGCTTGATAAAGTCTGTGGCCCCCTTTTGATCAGCAATGGCAACTGGTTGTTGCAGGTATTTTCCAGTCGAAGAGTCAATTTGAACGAGGAAAACACTGGCTGGACGCGTTGGAGAAAACACCGACACGAGGAAAAAGTCCCCTGAGCGGTCCACGACCGTCTCGATGGCGACGCCAGCTCCTTCGACGTAGTCAGGGGAGATGAGCCGCTTCGTCGCGACCTCCACGAGCTTCCATACGTGACGAGAACCCACCTGCGGCACCACGTAAATGTATTTGCCGTCTTTCGACCAGGATTTTTACTCAACGACCCGACGAAGAGACCGTTAAACGCCTTGGTGACGTCCAGCACCGGCGTCTCCGGTTCGTCCTTGATGGGAATCACCGTCGACGTCTGCTTGGTCGCCCAGTCCGTCACACACAAGAAGCTGCAGGTCCCATGGGTGGCAATGTCTCTCGTAGCGAGGAACGCCAGTTGCTTCCCGTCAGGCGAGAAGCGCGGACTCCTCATCGTTGCAATCTCCTTACTCTCTTCGTCCTGGGGGATAAGCTCCAACTTCTTCACAACGTTCTTGGACTGGTCCTCTCTGTTCAGCACGGCGTGATACAACGCAATGGGTCGGTTGTAGCAGTAGATGATGCCCAGTCTCTTGGGGTTATCCGTCTCCGTAGCGGCAAAGACCAACTCGTTGCCACCAGGGACGAAAGCCACATCCGCACACGTTAAATTCTCTGGAACACCTTTCACCTCGTCGATTTTGCCAGTCGCCAGTGTGGCCAGGAAGATCGACGCCGTCTTCTTCCCTTCATACTGCTCGCCCCAGTCATCTTCATACTCAAACTTGGCTCCAGGGAGTGGCCGTTTGGCTTTCTCTTCTTCCGTCTCCTTTTTGCTGTTGACATTCTCCCAGAAAGCAGGAGATTCGGCCACTTTCTTCTCCGCCACGTAGGCAATCGACTTCTCATCGTGCGACCAGGCGATACCACCTTCCCGTTCTCCGAGGTAAATAGCTCCATGCAGCGTTTTTGGTGCCTTAAATGATGACACCAGCTTCGCATCTTCGAATACTGCCAAAACGTAAGATAAAATACCAATCAACACCAAATAATCACGTTAAAACCAGCGAAAAGAATGTCAAAACTCACCACAGAAAACCCCCTCGACAACTCCATCCTTCGATTTCTCGAGATTGAGAGACACCACACGTGCACCGGAGGGTGAAACACTCGTATAGTCGGCCGTATAGTTGGTGGGGAAACCCGTGTCGACTGCCCTGGGCTGCGTCTTGACTTGGTCCACGTGGTGCTGCGTCTGGTACTTGTGAGTCACGTTGTTGATCAAGTCCGTTTTGCCCCAGACCAACCGCACAGTGGCCGATTCCGTTTCGGTATTAACGGAGAGGTTTCCGCTTATAAGAGCCTTGGAGCTGTCCACGACCTGGGCGAACAGTTCGCTCACGCGATGGCGTTCAGTGGCGTCGGTCATGTTGATGATTCTTGAATCATGAAAATCTTGATGAGTGGAGGGTCTTGTATTGAGGTGAGTTAGGATGGACCAATGAGAGACCAGAACCAGTTGAAGGCCTTGCAAAAGATACCTTTGCAACGGAGTTTGATACTTTTCACTTGGTTGCAAGTCGATCTCTACATTTTGTTACTCAGTTGTGGTTTGCTTCAACGTGGTAAACTTGCACTGGAATTTTTATCTATTCGAAATCACGAAAACTCAGTCAGGGTTGTCGATTAGAGGAGGTTCACAACCAAGATAGCATAGGACCGTTCTATTGAGACCTGGTCCGACGGAAGCACGCCACAATCTGTGCGGTCCCAGACATCTCAAAATGGGCTCAAGGCTACTACTGAGCTATCCTTGGAAGGCTTCCGAGTCATCACTGATCAGCCAGTTCTCTTCTTCACTTCGCAATTCCCCAGCAAACCAGCAATCAACCCCCTCCAAGCTTTATCCAAGCTCAAAGGCAAGAGAATGACGAAACCCGCATCGCGTCAAAAGGTTAACAACGCCAATAGCGGCAAGAACGCTGCTGCCACGACGGGAAATACAACGGTGAAAGCTGAAACCAATGCCCCAGCAGCTCCGGGTGGCGTTCAGTCGGCAGGTAAAAACGCCAACAAGAACGCCAATACTAAACAAAATGTCAACGCTAGCAAGAGCTCCGGCCAGGCTATGGCACTAACGGAATTGACCCCTGCAAACGTGCAGCGAGCTCGTCAGATCCGAAAAACCGACTGCGACCGCTTCCAGAAGTTCCATAACTTCTTCATGGCGAATGACGCAGCGACGGCAGGTGTGATCAACGGCAAAGCCAATGCCAAGCAGGAGCAGGTGACCCAGTGGTTAAAAGGTGCAGTCAACCCGAAAGCACTTGCAACCATCGAGGAGATTCAGGAAACTCGGTCGGCTTTACTAGCTTTGCTAATCGTTTCGGCTGCAATTACCAAGTACGGAGAGCAGGAGTTGGCCCGTCGGGACGGTCTCGGCGAGATGGATTACGTCGTGGGCTCTCGTTTCGGAACGAGCGGCCTGCGCTCGAAGCAACACGCACCTCACAACGTCGGTATGACCTACCTACTGCGACTGGTGTCGGACCTGGCGCCGGAGAAACGTGCAACGTGCGAGATCCTGCGTGAGATCTTGGGCCACGAGGAACATGGCCGCCTCGCGTTGACACCGACAGACAAGGGTCTGCAGACAGAGTTCGAAGCTGTGACGTCGGACTCAGACGACTGGGCCGCGGTCCGACAGGACCAGCTTCGTCAGATGGCAAAACAGGCTCAGTCGGACAAGTTCCAGGAGACCATGCAGCAACTCGGTGGGGAGCACCTCTACGACGCCATTCGCCTGCAGTTGAAGCAGATTGGCGGTGCATCTGTGTGGGAGCCTAAGAAGGACAAACCGGCACTGCAAGCGAAGAATCTCCGTCCACGCTCGGGGTCTGCTAACAAGAATACGAAGCCACAGAAGAATGCTGGTGGTCAGAAACAACAGCAGAGTGTGAAGAAGACCGGACCTCAAGTGCAGAGTGTCAAGAAGAATCTGCCGGTGGAAATTGGGAAGTTTGCCATTCTTCCTCCCCCTGCGCCTATGATTATGAAGTCTGCCACCACTAAGAAGGAGGCAGCTCCGATTAAGAAGGAAGCTACTCCGTCCAAGAAGGAGACTACTCCGGTTAAGAAAGAGGCCGTGCAGACCAAAAAGGACGGAGCTCCGAAGGACAAGGGTCAACAAGCGAAGAACCCAGCTTCAAAGAAAAATGACAAGAATGCCACCCCCAACAAAAATACTGCTCCGGCGAAGAACGTGACGGCTGGTACGATCGTGAACAATGCTCGCGACGGTCGTGCGACATCCAGTATTTTCGAGCTACGTGTTCCGTCAGCCCAACACAATGGCTATGCTTCAAACGATGTTATCCGATGGTAGAGGCTCATGGATGCGTCCTACTGGAATTCCCCCACACGTTGAACTTTTCCAACAGCACGCTGAAACACGGCAATCCTTGAAGCAACTACCAGGTATCTTACTAGACGGCTTCACCGCGATTCTGGAGGAGAAATGTGTTACACAGCAAAGTTTATCTCGAGAAGCTCTCGACTCGACGATAAAGTCGCTGTTGAAGGAAGCAGGACTATGGCAATCCCAGCCACGGGCCCAGCAAATAGCGCCACCTGAAGAATGCAACAACATCTTCCACTGGCCGTCCGATGGGCGTTTCCATCGGATGCCAGAAACATTTTCGTTCCCTCAGCTGGACGCACTCGGGGTATGGCGCTTGTGGTGGCTCGGTAACCACGGGGCTGGGTATCCACCATTTCGGGCACTTCAAGCATCCGACTTCACAAAATCGAACAGGAAAATGTTTTCAGAATGGTCTGTGCTAGTTCGCCATATCAAAGCTGGTGTAGAGAGCACTACGGGGAGTTCACTGCAATATCCTACCTCACAAGCCGAAGCAGATCATCTCTACCAGGTGGGCATGGCACATGTGCCGCTAAAGAAGCCTACCAACCTTCGAAAACAACGGCCGGAACGCGCTGTTACACTCTTGAGAAGAATTAGGCAAGCTGTGCATGAAGCCAACCCCACAGCACGCACTGTTCCATTTCGCCATAGGAAGCGTACTAGAAAGTAAATACAGTTTGGTTGTGTACGAATCCATAGTGCATCATTGTGCGGCTCCGACCGCCGTGAATAGAAAATGATAGCGTTTTGTGTGCCCTGCCGGGTCGTGGTGACTTCTCTGCATCGACTTGTGAGACACCGCTTGCTCGGGGTTCTTGTACTCCATCTCGAGCAGGTTTTCGAGCGATCTTAGCTCGGAAGTCGCCCCCAGATACGGTCTGCAGCCGGCTGTCGTCTACGTCTCCGCGTGCTTAGTCTTGTCGAGCTGCGCTCACAGCAGTTTAATTTTGTCCAATTAGAATACACTACTTCAGCGTCACCACTTCAGGTTACGGAAGCTCTACACAAGTCAATATGTTTCATTTTACAGTTTTAACAATTCAAAATTGATAAAACAAAACAGAGTAAAAACGGTTTTATGATTGTGTATGTTACTTCACAATTTTTTCCGCCACTCGCAATAATGGCGCCAACTGAAATGGTACGCTTCTTGATCCTTTATGTTTGCGCGTCTCCCCTGCAGCTCTCAGGGCACATTATCCACCGGTCATAGACTCATATTGTAGCTGACACTCTGATCTCCATTTCTATCCAGACCACGCGCGTTTCGGCTGAGTATACGCCGACCTATCAGCGTTTTGTGCTTAAGCAAAAATCGTATGCGCAACAGTTTTCGCACATTTACGTCAGTCGATTGCAGCAGCTTCGAGATGTAGTTGCCGTCCAAGTAGAGCAACGCGCAGGTGACAGCGTGCCGGTTTTGTCCAAGATTATCAATCTCAAGGCTGACGGACAGGAGTGTGTCATTATCGGCACGTTGCTGAAGGTTTTGGAGGCCAAACCGGATCTGTTCGACGCCCTCACGAGCGAGGAAGGGGTGAAACCTATTGAGAATATCGGGAAACCTTTAGCTACCAAGGAAGATGAGCTATTGCTCGAGGACGAGAGTGGTCGTGTACAATTAGTAGGCCAAATCGACGTCGCCAGACTCGTTACTGGTGTCGTATTGGGCGTACGTGGCCGAGTGCCGCAGGACGGAACAGGAGGGCAGTTCCACGTGGAAGAGGTCTATCTCCCGTCGTTCCCACCTCAACATCCACTGCCAGAGAGAGAGGAGAGTGAATACGTGGCGCTGGTCTCAGGTCTGAGTATTGGTCGCAACAAAAATGCTCAACCACTTCGGAATCACATTCTGGTGGATTATTTGGCTGGACGTATTGGAGATGAAAAGGAACGCGAGTTTGTGTCGAAGATCGTCAGGACTGTGGTGGTGGGCAATGTCATTGAAGCTGCTGGCGATGGAGACGTTCAGGCGCCGACTATGAAGCGGAAAACGACGGAGGAGTTGGCGCTGGAGGGAGAACCGCTGAAAAACGCAGACGAGTTGGTGTCCACGCTGGCTGCTGCAATGTGCGTGGACTTGATGCCTGGAGCGTCAGACCCGAGTAACTACACGCTGCCTCAGCAGAGCTTCCATCCGTGCCTGTTCCCGCGCAGCTCGCACTTCAAGTCGTTCCGATGCGTTACTAATCCTTATGAGGCTCAGGTTGGCGGTGTTCAACTGTTTGGAGATGCTGGTCAGCCTCTTCAGAGTATCCTACAATGCACGCTTCCCAAGGGTGACGATGACGACGATGAGAACATGGCAACAGAGCAGGATGCGGCCCTGCAAGAACAAGAACGTGCACTGGACTACCTCCAACAGTGTGTGGAGTGGCGTCACGCTGCCCCTACAGCTCCTGATATCTTAGCGTGCTTCCCCATGTCCAATGAGGACCCTTTTATCCTGGAAACGTGCCCACATGTGTACTTTTCTGGAAACCAGCCACGCTTCAGCACACGCCTCGTTAAAGGTACGAATGGGTATTTGCTAACTGTATTTGTCATTTAACTAACGTTTTTTTTCGTGTAGGAACAAATGATCAACAAGTTCGACTCATCACAGTTCCTTCGTTCTCGGAAACGTCAACAATTGTGATCGTAGACCTAAAGGATCTCTCGTGTTTCCCCATTGAGATTCGCGCATGAGCTAGATAGTTTAAACTAGGCATTCATCTGCAAATCATGAAAGGTATTATACCTATTTCTCCTTTAAATTTGGGCATTTCTATAAAAATGCCGACCCCCGAGGAAATCCTGGCTGTCGAACGCATCTCGGCTGAAGACTTAGCCGCTGCGTTGCTATCCAACGACGAACACCCGGTGGTTGCTGATGTGCGTCACGAGGACTACGAGCTGCTGGGGCACATCAAAGACGCCGAACATCTCCCATCGACTTTGTTCAAAGAAGATGCCGACGTGGACGCTTTGGTTGCCAAGTTCAGTGGCAGGAAGAGCATCATCTTCCACTGTGGCCGTAGCAACACGCGAGGTCCGACATGTGCCCTACGCTTTATCGAGCGCGCGGAAGCTGCTGGCGTGAAGATCCACGTCCAAGTACTGGCAGGAGGCTTTGCTGCCTTTGCTGAGGTGGGGAGTATCCTATCATTACGGTTTCAAAATCATGAACTAACATATTTGCAAATTACCGTCTAGAAATTCGCTGATTCCGCGGAGCTTTTCACACCTCCGAAAAACCAGTAAAAGCAAGTTGTTTTTACGATCTGAAAAAGCAGGAATGAATCTCGCATGTCGTTTGCGAAAGTTAAGCTGCTGTTCTCGATATTTGCTTTCATGCATAATGAGCAAGTGATAGCGAAAATGCAGCGGGCCAATACAGTATCAACGTGACGACGCTCCTTGGCCTAGCGTATTGAGACGGATTTCTACTTGGGGTTGTACTTCAGCAGCCACAGTCCCCAGTTCACAGAGAAGTCACCCAAGGCCGCCACTGAACCAAGCGGGTGCGAGTCTTCTGGATACCACAGCAGTTGAGTGGGGACTCCGTAGCTTGAAATGGTCGCACGATACTCCAGTCCCTGGTTGGGCGGCACTCGCTTGTCCTTACCTCCCAGTCCAAAGAGAGAAGGAGTCGAGACTTTGCTCAAGTCGTTGCTCACTGGAGAGTGTTGCCACAATTTACTGAGAATGGCCAAACGCGCTTCCGGACTCAGAGGAGGAAGTTCGTCCTTGGACTTCTGAAGCTTCTGCGACGTGTGGATCGACTCGAACCGTTGAATTCCCGTACACGCCAATCCCCAGTCTTGGATGTCCGAAGTGTAGAAGACACTCGACATGTTCGTCACGGGGTTGCGCGTCACCATGGACTTGTAGAAACCTGGGAACTGCGCAATGAGGTGCGTCACCAGGAAACCGCCGTGGCTGCCACCTGAGCAGTGCACACGGCTCTTGTCCAGTGACAAATTCAGTCGTGAACTCTTCTCCAGCAGGTAACACAAGGCGTAGTGGCAGTCGTACACGTCCTGCGTCCCGACCTTGCCGATCAAAGACTCCAACGGCTTCATTCCGAATCCAGTGCTGCCTCGGTAGTTCACAGTGACGATGGCAAACCCCAATGCAGCCCAGAAATCGCACATCGAGCGATACACGACTGGCGAGTTGCCGTGTGGTCCACCATGCAATTCCAGGATCACAGGGTAGCCATCAGCTGGTGGAGGGCTACTCGGCAGCATCACAGTCGCTTCATAGTCACTCGAGCTCGACACCGATGGGATCAGCAGGTCTTTAAGCACTGCAGGAGTTTCCGGAAGCTTCTTCTCAGCAGCAGGTACGTCGGATACGGACGTGGGGATAGAGTAGATCTCCCAGCGCTTGATAAAGTCTGTGGCCCCCTTTTGATCAGCAATGGCAACTGGTTGTTGCAGGTATTTTCCAGTCGAAGAGTCAATTTGAACGAGGAAAACACTGGCTGGACGCGTTGGAGAAAACACCGACACGAGGAAAAAGTCCCCTGAGCGGTCCACGACCGTCTCGATGGCGACGCCAGCTCCTTCGACGTAGTCAGGGGAGATGAGCCGCTTCGTCGCGACCTCCACGAGCTTCCATACGTGACGAGAACCCACCTGCGGCACCACGTAAATGTATTTGCCGTCTTTCGACCAGGATTTTTTACTCAACGACCCGACGAAGAGACCGTTAAACGCCTTGGTGACGTCCAGCACCGGCGTCTCCGGTTCGTCCTTGATGGGAATCACCGTCGACGTCTGCTTGGTCGCCCAGTCCGTCACACACAAGAAGCTGCAGGTCCCATGGGTGGCAATGTCTCTCGTAGCGAGGAACGCCAGTTGCTTCCCGTCAGGCGAGAAGCGCGGACTCCTCATCGTTGCAATCTCCTTACTCTCTTCGTCCTGGGGGATAAGCTCCAACTTCTTCACAACGTTCTTGGACTGGTCCTCTCTGTTCAGCACGGCGTGATACAACGCAATGGGTCGGTTGTAGCAGTAGATGATGCCCAGTCTCTTGGGGTTATCCGTCTCCGTAGCGGCAAAGACCAACTCGTTGCCACCAGGGACGAAAGCCACATCCGCACACGTTAAATTCTCTGGAACACCTTTCACCTCGTCGATTTTGCCAGTCGCCAGTGTGGCCAGGAAGATCGACGCCGTCTTCTTCCCTTCATACTGCTCGCCCCAGTCATCTTCATACTCAAACTTGGCTCCAGGGAGTGGCCGTTTGGCTTTCTCTTCTTCCGTCTCCTTTTTGCTGTTGACATTCTCCCAGAAAGCAGGAGATTCGGCCACTTTCTTCTCCGCCACGTAGGCAATCGACTTCTCATCGTGCGACCAGGCGATACCACCTTCCCGTTCTCCGAGGTAAATAGCTCCATGCAGCGTTTTTGGTGCCTTAAATGATGACACCAGCTTCGCATCTTCGAATACTGCCAAAACGTAAGATAAAATACCAATCAACACCAAATAATCACGTTAAAACCAGCGAAAAGAATGTCAAAACTCACCACAGAAAACCCCCTCGACAACTCCATCCTTCGATTTCTCGAGATTGAGAGACACCACACGTGCACCGGAGGGTGAAACACTCGTATAGTCGGCCGTATAGTTGGTGGGGAAACCCGTGTCGACTGCCCTGGGCTGCGTCTTGACTTGGTCCACGTGGTGCTGCGTCTGGTACTTGTGAGTCACGTTGTTGATCAAGTCCGTTTTGCCCCAGACCAACCGCACAGTGGCCGATTCCGTTTCGGTATTAACGGAGAGGTTTCCGCTTATAAGAGCCTTGGAGCTGTCCACGACCTGGGCGAACAGTTCGCTCACGCGATGGCGTTCAGTGGCGTCGGTCATGTTGATGATTCTTGAATCATGAAAATCTTGATGAGTGGAGGGTCTTGTATTGAGGTGAGTTAGGATGGACCAATGAGAGACCAGAACCAGTTGAAGGCCTTGCAAAAGATACCTTTGCAACGGAGTTTGATACTTTTCACTTGGTTGCAAGTCGATCTCTACATTTTGTTACTCAGTTGTGGTTTGCTTCAACGTGGTAAACTTGCACTGGAATTTTTATCTATTCGAAATCACGAAAACTCAGTCAGGGTTGTCGATTAGAGGAGGTTCACAACCAAGATAGCATAGGACCGTTCTATTGAGACCTGGTCCGACGGAAGCACGCCACAATCTGTGCGGTCCCAGACATCTCAAAATGGGCTCAAGGCTACTACTGAGCTATCCTTGGAAGGCTTCCGAGTCATCACTGATCAGCCAGTTCTCTTCTTCACTTCGCAATTCCCCAGCAAACCAGCAATCAACCCCCTCCAAGCTTTATCCAAGCTCAAAGGCAAGAGAATGACGAAACCCGCATCGCGTCAAAAGGTTAACAACGCCAATAGCGGCAAGAACGCTGCTGCCACGACGGGAAATACAACGGTGAAAGCTGAAACCAATGCCCCAGCAGCTCCGGGTGGCGTTCAGTCGGCAGGTAAAAACGCCAACAAGAACGCCAATACTAAACAAAATGTCAACGCTAGCAAGAGCTCCGGCCAGGCTATGGCACTAACGGAATTGACCCCTGCAAACGTGCAGCGAGCTCGTCAGATCCGAAAAACCGACTGCGACCGCTTCCAGAAGTTCCATAACTTCTTCATGGCGAATGACGCAGCGACGGCAGGTGTGATCAACGGCAAAGCCAATGCCAAGCAGGAGCAGGTGACCCAGTGGTTAAAAGGTGCAGTCAACCCGAAAGCACTTGCAACCATCGAGGAGATTCAGGAAACTCGGTCGGCTTTACTAGCTTTGCTAATCGTTTCGGCTGCAATTACCAAGTACGGAGAGCAGGAGTTGGCCCGTCGGGACGGTCTCGGCGAGATGGATTACGTCGTGGGCTCTCGTTTCGGAACGAGCGGCCTGCGCTCGAAGCAACACGCACCTCACAACGTCGGTATGACCTACCTACTGCGACTGGTGTCGGACCTGGCGCCGGAGAAACGTGCAACGTGCGAGATCCTGCGTGAGATCTTGGGCCACGAGGAACATGGCCGCCTCGCGTTGACACCGACAGACAAGGGTCTGCAGACAGAGTTCGAAGCTGTGACGTCGGACTCAGACGACTGGGCCGCGGTCCGACAGGACCAGCTTCGTCAGATGGCAAAACAGGCTCAGTCGGACAAGTTCCAGGAGACCATGCAGCAACTCGGTGGGGAGCACCTCTACGACGCCATTCGCCTGCAGTTGAAGCAGATTGGCGGTGCATCTGTGTGGGAGCCTAAGAAGGACAAACCGGCACTGCAAGCGAAGAATCTCCGTCCACGCTCGGGGTCTGCTAACAAGAATACGAAGCCACAGAAGAATGCTGGTGGTCAGAAACAACAGCAGAGTGTGAAGAAGACCGGACCTCAAGTGCAGAGTGTCAAGAAGAATCTGCCGGTGGAAATTGGGAAGTTTGCCATTCTTCCTCCCCCTGCGCCTATGATTATGAAGTCTGCCACCACTAAGAAGGAGGCAGCTCCGATTAAGAAGGAAGCTACTCCGTCCAAGAAGGAGACTACTCCGGTTAAGAAAGAGGCCGTGCAGACCAAAAAGGACGGAGCTCCGAAGGACAAGGGTCAACAAGCGAAGAACCCAGCTTCAAAGAAAAATGACAAGAATGCCACCCCCAACAAAAATACTGCTCCGGCGAAGAACGTGACGGCTGGTACGATCGTGAACAATGCTCGCGACGGTCGTGCGACTGTGTCGAAGGCCAAGTAAGGTAATACTTCTAGGCATCCACGCGTTGTGGGCTTCAATCGCCATGAAAGTGCGATCTGCTTAACTCAAAATAATAGATCAGCATACTTTTTATACCATACTGCTCTGAGTTTAATTGCTCCTTCTTACCCTCCTCCGGGACTAACACCAAAAAGTGAACTTCCCGGTTGATGATCTTGGGGTCCTTGACGAGTAAGGGATTCACTAACGTCATGCGGGTGGTAATGTCCATCGATACTCTGTGCTTCGGCTTGACCCTTTGCCAGCGGTGCACCGTCTTTCGTCTTGCGGACGAGAGAAATCATGTACGATACAAACACTAACAAATTGTTACTGACATCGGATGGAATCGTTTTGTTTTTCGATTACATAAGCCAATAAATTCCAATCTAAGCTAGGCAATATCGCATCGTGGCAATCGAAGAGCAAAACCCCAATGTGTTAGCCTACTTAGTCTTCGAAACAGTCGCGCGACCGCCGCGAGCATTGTTCACGATCGCACCAGGCGTCACGTTCTTCACCGGAGTAGCAGTTTTCTCTGAAGCTGGGCTCTGTCCCTTGTTCTTCGGAGCAGTCTCCTTCTTGATCTCCTTCTTTACCGGAGCTGCCTCCTTCTTAACTTGAGCTGCTTCCTTCTTAACTGGAGCTGCATCCTTCTTAACTGGAGCTGCTTCCTTCTTAACCGGCGCAGCTTCCTTCTTGGTCGGGGCAGTCTCCTTCTTAGCAGTGGCAGGCTTCGCAGTCGCCGGTGCAGGGGGAGGAATCTGTCCAGATTTCTCAGGAATACTCTTCTTGACACTCTGCACTTGAGATCCAGTCTTCTTCGCACTCTGTTGCTGCTTCTGACCCCCTGCATTCTTCTGCGGCTTTACGTTTTTGTCAGCAGATCCCGATCGTGAACGGAGGTTCTTCGCCTGTAGTGCGGGCTTGTCCTTGGCAGGTTCCCACACAGATGCACCACCAACCTGCATTAACTGAGTGCGAATGACATCGTACAGGTACTCTCCACAAAGCTGCTCCATGGCCTCCTGGAACTTGTCCGACTGAGCCTTTCGCGCCATCTGAAGAAGTTGCTCCTCACTGAACGCGGCCCAGTCCGACGCCACAGCTCTGGACGCCGGCTGCAAACCCTTATTCGTCGAGGTCAGCACAAGACGGCCGTTTCTCTCGTGGCTCAAGATCTCACGCAGGATCTGACACGAGGCACGCTTCTCCGGTGCCAAATCCAGCACCAGCTTCATCAGGAAGGCAATGCCCAAATGGAGTTGGCGAGAGTTTGCAGGGCTCGACCCCGTGGGCGCAGTTGTCTGCTTGTTAGCAGCCTTGTTTGTGTTTGTCTTGGCGTTCTGAGCAGTGTTTGTGGCCTTGGTGGGGGGAGCATTGGCCTTGACGGGGGGAGCGTTTGGCTTGGCGTTGCTGTTCTTGTTGGCATTTTTACCTGCCGATTGAACCTCACGCGTCGGAGCAGCTGGGGTGGTGGCTTCGGCTTTCGACGCCTTTGTCGCCGCTGCGTTTGCCTTTCCTGATACAGGCTTCACGGGTGCGTCTCCCGTGGCAGTGGCGTTCTTGTCGCCCTTAACGTTGGCGTTGTTGCCCTTCTGACGTGGTGCGGATTTCATTATTTTGAGGAGCGGAGCTATCGAAAGCTTGGAGAAAGTTGGTTGTTGGCTTGCTGGCTGTTTGCGAAGTGAAGTAGAAGAAGACCAACACGTTGGTGACTTGAGAGGCTTCCGTTTTCTCCAAGGATAGATCAGTAGGAGTTATCGGGTGTCTGGGACCGCACAGACCGTGGCGTGCTTCCTTTACAAGATCTCACTTGCAGAGCATGCAACCACCGGACGGAGATAGACCACTCCTATTTCTAACCGCTTGAACCGCCCCTATCAGAGTTTCACACCTGTTTCCCGGTAAACAAATATTTCCCGTCAATACTAGGAATTCCGGTGCAGGTTTACCATGTTGAAGCAAACCACAACTGAGTACAAATGTGGAAATCGACTTGCAACCAAGTGAAAAGTATCAAACTCCGTTGCAAAAGTATCTTTTGCAAGGCCTTCAACTGGTTCTGGTCTCTCATTGGTCCATCCTAACTCACCTCAATACAAGACCCTCCACTCATCATGATTTTCATGATTCAAGAATCATCAACATGACCGACGCCACTGAACGCCAACGCGTGAGCGAACTGTTCGCCCAGGTCGTGGACAGCTCCAAGGCTCTTATAAGCGGAAACCTCTCCGTTAATACCGAAACTGAATCGGCCACTGTGCAGTTGGTCTGGGGCAAAACGGACTTGATCAACAACGTGACTCACAAGTACCAGACGCAGCACCACGTGGACCAAATCAAGACGCAGCCCAGGGCAGTCGACACGGGATTCCCCACCAATTATACGGCCGACTACACGAGTGTTTCACCCTCCGGTGCACGTGTGGTGTCGCTCAATCTCGAGAAATCGAAGGATGGAGTTGTCGAGGGGGTTTTCTGTGGTAGAGTTTTGACATTCTTTTTTAACGTGATTATTTGGTGTTGATTGGTATTTTATCTTACTTTTTGGCAGTATTCGAAGATGCGAAGCTGGTGTCGTCATTTAAGGCGCCAAAAACGCTGCACGGAGCCATTTACCTTGGAGAACGAGAAGGTGGTATCGCCTGGTCGCACGATGAGAAGTCGATTGCCTACGTGGCGGAGAAGAAAGTGGCCGAATCTCCTGCTTTCTGGGAGAATGTCAACAGCAAAAAGGAGACGGAAGAAGAGAAAGCCAAACGTCCACTCCCTGGAGCCAAATTTGAGTATGAAGATGACTGGGGCGAGCAGTATGAAGGGAAGAAGACGGCGTCGATCTTCCTGGCCACACTGGCGACTGGCAAAATCGACGAGGTGAAAGGTGTTGCAGAGAATTTAACGTGTGCGGATGTGGCTTTCGTCCCTGGTGACAACGAGTTGGTCTTTGCCGCTACGGAGACGGATAACCCCAAGAGACTGGGCATCATCTACTGCTACAACCGACCCATTGCGTTGTATCACGCCGTACTGGACAGAGAAGACCAGTCCAAGAACGTTGTGAAGAAGTTGGAGCTTATCCCCCAGGACGAAGAGAGTAAGGAGATTGCAACGATGAGGAGTCCGCGCTTCTCGCCTGACGGGAAGCAACTGGCGTTCCTCGCTACGAGAGACATTGCCACCCATGGGACCTGCAGCTTCTTGTGTGTGGCGGACTGGGCGACCAAGCAGACGTCGACGGTGATTCCCATCAAGGACGAACCGGAGACGCCGGTACTGGACGTCACCAAGGCGTTTAACGGCCTCTTCATCGGGTCGTTGAGTAAAAAAGCCTGGTCGAAAGACGGCAAATACATTTACGTGGTGCCGCAGGTGGGTTCTCGTCACGTATGGAAGCTCGTGGAGGTCGCGACGAAGCGACTCATCTCCCCTGACTACGTCGAAGGAGCTGGCGTCGCCATCGAGACGGTCGTGGACCGCTCAGGGGACTTTTTCCTCGTGTCGGTGTTTTCTCCGACGCGTCCAGCCAGTGTTTTCCTCGTTCAAATCGACTCTTCGACTGGAAAATACCTGCAACAACCAGTTGCCATTGCTGATCAAAAGGGGGCCACAGACTTTATCAAGCGCTGGGAGATCTACTCTATCCCCACGTCCGTATCCGACCTACCTGCTGCTGAGAAGAAGCTTCCGGAAACTCCTGCAGTGCTTAAAGACCTGCTGATCCCATCGGTGTCGAGCTCGAGTGACTATGAAGCGACTGTGATGCTGCCGAGTAGCCCTCCACCAGCTGATGGCTACCCTGTGATCCTGGAATTGCATGGTGGACCACACGGCAACTCGCCAGTCGTGTACCGCTCGATGTGCGATTTCTGGGCTGCATTGGGGTTTGCCATCATCACTGTGAACTACCGAGGCAGCACTGGATTCGGAATGAAGCCGTTGGAGTCTTTGATCGGCAAGGTCGGGACGCAGGACGTGTACGACTGCCACTACGCCTTGTGTTACCTGTTGGAGAAGAGTTCGAGACTGAATTTGTCACTGGACAAGAGCCGTGTGCACTGCTCAGGTGGCAGCCACGGCGGTTTCCTGGTGACGCACCTCATTGCGCAGTTCCCAGGCTTCTACAAGTCCATGGTGACGCGCAACCCCGTGACGAACATGTCGAGTGTCTTCTACACTTCGGACATCCAAGACTGGGGATTGGCGTGTACGGGAATTCAACGGTTCGAGTCGATCCACACGTCGCAGAAGCTTCAGAACTCCAAGGACGAACTTCCTCCTCTAAGTCCGGAAGCGCGTTTGGCCATTCTGAGTAAATTGTGGCAACACTCTCCAGTGAGCAACGACTTGAGCAAAGTCTCGACCCCTTCTCTCTTTGGACTGGGAGGTAAGGACAAGCGAGTGCCGCCCAACCAGGGACTGGAGTATCGCGCGACCATTTCAAGCTACCGAGTGCCCACTCAACTGCTGTGGTATCCAGAAGACTCGCACCCGCTCGGTTCAGTGGAGGCCTTGGGCGACTTCTCTGTGAACTGGGGACTGTGGCTGCTGAAGTACAACCCAAAGTAAGTGGAATGCTCAAAAGTTTAGTTAATGCGAATCCAGGATGCGACGCATTAACGATTGGCTAGTTTTGCTTTTGTTGGATTGAACATCTCAACTACTGCTGTCGACGCCTGAGGCGCAAAAGAGGTCTTTCTTAGAAAATGAGTGGAGGTGCATCCTCCTCATCAAGCTCTTCTTCTGGACCAGCAGCAACAGTTTTGGTCACAAGTGGGGTCATTTGCGCCTTCCGGTTGTCGCTATTGTTTTCCTTCTTCACCAGACCATGGATGTTGACTGCACGACATTTGTTCGCAGCTTCCAGAAGCTAGAAGTATTGCAACAAAGAGTTAGTATGTGTGTGGGGGATAGAAACAGATAATGGACGTTGTACCTCATCCGAGATCTTAGATGGTTGTGTCTTGGTCCGTGTTGACTTGGGTTCCTTTTTCACACTCTTCCTCTTGTCCAGTTTCTTTTCCTGCTCTTCACGGTACAACTGTGCACGTAGCTGCTGTGTCGGAGTGACATGAGCTTTTGGCAGTGTCAGGCGTAAAGTACCTGTAACTTTCGATCTTTCAGCTTTTCCTGCATCAGAATGCACGAGTTCGGGGAATTTAAGCCGGAGGACCTTGTTCTTTGCCACAATGGACACATACGACGGATGGACGTCCACATCCACCAACGATGTGTCCAAGAATCGAGGAAGATGCACCTCCAGAACGATTTCAAGTATCTCGTCCGTCAACTGGAACTCCCATTTGCCTTGATTACACTGCCGGATTGATCCGTCCGCTCGCTCTTCTAGCTCTCGCGCAATTCTCAACGCCTCTTCATGTTCTGCTTCGGCGTTCCTTTCTTTCGGTAGGTTTTCACGCCTTCGAGCTTCTTCTTCTTCCTTCTGCTCTGCCATTTCCAGGTACATCTCACGACGAGTATGAGGTGTATAAGGCACTTTCTCCGTCGATGCCATGATGGATTTCTTCTCTTTTCCCGATTTCTCTGCTCGCTCCTTGGAAATATCGGTCGCTTCATTGCTTACTACTTCAATCACCCCGTCATCTCCTTCTGGAGTAACTTTCTCTTGCTCCGATACTTTCTTAGCAAGAATTTTGCTAGCTTCTTTGCGGACATACTGCTGTCTATGTTGAAACACTTGCAAAGCCTTGATCCGATCACTTCGTTGGATCTCTTTACCGTCCAGAATCTCCAATTGAGGCAGTGAAGCGATGACGTATTCTCTGAAACCAGTCTCCCAGTTGGATTGGCACGGGTTACCGAGCATGTAAAGCTCTCGGAGGTGCTGCAAGGGCTTCAGGTGGTCGATACTCTCCTCCAACGTGTCAAAGTCCACGAAGTTGACAGTGAGATCCAATTTATTGAGGAACTCGCAGCTCTGCAGGCCTTCGATTCGTCTGATATTATTTAACGCCAAATTAAGGTAGCGCAACTCCTTCATGTGCGTCAGGTCCTCAATCTTCTCGATGATGTTGTTCTGCAGGTAGAGAATGCGCAGCTTGCGACATACTGTGCCAATCACCTCGATCTTCTCAAGTTCCTCTTGATGCAAAGAAATCTCCTCGAGACTGGAGATGATGCCTTCGTTGTGTTCGGCACGCTTTCGCAGTAGCTCCGTCGTGATGCGCGGCATGATGAAAAATATCTTGTCTAATGTGACCTTTCCCTGCAATAGGGAGAGTCAAACCTGACTCTTGGCTGACAAAATATGACTGGTCGGCGCACCAAATAATGACAGAAATCGTTCCAAAATATAACATGGGTACACTCCAAAATATAACATACCCCCAACGTCGGATCATTTTTTTATTATTGGAAATGTCAAGGAATCGTCCTGCTCCCGAGGTAGGTGATTTTTGAAATGACAGATCATCGCGACAAAATATCACAGAAATCGTGTCTAAATATGACATGGGTACACGCCAAAATATGACAGGCAAAAACGCAAACTTTGACTCCCCCTAATATATGTATTAATACGACTACTGGTACCGTATAACCTATATCTTAATTCCCACCCAAGGAACATCAAGTTGTGTGGTTGCAGGACTTGCAATGGAAAGTGCAGGTGCAGGCCGAATTTTTCAGCCATCTGTAAATTACTGACTCTCCCACCACTGGCCACCGAGGCCCTCGGTGCCCAGCGTCAGTATCGGACTGACGACGAAAGTCAATTGAGGGGGAGCTTTACGCTCTAGCAGGGTTGTCGCCTTCATGGTTAATGCCCCGTCCGATGCGAAGAGGTACGATCTACTCTATGTTATTGCGGTGAAAATGTTTCCACGACGCTCGAAGATATACTAGCAAACGTATGAAGAATGATCTAAAAAGCGTAGAACTTGCAGCTTATACGCATAAGATACTGCAACCCGCTTGAATTGCTTGGGTTTGGCCCCTTTGCCCTTGATGCGCCCTACTGGCGCCATTGCTCTTGCTGGAAAATGTAGAAATGAGAAATGCGATTGAGAGCGCTACAAGCTCCAGAAAAATTGCTAGCTGGGGCAGGCTCTGAGTTTGGCGCCAAAACACAAAGTTGGTTGGTTGTCCACGACGCTCGAAGAAATACTAGCAAACGTATGTATTTTTCAGGTATGCTTTATGATAAATCGTGCACGATAGAAAATGCAGCGTGAGCACTGATTGGCTGAGTCAAGGTGAGACTTATGATATATGGGCGATCTAAGACATAGGTTATACGGTAGTAGTATGTACATGTATGAAGGTTCTGATTTCAATTTAAGAAATTCTATCCGATAGTTAAAATAGCCAAACCACCTCGTATAACCCACGCCTGAAACAAACCAAACCAACCAAAGTGCAAACTATTGGTTTGAAGTTATATTTCTCTTGATTCAAACCAAAACTGGGAAGGGTCGGTGGTTTGAGGATAAATTACTGAAACCCCAAACCGTAACGGATGGTTTGTAGTTTCATGGTTTGGAGTTTCACTCACTACATCAAGATTGGTTTGGATTGTCGGCGTCTTATTGATTAAAAGCCCGCCGAGTGGTTTTTCGCCTAAAGCCGCAGTATCTTTTTGGCGACCATTCAGCTCAGAATCTTTCGCCCAAGACCTCTGCTCCTTTAAAACCTCACTCTGTAATCTACCTCAGACCATCGCGATACGGATTTGGTGATAAAGGATCACAAGAACTATGCGTAACCCTTTCCGATCGAAGCGTCAAGCTGTGAATGGCAGTAACGTCAGCAGGGAGACAAACTTGTCCAGCAACAATATTTCGTCTTCATCGTCCTTTTGCACCCCGAGTGACAATGGTAGTGTGAGCGATCATGACATACAACATTCCGTTCCCGGGTCGGACTTAGTGCCGCTAAACAGCGCATCAGAGGCCTCTGTTGCAATGATTTTCACTAACCCGGCACCTTCTGTACAAGCGACACCCGTTGAACGTCCTGCATTTATCATGCCAACCGTTCCTGAGTATGTGACTCTAGCCATCCAGAACTACCACCCAATGCCCGGTTTTAAAGTTGTGCCCAAGCGACGCGGTGAACGGTCGCTAATTCTGGATTGGGGTGTACGCGTGTCTTGCACGCTTAATGATAAGGAGTACGTTGGGTGGATTTGTATGGGGAGCCGGTCTTGCCAGCGCGACAACAAGATTATTCAGCTCTTCGGTAACACGTCAAAGGCAACTAAGCATTTAGCCGATGTCCATCGTGTAGCCTCGTCAAAGTCTCAAGCAGAAACTGGTCGCAAGAGATCCCGGAAGCTTGAACTCAATCGCATTAACAACGCGATTACTTGTTCAGATGATAGTCGCCGCATGACGCTCCTCTTGGAAAAGCTGCGAATTGTCCGAAATAACCTTCCCTTCTCTTTCGGCGAAAGTGATAAGTCAGAACCACTTGCTGATTTAGTGATGAAGGCAGAATTTCGGACTACTAATAAGAGGCTATTCGGGGAAATAATTACTGGTTTTGTTTTGCATAAAACCACCCAGCGTCATACTCGTGATTAGCGAGCATCGTGTCAAAGTCGATGTTGTGGAGCGTTAGAATATTCTCCGGAGGTGCTCGTTGGGCCGTGGCAGCAGTTTGTGCAGCGGCAGCTGCAGCTGTAGATACAGCAACCAGGAGCTCATGGTGCTCCATTGACGTGTTGGTGGTGGTGGGCCAGCCAAAACCGGTGGTCTTGACAACAAAACACCCTGAAGAAGGTGTTTTGTTGCAAATCTCCAAAGAATCGTGTCCGACCAATCAGACCAATCCATAGTTGAAAAGAAAGCCACTACAAAAATAAAACCACTGTTCCTCGAACAGCCTCTAACCGTCAAGCAGTGACTCGGGCTATTGTCGAACTATATGCTTCTTCCAAGTAAGGAGCTGTCCAATACTTGACCGCTAACCGCCTGAAAAATATCCCAGCATTGGCAATGATGGTGGACTTTTCGAGCAGTAAGTCCCAACCAGGAAAGAAGTTCCTGGGGTTGCGTGTTTACATGATTGATAATCAGTGGCAGTTTGACTCAATTTTACTTGGTACACGGTGTTTCGAGCCTTTGTATGGTGAGCGCAGTGAAGGTTACCGGGCTCCATTTAAGCGGTGGATTATTGAGCTGTTGCAGAACTTCAGTCTAACTGTATCCGACTTTTTGCTGCCACAACTGACGCGGGCCCCGATGTTAAGTGGATGATGTGGACCGGTCTATCGCTCAAGTGGGTGTGGTGTATGTATTACCTTACGAATGCAGCTACGAAGACAGCTTTTGGTATCGTCGCACAACGCAGTGCTTCAATGAATGTAGATGCGACCGATCATATTTCGTGTATCGTCAAGACTGTATACGCTATTCGCTCTAACAAATCAATGGGCTCGTTGTTTGCTGAATTGTGCACACAACCCCAACTGGGAGGTGCATCACAACGCTTAGCATTCAAGGAGTATCGCTTCATGGGCCTTACTCGAGTCATTCGGCGTATTTTGGAGACGTGGGAAGCCCTAGAGCTTTGGTTTGAAGAGCGAAGATCGAAAGCAATTCGTGCTCGTAAGGTTCCACCACAAGATTTCCCGCTCATCGATGACAAAATGACGCTATCTCAACTGCTGGCACTGTTGGACCCTATCATGACTCTTAACATTCGTGCACAAGGCGAATGTGCTAACCAAGTGGAGATCTTACTGAGTCTTTACCGAAGAATTCGACTCACTGTCCTCGATGAAGCTACTGGAATAAAGGATCGCCTTCGTTCGGCACTGAAGCCCCCCCCCCCCTTTCATCGTGTTCACGAATTAACACCAATTGTAAAAAGAGCTCGTCACTTGCTCGCTGCTGCTTTTCAAAAGAACTTTTTTTTCGCGATATACCGATCGGGCAATAATGCGAGAGACAACATAAAAAGGTCATGGTCAATATAAAATGCATAGGTGGGCGCATTTTTTTTACTACCGTAAGAAGTCACAAGCACTGCGCGCCAACAGTTTGAGTTGAGCGCCAAGATGCCGTCCTATTTTAGCAAATGTCAAGAAGGCAAAAAAACAATAATAAAACCAAACTGCTCGGGCTTAAGGCTCTCGAGAAGGCTGCCTCCGTCACCGCAGCTTCGGCCGATGCAGACGTACATCGCACTACTATATATCGCTGGAAACGGCGAAAGGATGACATTGCCAGTGCCTCCCCCAACAAGTCTAACGCACCTTTAGGAGATCGATAAAAGCTCTACGTAAGGGTACGATTTTTTTCCGCGTGTACTTTCGTGGGTTTCCGCGTGTCTCTAGATTTTTAGCGTGTGGCATGGCTTTTCGCGTTTACCCGTTGTTATACGCATGTACTGTTTAGAACGTGTGGTAGTGAGATTTTTGGCGTGTGATAATTTTTTGACGTGTGATACTACTTCATTGTTACTTTAACGTGTTTTTCATTCGGGGAATGATGGCGGAAAGAAACTTGTAAACTAAAGGTGTGGCATTTGTTAAAATCTCAATATATAGACTGCGTTGGTGATCTTTTGTGTCGAGTGTGTAGCTCACACAAACGCATAACCGGACCTGGCGGTGTGGTTCAGCACATGCGCTAACTCCTGTATGTTGTACGGCTCAACGTCGATTTTCCAGTACACTGTCTACGGTAATTAGTCTGACCGAGACTATTTTGTGTGTATGGTTTCTCAGGTCATACACATTAAAAAGTCTGACACAGACTATTTAAGTGCTAAGACTATTTATGAATTTCGACCGGTCACAAAAAAATACACAAAACGTGAGACTCGAACCGTCAAACCTCAGCGAGGAGGGTCGTCGCTCAGACGACTGCTCTAACTAAGACTAAATTTCGTTTCTTTCCAATGTTTTTTCTATGTTAGCAAATAACCACCTTGCTGTATTGTTACGCGTTTTCCGTGTCAACAGGCTCGCCTTCAAAATGGGCCTCGTGCTTCTTGATGATGTCTTGGAGATGCGGGTAAAGCTGAGAAGCCAACCACGTCCCAAACATCAAAACCAATTGTTGTGAGAAAGAAAAAGTAATGGGTGACTCGAACCCAGCCGTACTGAGTACCAATGTGCACTCTTACCCACACGGCTCAGGTCAGACTATTTATGAACTTGTGTTGGTCAGACTATTTATGAATCTCGATATTTTGGCTAAACAATAAATAGTCTGACCTAGACTACTTTTGAACTGAGACTATTTTCGCACCTAGACTAATTACCGTAGACAGTGTAGTATTTACCGTCTTTGGCGAACCATGGTCGCACGATTCAGTGGAAATTCTTTGTTGTGATGCCATCGTCGTCATTTATATCGAGCGGAACAAGCACCTTCCAATTAGTTGAAAACCCAGGCCTACGTGCCAATTTTTCCAACGGTTTAGGGACTGCGAACTGGCCTGTGTTGAGCGTGTCGTGTTGTCTTGCTTTTGGCACTTTGTGTGGGCGACCCGGAGGCTTACGCGCTGGTATTGAACTCAGTAGGACATTTAAATTGAAGCTGTCAAGGAGCTTCAGAGTTGCCAATATTTGGGAGCACAGCCACCCGGAGACGAAAAATGCCTTACAGTCGCAGTGATACTTAGTGCGAATCCTCAGAACCTGCATTAAGGAGTCAATACGCAAATGAACGGTGATAACAAGCAATTGAGAAATACAAACCTCAGTTTCGGGCCAATTCAGTGAAGCCCAGCTGTGTGTGAACGGAAGATCCGTTAAGACGCGAACTAAATGCAGGGACAGATAGTGTGGCTTCATGTTTTCAACAATCTCAGGCTTTTGAAGACTGCCTCTTAAAGAGGCTCTAAAAATGGCTGCCCCACTTTCATCGAATCGTGTAGCTTCGACGCTTTCATCCCCAATCATGTATTTGCAAGAGTTGAACAGCACTCCTATTCCTTTCCACTTTTCGGTAATTTCCTTCCCCTACTCTTTCCTAGCTGCCTTTATCGAGACTGGCCCAGCCGAATACGGTTTAGTTATGGGTACGCCTTTGCTATCGCGAGTGGAACCGAAGTAGGACAGTATTCGCGGTAAAGACGAGTTGAGTACAGAGGGCGGCGTCTTGGAGAGCCACCTGAGATATCCGAGTTTGACAGGGTTTTATATCCAGCAGGATGTATCCATTGACAACAACACGACAATGTATTGATTTAACTAATTATGTGGTCCACAGTCATAACTCTGCGGGACACCAACCCTGTATGCCTCCAGCAGTTCGCCAGAACCTTCGCCGGCATGGCGTCCCAAGCTTCACCAAGCCACTCAATAGCATCACCTGTGTCGATAGCGTACGGGTCCTCTCCACCAAGCAAAATAGGAAGCACCGCAGCAGCCCACGCAGCGCGGGTGTTTCTTGTGATGCTTGCATAGCTCTACCTGCTGGGCCTTGGTGAGCGTGACTCGAGTCATATCGAACGGCGGTGGTTGAGATTTGAAATTCCCGCCTGTTTTCAAATGCTTTAATATTAGAATTTGTATGTTCGGCGTAGCCAATCAGATCGATCAGAACCCTATCTCCTATCAGTACCGTCAGCTCTACCTGCGATATGGAATCTACCTTCTGTAGGACAGTGGATCAGCTGTTTGGTGGCTCTCCAAGACGCCGCCCTCTGTACGACCTCTGTTGAAGCGTTGACTTCTGGGCTAACGACACACTTAATATCGCGATTGTGAGCTTCAATCGGATTCTGGTTGGGAGTAATTCCTGGGGCCTTGCTCGCTGAATAGTACCAGAGTTTCCAATCAGCTGTAAGGTATTCTTCCTTAAACCATTGGGCTATATCCAACACAATCCAATTTTCGATCACTAAAGTGCATAGAGCTCTGAATTGTCCCGGGCATCGAGACTTTTGTAGGCAGTTGACCTGGTTGCGAACATTGACTTCGTTTTTGGTCCTGTCGTTCAGAAGTGCCATTTTTTTGGTAAGGTTGGTACTAAGGTGAGGTCAACAGCTTAGCAGAACGATATTTGGCCAGTTCATTTTGAAAGCAGCGGCAATACAGTCAGCGTGATCGAGCGTACCAAATTGAACTTTGAGGCTCCAGCCGAGGAAGTCAACGCACTTGTTTCGAATATCTTCGTCGTAGGATTTAGTCGTCTCCGAACGCACGAATAAGTACGCAATAGGAAAAAATCTGTGAGAATATCCATGGCGAGAGTCATAGATCACACCAACTGTACCGAAAGGAACTAGTGTCCAACCGCCGTAATGTAGACGGTAAGTGCCGCCCACTGAAACAACGATGCCATGATGGCGATGGCCTTCTCGTGCAAATAGTAAATTGCGGAAAAGGCGACGATTGGTAAAAAGAATCCCTAAAGACACCTCGTCGTCGGAAAGTTTCTCTTGAAAGGTATGAAGAACAATGAGCTCATCTTGATAAGCTGAGGGAAGCTGAAAAAAAACCCCACCGGTTGTGGCATCTTCTCCCTTCCGTAGAAACTCCTCTTTAGAGTTGCACATCTTCGGAGACGCCCAAACGAAAATCTCTGCAAGTGTCTTGATGTTGAACCTGTCCTTGTCTTTTAGCACAGAGCTACGGTTTTGAAGCTGTTCTGCTTCAGGAAGCAACTTTAAAATCGGGTTGATTGACATAGCGTTCTCTGAGCAGTACTAGGCATCTTGCGGGTGTAGCTCCACCTAACAATAAATTGTCGCACTCCACTTTAAATCTTTTGTCAATGCCGTTGCGTGGTTGATCTGCAACAGAAATTGTGTGTTCCCCAGCCACTTTAAGTGTAAATACTCCAGGGTTCATCTTCGGAACGAGGATACGCGCCTTCCGTCCGCAGTCTTCGTGTGAGCTACAGTCGTATTGGGTAATTGTGTGATTCCTCGTTTTGTAATTGTGTTTGTGCTTAAATCGGGACCTCTCCGATGTATCCAAATGAGTTCTAGCTTCTTGTCGAGATGTGAAGGCTCCCTAAAACCGACGCTTCATCCCAGTCAATTGGTTTAGAAAGAACTGCAGGAGGGGGTGTCGCAGGTGGTACTAATGGACTGGTATCGTTATCTTCATCGTTATCGACGGAGTAAGGGGGAGGATGCGATGTCAAACTCATAGGATGAATCACTTTCACCAGCAACCTCGTCAGAGCCGTCCGAGGATTGCATCTCGCTTGAGCTTTAGCAGAGGAGTTAAACTATCAGTACGATCGTAGCCGAGGTCGCTAGAAGTGAAACTAACACCGACGTTTTTAAAATAGAAACAAAGAAATAGCAGGGAAGAAGAATATTCATACTTTTTAAGGCTACAAATAGTATTGTTACGTATTTGGAGTGCATCTGCCACATAACTGTGAGACGTGTTTAATAAAAATGATATTTTATTTTTTTTTAATATTTTCGATGAGGATGGCCTTCTAGCAGAAGCCGTTCTCGCGTACGCTGCGAAAATGGCGTGAAGCCATGAACGCGGAGCTGCTCTCGCACAAACGGAACGGTACCTGGACATTGGAGCCGAGAGGAACGGCCGACCGTACCATTGGATGCAGGTGGGTCTTTGCCTAGAAGCGTGACCAGTACAGCCGCGTGGTACGCTACAAGGCATGGCTAGTGACCAAGGGTTTCAAGCAGAAGTACGGAGTCGACTTCTTTTGAAATGTACACTCCGGTGGCGACCTCGGACCGGCAAAGTGCATCTTGGGGATGGAGATCGACCATGACACGACGGCTGGAACGCTCATGATCAAGCAGACACGGTACATTGACGACGTGGTGGAACACTTTGGACAGGAAAACGCTAAGCCTGTGGACAACCCGTGCGCCGCTGGGCTCAAGTTGTCAAAGTCGCAGTCACCAGAAACGACGGCGGAACGGAACGAAATGCGGCAGTGCGTACCTCAAATCGACACAACAGCATTGAATTATCTACCAAGGTGGCAGGGGTAGTGTGACGCTTGAACCATACTCGGACGCTGATTGGGCTACGAACCTCGACGACAGGCGTTCCGTCTCAGGTGTCATGGTGATGATCGGGAACGCCCCCGTGGTGTTCAAGTCCAAGTTCCAAAGGACGGTTGCTCTCAGCTCTGCGGAAGCTGAGTACATGGCTTTGAGCCTATGCGTTCAAGAAGTGTTGTGGATGTGTGCGATGTTGACTGACATGGATACGCTACAGCGGAACCCGACGCCTATCTGGGAGGACAACCAGGGAGCGATCGCTCTGGCGCAGAACGCTGGCTATCATGTTAGGACAAAGCATGTGGACACTTCATCCGAGAGAATGTGGAACGCGGAACGGTCGCGGTCAAGTACGTTTACGCCAATAACCAATTGGCGGACATCCTGACCAAGGTACTCGGAACCAAAGCTCTTAAATACCTGCGCGACGGGAACAGCATCAAGGACAAGGCCACCGTGTCGTAATGGTGAGTAGGAGTGTTGAAGTGGCACGTTCCTTGCACGGTTCACCAAGGTTGGACTGTAAGGGGCGGTTCACTATGAACCGTCCCCTGGTTGGCAGGTCTGCCTTAGGTTCTGAGGACAACTCAAGCGACAACAAGGAGGACACTAGGGAGTCAACAGGAAATCTGAACGACAGATTTAAATAGTCTAATCTACTCACTTCGGCATTTAACGGACCGCTAGTGGTCCAGTGGGTAAAGATCCCCCGAAGTATGCTCCTGGCACGAGCTCGATCCCCCGCGGGATCAAAATCACATCCCGATGTTACCACTTTCAAATTCAATCAAAATTCAAAATCCAATATCTCATCAAATTAAATACTTTAGGGTAATTCAGTCCGTGCCAAGGGCAACAACCAGCATAATCAGTTAATCAACTCGTTTCTCCTTCTTCTTCTGTATACCAGCAATATTACAATGACGGAACGGTACGTCACTATTAAACACACATCAATACGTTTTGTCATGATAACGTGCCATTACGCACATATTTTAAAAACTGATTTTATCACACGCGGAAAATCAATGCATCACGCTAAAAACCACACCACACGTGCAAAACCAAGGTCGACTTGAACACACGCGGAAAACCGCGAAATCGCACGCGGAAAAAAGTCCCAATCTCTACGTAAAACACCCCGACTTCGAGAAAAGGTATTTACTATTATTATTTTTTATTTTTACCTAACTGATTTTTTTATACAGGCTACTGAACTGGATAACTGGCATGAGGAAGAACCGCTCGCTTTGTGTTTCGATGGAGTACCTGCTACTGATACACGCTCCATTTGAAGGAGATCTCTTGATCGCGGCGTGCAAACATCGAGTATTTGCGGCGCTTTCTCAAGCGCAACCGACTTTCTATCAGGTGCATTACCCACAAAGACCACAAGCAAAGATCTGATATGGAGGTAACTTAAACTATTGCTATTTTGAATAATATTAGTGTAAATATAGATAAAGAAGATCGTTTTCGAGTCCCAGAGAATGTTAAGGAAGAAGCACCAGTTTTAGAGTAATAACAAAATCGAATACGAGATGCATTGCTATATGAAATGGATACACTTTGAGGAGGGGTGAAACCATCAATACATAGTCATTTCTATGTAATACACATCCCAATGATTTAGGTTTTACGCTTTGTTGCACTCGATCCGTATGCAGCATTGGATCCGTGTTTTACGGTACCGGATAACCTGTGGCTATTCGAATATCTCGATGTTTGTATGCTCGTTTGTCGAGGTTTTGTCGAGGTTTAGTCGAACTGCTCAATCTTATATGCCGAGCTTAAGTACGCTTTTTAGTATAGTTCAAACCGGTGGGAATGCACTTAGGGGGAGCCAAACCTTGGCTAAAAACCGAAATATCACACTTTCATTATTAGCACCCTGCCTCTGTTCTACCGAAGAGCAATAGATGCAACCATTGATTCTTGGGCCTCTGTCATTGTTCGCATGGCATCGCTCATCTTTTCACCTGTTGTTTTCTGGCGTTTTGGAGTTCCTCGCTGCAATACAGTTTTGTTGCTTGCTGTATGGGCTGGTCGACGCTGAATTGTGGAGACCTCTTCACGGTCTACTTTAGATTCCTGATGACCGCTGCCTGGTATGGAACCTCGGCGTCGCGAACTGATCCTGGCAGCACTGTCGCTCGTGGTAGTGCCCTCCACATCAGACTCGTTGCTAGACTCGCTTAATGAGGAGGATAGGCGGCGGGATTTCGCAGCACGACCGATGTGCGTAGAGTAATTCCCTTGGGCAGCATTCCGGGACAGGATACTTACTGAAGGCCAGCACGATACGTTCCCAGACTACCTTCTTGAAGTTACCTTCATAGTCGCAGAAGACTGAGTTAATCAGCCGTGCGGTGAGGTCTTGAGTCCAAGAAAACGCCATATTGAATGTTACTTGCCGAATAAAGGGAAGACTCTAGGCGTCGCTTCAAGGTTGGTTACAAGCCAGATAAACGTATTTTTAGGTTCGACAGTGCATACTATAAATATATCGTTTTTGTATTATCTATTTTTCAATATTCGTAAGTGGACGAGTTGGAACTATTTTGTTTCATTCTATTTTGTACCAAGTTCATGCTGATGAGGAAGAAGAAGATGTAATCTTCTTTGTTATGAGTTTAATACCAACATATGGATTCTATTTGAAGGCGTATTATGTAAAACAAAGGCGCCGTACGTCAATCCTGTCCGGGGCTATGTATTATGAAAAACGTTTCCCTAGTTGGAGTCCCGTTCATTTCGCCGACGTAACAAGAATGAGTGTTTCAACTTTCAAACTCTTACTTATCGACCTTGAAAGTGCTGGGAAATTACCACCAACATATCAAATTTCGAGTGCATAACGCCTCTGTATATTCGTGTACATCCTTACTGGCAAGAGTAACAGAGAAGCACAAGAACGCTGGCAACACGGCCCCGGGACTATTTCATGCGTTGTTTGGCAAGGCGTTGCTGCCATTAATGCTCTCTGAGGCGATTTGGTTACACTTCCTAGTCCTGACGTCTCTGTGGAGATTAGCAGTTTTTCCCATTCTTTAAGGACTGTATCGGGGACACACATTTCGGTAGTACCGCCATCCGAAATAGCACCTAATCGTAAAGGCTACTACTCTAGCAACGTTCTGGGCGCGTGTAATTTTGCCGTGGAGTTCGTTTACATCCTTCTGGTTGGGAGGGATCAGCACATGATGGGCGAGTACTGAACCGGCGATCCAAAATGGATTTAACATCCCTAAAGGTAAATTACATCGCTTCAGTTGGTTATTGCAAAAACATAACTATAAAACATGTTTTGATAGGTAAATACTATCTTGGCGATGCCGGATATGCGTTAAACGCTTACACAATGACTCCTTATCGAGGAACCCATTATCACCTAGAGGAAACTGATAACGGTTCTCAAAAACCTCAAACCAAAGAAGAATAATTCAACTTACGGCACGCATCACTACGTAATGTCATTGAGAGGGCGTTTGGTGCAGTATAAAACAAGTTTCAAATTCTACAAGCGATGACATCGTACGGCCTTAAGGAACAAATTGGTTTAATGCAAGCTGCATTCGCGATTTTTAACTTCGTTCGTCGGTACAACGACAATGCAGCAAATAACTTTGAAAATCGAGAACAAAACGAGGTAGATCTTGGAATAATTCAAGATCAACCGCTCGAAACGGATGCTACCAGGATGAAGAGAACGCGCGACGCCATAGCTGAGAATATGTGGACGCAGTATCTGATGAAAATTGCAGCTAGAGATGGCGAAGTCGTAGTATAGCGATTGTGTCTGTGAAATACGAGGAATGCATGAGCAGTGTTGTGCCACGAATAATATGTATGATCACAGGCACTCAACTTTAATCCGCTAGAACAAACCTCTATCCGCCCGAACTCCGGCGGATAGCGGATAGAGCATTATAGCTCAAATTCCGCTGGAAATGGAGAGAGGAACACGCAGATAAATTCCGCTGGAACGACCAAATTCCAGCGGAATTTGTACGTGCATAACAGGCCCTAAAATTAGGTTTATGGCCAACTAATAGTTGGCTGTTGGTCGTGGCTAGGCAGAATTTTACAGCACAATTGTGGACGGTGATCGACACGACATGCCCAATTCAACATCACTAAAAGTGACCACCAATTTAGTAAAACTTGATTTTTTTGTTAATTATATGGGTTGTCAATGTTCGCAACAGTTATTTGCTTTTCTTTTAATGGCTTCTACGGAAAATATATTTTATATAATCGAGATGCGGGAGATTGACTACCCCGTTCAGATTTTGGCAGCAGCAGCATCTCAAGCCTTTTGGTTATGCGGTGGCCCAGTAACTCTCTGAGAGCTACACGTCAGTTTTAGCCTTTAGCGACACTACTACGGGCATTCTACGTGAACGACGTGACGTAGACCTTCGAGTGGATCTGCGAATATTCTCCGTTCGACTCGTCAAAATCGCCGAAAACAAATTGTAGATGCTGTCGCCCGACTTGCGCGGCTTTTGCTTCTGGACGCCAATCGCAGCGCCAAAAAGAAAGTTCGACTTGCTGCGGCAAAAAACGACTACACTCTTCACTCTAATTAGTCGTACCCTGGCTAATAATGGTGACGATGTGAGAATCTTAAGAAAATGCACGAATAAATATGGTGCATGACTAATTATGGTGAAATTGTAGTGGTATATTTTGTCGCTAGACTGTAGCAGATGCAGCGCACTCGCTGTAGCTCTTTTCGAAGTCAGCAGGAAATCTCTCGACGATTTCTGAGTACTGAAGCGCTTTCCCTTAAAGCAGTACGCTGAGTTGTAGACATCATGCGTGCTGTCTTCTATCATCGTTGACACCATATCCATCAGGAGTCTGGAGGAGAGCTTCGCACCGGCTCGTCGTAGCCGCTCAAACTCGGCCAGTAGCATAGGATAGAGCCAAGCCCAATGTTCATCAATTTTTCGTCCACGCCCCGCCAGCGCCTTGTGCGTAAGCTGGTGCCTTCCCCCACTCGCTGTCTTAGAGTACTTTCGTTGCTGGCCTTCCTCGAGGGCAGCTTGAAATGCAGAGCGCTTAGTCCACCAGTCCTGCGCTTTGTTAAGGTTCACGCGGCGATCTGAAGCTCGAAACAGCGCAGGAAAGACGTCCACTGCTCGGCCATAGAGGCCCTTGACGCCGTCTTTGGCTGCGCTCCCCTCCATCCACACCACACAGCGAGCCCGAGTAGCCACAGCAACGACGTGATGGAGTGCCCTTCTTTCATCATCGCACATCTTAGGATGCGAGGTTTAACGTGTAGCTGCATACACTTCTCGAACTGGAACTTATAACAGCAGATAGCGCACGACTAATACTGGTACATTACTAAATATGGTTGTAGTACCGTTCTGACTCGTCTAAGTCCGAATCATGACTATATTCGAAGCACGACTAATTAGAGTGAATGGTGTAATTGTTGCGAGCATAGACTGCCACTAGTATATAAATGGGGGTCACAGAATAGAGAATCAGCATGGTACTGGAGTCGGATAACGGAGCGCGAATCGAACTCACTCACGACGGATAACGGAGCGCGAATCGAACTCACTCACGAACAACTTGTTAATGTTAAGGGAAATCTTGGACTCACTACGCCTTTCTACCATTACTCTGCTAGACTAGTTCCAAAAGACTTCTTCAACTTCACTGGTTGTGACAAAAGATGATGCGGTTTCCAACATCGGAGTCCAACTACAGTAGCCTATCATTTGGGGAACCAAATAACAGGATTTCGATCTTTCTTCAAGAAGGTATCAGAATGATAACATACTCGGCCATTTTGATTTTTTTGAACTGTTTCACATTCCCCTCAGTCTTTTATTTACGTGTGTATTCATCGCCTAAGATAAGACATCGCCATCACCTGATCGCCGACATAGTGGAGCTGCTAGAAATGAAGAACGCGTTACTTGCACCGCTTAAGTTCAAGATAAAATCAAATCTATGATGCAGCGCCCGAAATGGGGGGAAATGCCGTACGTTAAGGTAAAAACACAAAACGATTGTCCGCACTTTGACATTCATCCATTCTTTGGGAGGGACGTACAAACAGGCCAATGCCTGACTGATGCAGCCAACCAGCGCTCGTTTCTGGAAAGTGTCGCAGCCAGCTGCCAGACAATCGTTCTCCCTTCCAGTCAATAACGCGAGGAAACATGCTGAGACGCATTGCTTGGCAAGAGGTGGCTCTGGCCGTGGACGCGGGGGACGCTAACACTGTGCTAAGTGGTATGAAGACTTTTGAGATAGCTAAAAGCAACACCATGGGCTGCACGGTCGGTCCCTGATACGAGGCGCACAAGATGCACTATCGGTTGCTTACGTGCAATTCGAATGGCTGTCATGCAGCAACTGTAGTTGCATGCCCGTGACGGGGCAGGGTGTTGACGTGCCTGGAAACAAGCGATGTGTCTGTCTACGAGTTCGTGGAGCACGCATTAGGGGCCTTTTCGCAAAAAACAAAAGTTGACAGCCATGCAGAAGTAGTTCTGCCACGAGCAGGCCAAACATCACCTCCGGGCTATGCGGGTTCTCCATGCAATGTCCCGCAAGTTTGAGACCTCCTTAGAGGAGCTTCCAGCGTTATCTATCGTCGAGAACTTTATAAATCACTACTCGCGGACGTATCTTCTAAACAATGGTCGTGTCGACGAGCTGAGGGAATGTATACACGCTAGGGCATTCGCCTGAGAGGAGTCTATGACCCATGCGTTCTCGTTTGGCTGGGATTTGACTTGCGAAGGCAAACCTACGGTTCGCAACGGGTCTGATGAACGGCAGTTCTTAATTGGCCTGTCAACAAAGGCAGGCCCGTGGTCCCACCCGGTTCTGGTCTGATCGCTCGGTCGGTTTTTATGTGGTGGCTCTCTTCATCGTCTCTCAGGAGACTCAATATATCGTTCAGCGAGCGCTGGTGGCACTGCGAAGCCTGTACTTCTGGATCCCATCGCGCGAGTTGGTGGTCAAGTACACCGTGGCAGACGCGGACCAGGCTCAGTTTAATGCTCTGAATGAAGTTTTTGGAGGTGCTGGGCAGCCCCAAGCACTGATGTGTGTGTTTTTTCTCCATGTTATGGAAAAGGTCTACAACGCGACCAGAGGATTTCCCTCACTTGTGGCAAATGGAATCGTGAGGGACATGTACGATATGCACTTTGCACAGATCGCGACGCGGTTTGCTCAGATGCGGGACGGCATTATCCACAAGTGACAAAGCCAACCTTTCCTGTGGAACTTCGCACAGTAGATGTGTTTCCAGCGACGTTTTGGTCGGTTCAGTACGTGGCAGATATACGCTACACTGATTGATTTCGCCCCGCCAAATAACCTCGTGGAGACATTCAATGCTCTGCTCAAACGAGACTACACCCTACGACCCCGTTTGAAATGGGAGCCTTGCTGCGAGAGCTAAGTAATTACTGCGAAGATCTATCATGCAACGGCCGGCTGTTTCACTTTGAAGTCGTTCCGCCAGCGCAAAAGGCTATTTGGGAACGTGGCACTAGCCTTCACCACATCTCTTGGTGCTGGACTCTCTTTTACTGTTCCGGTACAATCGTTTCCGGCTGAACGTGTTACCGTCACTCCTAACAGACGTTCGGAAGATACTATCGCTGCGTTAGCTAAGTTTGGATCTAACTACGCTTGTGTGGAGGCGGAAGGCCAGCCACGGGCCGGCTGAATTGTAGATGTCGATTGCAAGTAGTGCAGCTGTGGTAACTTCTCCGCCTTTGGATCCTGTATTCACCTGACGTATGCGATTCGTAGCTTGGGTTACCTCGACAGCTTTGGAAATGAGGTACTCGTTAGTCGCAAGAAGTTCAAGCGTAAAAGGCAAGCCGCGAGTGGACTTCCAGGAGGGAGGTCATCTTCTGTTGGTCCAGCACTCCCTTTTTGATCCTCCAGCGCACTCAAACGCGTCTGCAAAGGCTTGAGGTGCGCGTGTTAGTTTACTACTAGGTCATAAACGCATAAAAAATGTGACGGTTCCCTTCAGTCGATCCCCGTTGTTGAACAGCAGAGATTTCAAGCTCGAAGAGCCGGTAGTATTAGTCGTACCGGTGAAGCGGTATTCAATAACCCGAAGAGATCAAATCCTGCAAATCCCTCGCTTCCAGGAGTCACAGTAAATGTTGATAAAACAGTTGTGAATGCAACAGAAGTCATAGTAATGTTATGCAGGTGCTAGCTCTCTGCTTATCCAAACCTACATTTGACCTACTCTTCTTGATCGTCGGGGTCAACCCAACTCGAGTCGCACACGCACTTCAACCAAATATCGGCGCCATAGTTGACAGTAAGCTGTGTATCAGGATGAACGGTCTTGACCATCTTCACAAGCACTTTCACGTTGGTACCATTCTGCATCTCCACGAAATTAACGTTAGTACCGCAGGAATGGCTTAGAAATCTCGCGATCGATCCGCACTTGGCCGCATCAATCTATTTGCCACGACACCGATTGTGTGTTGAGTAACATCATATAACCGCTGTTTTGTTTGATAGCTGGGGGGAGTCTGTACTTCAATAACGGCGGAATAATCGAACAAGCGGCCTACATACTCTCCAATTACTTTACCGACTTCAATGTAGGAGGTAGTGTGAACTCCGCACACCACACAGCAAGTGTCGCGCAGTTTCAGGGCTGGATGGGTGCGTGCGGAGTTGCAACAGTCCCCACCTAAGCTACATGTTCTGGGGTACAGTAGATGCACAGCAGAGCGTTGTGACACGAGCCCATGAAGCAGTCACCGGCGCATCGGCAAGGATCGCCATCACCAAGTCTGGGAACGTCAAACTCTCGGGTTCAATCGATGCAGAAATGCGTTGCACGGAGGCGGGCCAATCCACATCCTCAGCCAAACCCACCGTCTCCGTCCTGGACTTAATGAACTTTCGGCGCAGCTCGCAAAGCTCCACGAGGCGGTATTTAGCGCCAGGACGCTGTAGGTTTTTGGTAGTGCGGGATAGACTGCGCGTCACCGTGCACTTCTTCTGGTTGTGGCGCTTGCGCGACCGTGGCACGTGCCAGACCCCTGGTCTTTTCTTTGGATGATGTCGGATTTTCGCTCGCTCCAGGCGGGTCGGAATGGAGTTTAGATTGTCATTGACGTCGGCCAGTATCGCGTCGTTCACTACGGCCGCGTGTTGAGCCTGCCGATCAGCACTTTGAGTTAAACCATCGGTTGAAATAGGTTCATTACTTGTGTGCTCTGCATGATCACTAACATCGACTGGTGTCAGACCCGAAACCCCACTGTTGGACGCTAGCAATAAACTTGGAGATCTGGTGTCCATCGAAATCAAAGCTGTCTCCCCCCTCATCGTTTGGGCCACATTCCTCACTTTGAAGACTGTCTTTATAGCGAGGTAGGTGTTGCATGCCTCACCGAAGCCGTATGAGATGTCTTAGGAACACTGACCGAAGTTGACCACGCTGTCGTTCTGCTGGATTCTTTAATCAACATTCTCCCCGAGCAATCTATGACGTGCTTCAGCATCATCGTCGCCGTGATGATGTCTCCAGAGTCCAGCTTTAGCGGCGTGCTGGCGTCGGCGCTTGGATTAACCCTGAGAACCACTGCTTCTCGATATCCCCTGGGGTCTCCACAGACGAACGCCATCGAATAATACACTATCGTCTCACCTGCGCGGATCTCGTCAGGTGGTAGTTTCGAAGCTGGAAGAGGTGTCATGTAAGTGGAGCAGATGCTGGATGCGTCAGTAGCGGCTTGGCTCGGCAGGTAGAATGTGGAATGGCCATCTTGCCATCCGCCACTTCCGCCACCTCCGCGCAACATTCCCTCAGAACATCAACGAACTTTGCTTGTGGCTGCGAGCCTGCGAGCCTACGATACAGAGTCGGGCGCCGTCATACGCACCGTCGCTGCGTTTGCGACGCACCGTCTATGTCTTATTGTGCGATGCACATGGTGTCTTTTTCAGATTCCTACAGTCGTTTCTAACGTTTCCTCCCTTTCCTCCCTTTCTTTCCTTCCTTTCTAGGATGCACATGAGAACGCGTCACTTTCACAATACAGTACGGCTTGGCACCATAAGTCTGCTGCAGCACATCAAATGTTGGGCAGCACAATGCGTTACGGTAGCAGCACAAAACGATGTGCTGTCTTTGAAAAACTGGCTTGTCTTTGCCTGTACACGCAGTTAAAAAAATAGGACAGATTCTAGCCAATGAGAAATCAGTATGAGCTCCAGTCACCAATCTAAAATTGTCCATTCTCAATTTTGGTCTTTTTTATCTGTGTGGTGTGTGGACCACCGCATGGCGATCGCCTGCCATTAGTCATCGTCGTACAATGTCGAAGCGGATTCCGTGGCAGGAGAGGCCGACGAAACCGACGCAGACGTCGTACTGGTAACATTTAAGTCCTACGACGTAGCCAAGCGTAACACAATGGCGTGTACCATGTGCCTCACGTCCGAGCCCCACCGGATGCGGTACAGGCTGCTTGTATGCAGCTCGAGTGCATGCAATGAGGGTCAGGACGCTGCCTGCGTGTGGCGTGGGAAGCTTCTCACGTGTCTAACAACCCATCGAGTATCCATCTACGACTACGGTGACCACACGTCCGCCGCAGCCTCACCCAAGAAGAAGAAACTGAGTGCGTCGCAGAAGACCTTCTGCAGAGAGATGGCGTAGCACCATCTTCGCCCCCTGCGGATCCGACATGCTATGGCACGTAAGTTCACAACGCCGCTTGAGGATTTGCCAAACTTAAGCGTCGTCCAGAACTTTGTCAACCATTATTCCCGCACATACCTTGAAAACCACGACAGAGTCGATTAAATCGAGCAGTGGATACACGCGAGGAACTTTACCGGAGCTGAGTCGAAGGATCAGCCGTTCGCCTTTAGCTGGAAAGTGGACGATAGGGGCAAATCGGTGGTGGGAAACGGTTCGGACCAACGGCTGTTCGTTGTTGGGCTGAGCACAAAAGGATTAATGAATCAGATGCTGCTGCCACCCGACAACTTCATCTTGCACGTGGACGCCACGTACAAGATGAATTTTCGTGGATACCCAGTGGTGGTTGTAGGGATTTCTGATCGCGCTAGGGTATTTCATCTCGTGGCGCTGTACATTGTTTCTCAAGAAACGCAGCCAATTTTCGAAGCAGTGCTGCTCTCCTTACGAAGACTGTTCTACTACATTACGGGCAAGGATTTGGTCGTTCGGTACACGATGGCCGACGCAGACCAGGCGCAGTATAACGCTCTCAATTCGGTGTTCGGGCATACACCTGGCTTTCACTTCCTGATGTGTTACTTCCACGTCGTCAAGAACATACAGAGGATGCTTAAGGGATTTCCCTCGCTTCTATCGTCTAGTGTACTTCGAGATGTGTACGATCTTCATTTCGTACGCAGCGAAATCGAATTTTGCGACTTCGGGATCAAATTTTGTCGCGATGGAAAACTAATCCGTACTTGGTGGGTTTCGCGCAATACATGACCGACCAATGGCTGTACGGAAGATTCTGGAAGTGGGAACGGTACTTTACACCGCCGGGTTTTGCTTCCACCAACAACCCTGTAGAAACGTTTAATGCGAGGTTAAAGCGCGACTATACACTCAGAAGGAGACTCAAGATGGGTAGTCTATTGCGCGAACTTGCTGCCTGTTGCCACGACGTCTCCGCGGCGACCAGAAGCTTCAGTTTCGACATTTCTGTGCAGCCAACCCTCATGCGGAGGGTGTGCGAAATGACGAAGCAGTCATTTATCGGCTTTTGGAACGGAGGTGTGGCGCCGCCTGCGTATGCGGGGTGCACGAACATCGTTCACGTGGTGTCGAGTATGGCACAGCGTGTGCAAGTCTCTCCCCACAAGCGGAACGAGGAAGGAATAGCTGTCTCTGCCCAAATGGGCGCAAATTATGCACGTATGGAAGTGCAGGGGCAGCCATGGGGAGGGTGGCCAGTCGATGTTACCCATCGTTGGTGTCCATGTGGATACTATTTCGCCTTTGGAGTGTGTGTACATGTGCTATTTGCTTTACGAACTACATAGTACGTCGACAGCCGCGGCAGGAACGTTCTCGTCAACCGCCACAAGCGGAAGCGTGGCGGTGACAACTCAGTTGGAAGACCTGTGTCTGTAGGACCAGCGTTGACTTTCTAGGCATCTAGCCCAAACGTCTTTGGGGTTAGCGTCGATTAAACTACCGTTTTCGTCTCTATAACTACACAGCTCCACTATCTACCCGAGGGTTTCTTTAGATTCAATTCACAAGTTCAGTTTTTGCGATTTACGTAGGAGAAGCTAGATGTACAACCTGATACAGTGCCTCTGCGTCACTTGTATGCGAGGAAATCTGAAGACTCTCCTTCTATCGAGTCGTATAGGATGTAGTATCGGAGTACATGTACACTCATGTTTTTACACATCAATAAATATGCTCAAGTTTCTCTCTAGTGTTCAATTCGCAGGTTGAGGTTTTCTCATTCAGAAGTGTAGATATGCAATTTCAACAGGTTTCGTGTCATTGACATTGGTTAGCTATCGACTTAGAACACTACCTACTTGAGGCTTTTTCCCAAATTTAACCAGGACAACTGCTTTTGCCCTCGCTGTCGTCTTCGCGCGTCCAGCACTGCTCGCACGCACACCGAAACCACGTCTGCTTACCGTAGTCCACCGTTATCTGCGCACCAGCGTACACATTTTCGACCATGCGAACGAGCACCTTGACGTTGGGTCTGTGGTGCGCCTCCACAAACGCAGCGTTGGGAGTGCAGCTGTGGCTAATGAAACGCATCGTAGAGCCGCACTTAAGCGCCTCTATGTACACGTACTTCTTTCTCCTGGACTTTGTGTTGAGCAACAACGTGTACCCCGTGTTGTTCTTCATTCTTTGGCCCGGAACACCGACGTCGATCGGGTCGAACGCGTTCAACACCCCCGTGTACTCCCCGATTACGTCACCGACGCTCAGGTCGGTTGTTGTATAGACACCAAGACCGACGCGTCCCGTGTCGTAGAGCTTCAACGTGTCCAGATTCCTCGGTGCGTTGCTACAGTTGCCAGACAGGTTGCACGACTCTGGAGTACAGTAGAGAGCACCATCGGCGTTTGCACACGTATCCAGGTAACAGTCGCCAGCGCATGAGCAGCACCCAAAATCGCCGACGTCAGCGAACTCCACGCCCTCTGTGTTTAAACACTCGTTGGTTTTCAGGACGTCGCTGGGCCACGGAACCTCCTTTGGCGGTAAGCACCCTGATGTACACGGCTCTACATATGTAGGTCGACGTAAGCGCAGCTCTCGTAATCGCATACGAAACCCTCGGATGCGTAGAATAGCTTTTGCCGACTTGGCTTTCGTGGTATGCGCGTTATATAGTCGCATTCCGCTTCGGGTGACGCCACACAGCTTGAGATGACGGCGTTTCCTGGATCGACCTTCGCTCCATTGCCCGGCCTTTTGCTTCCTCTGGTGACGGCGCTTCTGTTGCTCCCACCGGGTGGGAACAGTTTCCATGAAGTCGCCTGCGGCCAGCACGTCGGTATCCGACACCTCCGGCTCGTGGTGTGCTGCAATGTTGGTTTCAGTAGACTTTCCGCCCTCCTTACCATCTTCGTCCACATCCTGGTCGGTGTCATCTACTTGGTCGGTGTCATCTCCCGCAAGTCGCACGATCGCGTCTACCGGCGTCTGAAGCGTGGTTTCCCTGAAACCCTCGGGTAGAATGTTTGCAGCCAACGCTTCTGTAGTCTCTGAGCTGCACGGAGATGGTTCTGCCCCTAAAATGGGCGTTCGGGACGGCCTTGAGTGGCGCGGCGCTGGGATATCGCGCGGTGGGTCACGTACGAATCGGTTTGTGGGTCGTGATCTAGTTTCAGCGCTCTCGGAAGGTAACCCAGCTCCTATTGAGGCAAATGCCTCGTTCAGATGCGCCTTGAGGGCGTCACAAAGGCGTGTGGCCCGCGTGGGCGCCTTATACACCCCCGGAACTAGTCGAAAGGACCGCAGCTTGCGCCAACGAACGCTGTCCAGGAGCAACGCGGTGCCAGCCACGTCAAATCGACGGCGCACCATATTTGTCCGCGGAAGTGGCTCTTCGGTATCCAGCGATACTGGAAACGGGTTATCAAGCTCGCCCGAGATCTTCAGGACAACGCCAACTCGAAGGCCGCGGCGATCGCCATAGACAAACCCCTGCGAATAATACTCTAGTATATCTCCTGGTCGAAGCGTCTCCGGGGGGAGCTGAGAGGCGCTAAGGCCCACCATCGGCAGACTGCGACTTCGAGACCACGGACGAGCACTGCACGGCTGGGCTGGGCTGTGGTGGCGATCCGCGAATGAAATGCCTAACGGTCTCAAAAGTAGATTTGAATTTTCAAAAAAAAGCTTTTTTGATTACCGTTACTTTTAAGTATGTTACTTTACATAGCTATACTTCAGGTACTGTCCTAGCGTCGACGTGGCAAGCGCTGTGCAATTAAAAGGGACGAAATGTCGGTGCTGTTTCTGTCTTTTTGTGTTCACATCCTCCCGGCATTGTTGTGCTGGTCAGATTTCTTTATGTGTTTATAACGTTTTCTCGATGCACATGGTGTGTGTTTTCAGATTCCTACAGTCATTTCTAACGTTTCCTCCCTTTCTTTCCTCCCTTTCTAGGAGGAATCGTTAGAAACGACTGTAGGAATCTGAAAAATACACCGTGCGCATCGCACAAAAAGACATAGACAGTGCGTCGTAAACGTACCGACGGTGCGTACGAAGACACCTGACTCTGTATCACAAGCTCTCGGCCACAAGCAAAGTTCGTTGATCTTCTGAGAGGATGTCACGTGAATGTGGCGAAAGTGGCGGATGGCAAAAAGGTCATTCCACATTCAAATCTGCCGAGCCAAGCTGCTACTGACGCACCCTACGAACATAGCACCTCTTCCGGCTTCGATGAACGCCCTCGAACAATACGCTATCGTCTCACCAGCGTATTATTCGATGGCGTTCATCTGTGGAGACCCCAGGGGGTATCGAGAAGCAGTGGTTTTCAGCGTTAATCCAAGCGCCGACGCCAGCACGCCGCTAATGCTGGACTCTGGAGACATCATCACGGCGACGATGATGCTGAAGCGCGTCATAGATTGCTCGGGGAGGAAAATTGTTGAGGGGGAGGCGCTTTGGCGCAAGTTGCGGACGTACAAGTTGGTTGCAGGGGACCATAAAGCTCCAACACAAGCCAGCGCATTCAATCACGCGATCCAGGAGGCTGTTCGACAGGCATTCGACGACGCTCAACGTGCTAGACGTGCTCTGCGTGAGGGAAACTCTGCGGTGCTTCTGGTGAAATGGACGAATCCAGCAGCACGACAGCGGGGTCAACAGCGGGTTTAACTTCGTCCGGCGCTCCTCCGTCAGCATATACGGATTCGGTGAGGCATGCTACACACCTAACACACCCTGAAGACCGTCTTCAATGCGAGGAACCTGATCCCGACGATGCAGGGGCTGCGACAGCTTTGGTTTCGATGGGCACAACGTAGTTACCAGCGTCCAGTAGCCGATCCGCGGCTCCGGTACCAGCCAAGATAGGTGATATTGCAGCGCCCGCAAGTAATAAATCTATTACAACCGAGGGTTTAGCCCACAGTGATGATCGGCCGGCCCATCACACGGTCGAGGTGGATGGCGCTATTGGTGGACGTCAATGACTATTTAAAATCCATACCCACCCGCCTGGAGAGAGCGAAAATCCGACATCAAGCGAATAAAAGATCAGGAGGCTGGCACGTGCCTCGGTCGCGGAAGCGCCACAACCAGAAGATGTGCGCGGTGACGCGCAGCGGAACTAACATTTATCATGCGCATGCTGTGAAGGCCCGCACTACCAAAGAAATACTACAGCGTCCTGGCGTAAAATTCCGCCTCGTGGAGCTCCGCGAGCTGCGTCGAAAGTTCCCTAAGTCCAGGACGGAGACGGTGGATTTGGCTGAGGATGTGGATTGGCCTGCCTCCGTGCAGCGTATTTCTGCATCGATTGTACCCGAGGGTTTGACTTTCCCGGACATTGGTGATGACGATCCCTGCCGATGCGTCGGTGACTGTTTCATGGACTCGTGTCACAACGCTCTGCTGTCTATCTACTGTACCCCGGAAACATGCAGCTTAGGTGGGGACTGTTGCAACTCCCCACGCACCCATCCAGCCCTGAAACTGTACGACACTTGCCGTGTGGGGTACGGCGTACACACTATCGCCTACATCGTGGTTGGTGAAGTAATTGGGGAGTATGTAGGCCGCTTGTTCGAGTATCCCGCCGTTATTGAAGGACAGCCTCCCAAAGTTATCAAACAAAACAGCGGTTACACGATGCTACTCCATGCGCGGCCTATGTCTGGCAAATTCGTTTACATTGTGGCGGTCAAGTGCGGATCGATCACGAGATTTCTGAGTCATTCCTGAGATCCTAACGTCGAGTTCGTGGAGATGCAGAACGGTGCCAACGTGAAAGTACTTGCCAAAATGATCAAGACCGTTCTTCCTGGTACGCAACTGACTGTCAACTATGGCGCCGATATCTGGTTTAAGTGCGCGTGCGACTCGTGTTGGATTGATGTTACTTCTTGACGCGGCCGTTTACCTTTGCCGCGCGATATTTATTTTCCAGCATGCGTGCAGGCCAGAGTCTTGTTGTACCCTATCCACTCGCTCGGGATCGACGGAGCATCCGTCGTCAGCTTCGCGATCTTTTGTTCCGCTCCTCCACCTTATTATTCGCGCACACGAAAACTCAACGATACGTCGAGTTATCCGTTAGTCAGCACTGTCTTAATAACATATAGCAAAGCTGGTACGTCCTCGCGCTGTATTCGCTTAAGTAGAATGAAATAACTCCCAGGGGTCGAACTGTTCGTGCTCGAGTAGCTTTAGAGATGGATGTATCTGTAGCTGACTCACCTACATCGTCCCTTGAGTTCTGCCTGTCGAATTGGCTAGACGTGTCCAAGGTATTGGCATTTGAGCTTCAAGAAGGCATCGTCCATTCTTCATCCTCACTGTCATCGTCGCTCTCGTCACTTGCGGTAACGTGGTCCTGCGTTTTAGCGCTTGACATGCAGTTCTATTCATCCTTACTGCTCCGTAAATGCTTGAATGGGGAGCCACACATTTTAGCATGTATACATGTATACATTGTCCGGATTAAGTAACACAACGCCACAAATCGCGGGGGGATAAGGTACGCTCAGATGGGCACACGAGCCACTCTCTAATAAAAGAAATTTCAAAAGTCGCTGCGTTGTGAACCCGTATGCAAACTCGTGAGTGACCGATATATTGTCACGGAAGCGGTACGTCGATGCCAATTGTACCGTTTCGTCGATATGAGTAAGCTATCCCTGATACATAATGAAACCAAGACAATTTGAGATGCGAAGACTGGCAAGAATCCAGAAAACCCAAGAGTGTATGTGAAGAAGACATGGCCAGATAAAATTTGAACTAGAGCTCAATTTGCAGTTTAACCTAGAAGTCTCTACTTTGTATTTATACGACCACAGCAAGATTTGGTGTTGTGTGATCTCTCGCCCTTCCCTACCCTACCCCTTTGGCGGAGGTCAGCGTAGATCTTCGGGCCAAGCAATAAAGTCCCTTGGGTCCGATATGCACTTACGGTAGATCACTAGTGAAGGGTAAGGTGGCCAATATATTATCCAGTCTTATACCTTACACGGCTAGATCAACTACACTTAGCTTCCTTACACCTTTGAGGGCCAATATTCGTTCCCGTTTCCTGGTGTCGCTAAGGCACTTGCGTAGATCAAGGCAAATTCGAGTCTGATTTACAAGTATACCAATCTCATCCTAAGACTTACCATCCGGACCCTTACCTTATGTAACATCTGGATCCATGCACCTTTTACACATATGGTCATCAAACCGGTTGTGTCCTTACTAGGGATGGGGACGTAAACTGAGTTGACGTAAATTGGCGTGGTTCCCGTTCCCGTTGACCGATTCCCGTTAGCTTTATTTTACGTTAAGTTTACGTTAAATAAATATAAATTATGATAAGTAGTTATGTGTTTTCGAGAGGTCACACACTGCCCAGAGAAACTTACAGCACAAGGCGGCAAGACGGAGGAGATCCTCGTGGACACCGTGGAGGTGAGCGTGAACTGACCCTTGTCGCTAGGATCAATGGTGGCGTGTAGAAGAAGCTCTTGAACGGTGTGGTCCTTGTGGTGCCCTCGTTGGAGAGGCTGGTGGACGCCGTTGCGGTATGCTAGGGCTTGGTGGAGAAGCTGGTTGCTGGTTCTGGGCCTCCAGCAGCGATGAAGAAGGTCGCGATCACGGTTGTGGTGGTTTAGGGTCTGAAAGTGGCTGTGGAGAAGCTGGTGAACGCCGTTGCGGTGCTATAGGGCTTGGTGGAGAAGCTGGTGGATGTCGGTGGACTACTCCTGGGTATGGAGACAACGATGAAGCAGCCCGCGGTCATAATTATGGTGCTTTAGGGCTTTGAGAAATCTGGTGGACGTAGTTTTGGTGCTCGTACGTCTACAAGTGGTGATGGTGCAGGTCGTCGGCGACGCGGTGGTGCTGCCAGGACAGGAAGTGGTGGTAGAGAGACTGGATGATGCAATGGAGACGCGACGGGGCCTGTGGAGAAGCTGGTGGACGCTATTGTGGCGCTCGTGTGGTGTGAAAAGATAGTGAGCTGGTGGATGCTGTTGTACTGTTCATGGGTCAGGATGGTTAGGTGCATTTTGGGAAAGCTGCACCATGGATTGGCTGGTATACGATAATAAGAAAGTGAAGAACTCAAGTTCGAACGGATTAGAGGAAGAAATGCATGTATTGGGTGAATTGAGTATGCTATCAGAAGGTGTTCTCGCTACTTGTTCCCTGTTAGTGATGCGTAGTTACCCGTACTCCTCGTCGGTTGAGTCTTCATCGTCGGCCATGTTGTTGTGGAGGAATATGATGTCCCTGACATTTGGACCTGATAATCGATTTCGCCTAGCCGTGATAGTGTTTCCAGCGCAAGAAAAGCAGCGTTCTGAGGGTACTGAAGTTACAACAATGCCGAAATACTTCCTCACTACCCGAGTCATGAACGGGAAATCACCCGCGTTATCCTTCCACCACTTCAATGGATTCTCGAGTTTGTTTTGGTTCTTGGGCTTCGGATTTTCACGAGCTCTTATCAGCTTCGTCTTGTCACGAAGTTTGCATTTCTCAAAGTACAGGTTTAGCTCAGTTTTGACTTGTTCACGTAGTGACAATTCCTCGGGGAATCTGGTTCTGGCGGCGTCGGCTTGCGATTTAAGCCAAGAAGTTCGCTCATGAAGTCACCGTCATCATCGCTACTCATTTCCACACTTGTATTGAGGTTTGCGTCAATTACATCGGTACCAGCGAGACGCAGTGCTTCATTGACCAAGAAGCGCTCAGCCTCTTCTCTCTCGGTAACGCTGAGATAGGAGCCATGGGCGAATTGAGGGTCCAGCAGGCAACATGAATTCACGTCGTCTGGCAAATTACCGAAGCGCTTGCGAAGGAGAAGTAGGAAAAAGCGACGTACCAGATGCAGTCGTTTAGTGTGGCAACGTAGTACAGCTCACCTTCATGAGCTGCAGAAACCTTCGAGAATATTTTCTTGTTTCGTAAGCGCGTCATCAGCACTGCCAGAGAAGGCCGTATCAACGGCATGGTGGCATATTTTTCACCTGACAACAAGGTGGTCATGCCGTGAAAGCTAACAAGCAGCTTGTCTAAACACTGAATGTGAAACCACATTTCACCAGTTGGTCTTGCGATCTTGACATCACTAAACTCGTCTTTTCCAACCGACGTTTGTATGTACTCCATAAATTCTTGAAGTATCGGGCGAAGAACGAGAAGCCGCTCAATCATTTGGTGGGTACTGTTCCAACGTGTTGCCACGTCCGCGATAACAGTAAGCGGTAGAGGTACCTTTTGAAGTTCTTTTAGCTTGGCTTTTCCTTTTGCGCTCTTGTTAAAAAAAGTAACAATCTTGCGGAAGCTAGCAACATGCTTTCGTGTTTCACTCATCGCCTTCTTCATTGTGTTCATCAGCCCCACTGCTGCACGTGCGCTTAGGCACCCATCTAGAAGACCTTCATCCATGCAATCGTCGGTTTCTAGGTCCACTGACTCATCGTCCGACTCAACAGAAGAAGTAACGCCCAGCGTTATATGACCCAATTCGGCTTCTAACTCGCCAATTGCTTCCAGCTCAGCCTCCGGATCTTCCGCCCATTGCTCTTCAATGTCGTCAGGCTCTGCTAGATCACCGAAACTTATCTGCTCGTCTGGGTGAGCTGCCTCAACTTCTTCCCGTGTTTTTGAAAGAGCTCCAGACACAACGAGATGCAAAGAGCGGGCCACGCAACCGAAATGATCGACTTCTAAGTCATTACATGCCTTCACAACATTTGAGCCGTTGTCACGTATTATTTTTGTCAAACGTGAAAAATCAAGCCCCCACTTTTCCATCAGGTTACGAATTAGGTTTGCAATTCGCGTACCAGAATGTCTCCCAGGAAAACTGACAACCTCCAGCGTGTAAGTCATCAATTTGAAAGCCTCAGTCACGAAATGAATAGTTAGCGCAAGGAAACTTTCAGTTGTACGTGATGTCCAAGTATCGGTAGTGAGACTATAGAATAAGGCGCATTCAAAAATTTCATCTTTCACCTCCGTTCTTCTCTGCGAGGCATGCGTTTGTAGACGTTCTGTGATTGTACCGCGAGACGGTAGCTCATAAATACCATTTATGGTCTGGATGAAGGTCGTAAAAAACCTAAGTTCTTTGTCTTCCGTAATTCCCAATGGCCGCAAGCACTTACTTATCCAGTCAGTTAGCAGTCTTGTAGCCATAGCCTCCTCCGCTGAATTAACTTTCTTGGACTTTTTGGTCGGTGAAAGGAACACCGTACAAGACTTTCTTTTGGACGCAATTGCGTCCTTTACCAGTTTTGAAGCGTCCTTTCGTTTCATGTTGCTTTGCGATTCAGCTAGAACTTTAGGATGCTTTTGACCTAGATGCTGACGGATAGCTGCACTGCTCCCCGACTTGTACTTGAAAGTTACATTGCACTTTGTGCAGTATGCCATCTCTGCATCTGATGATTCCCACTTCGTCTTCCCCGCTGGTAGATGAGCACTAGGGGCAACTAGCATGCCAAAGGACCAGTAGCCTTGTTTGTGCTGGCGCGGCATTTTAAACAAAGGCAGGTCCGGGTGCTGGGGCAGAGTATCCTCCATAGAAAAACGCTTTAGAGAACTCCAACAAACGGTTCGTAGCGATCCAAACAGTCAATTATCTCCACGCAATAGATTAACCTCCAGTGTAACCTCCACTTAACAGGGAATAGATCCAAAATCGTAACTTCACGCAATCCAGTTCTTAAGTAGTAGTCAAACACAGCCAAATTCTCACACCCCTCCCCAACCGACAGCAGTGATGGGGTAGCGTCCACCCGTCGGTCGCCACAAAGAACGAGATACCTGACGTATAAGACAGTAAAGCGTCCCGCGGCACTCAAGTAGTTCACTCTTGCCCAGTTCTTTTGTGGCGGAATCTGTGGCCTCACAAAATACAGCTGGTCCAAAGTTAACGTCGTTAACGTAAACTTAACGTAAAAATCGGATCAGATTATTCTTTTACGTGAACTTCCCGTCGCTTAACGTCCCCATCACTAGTCATAGGGTCTTGACGGCCCGGATCTTAGCCAGGATCCCGGATCTTAGCCTTCAGCTGGATCCAGATCTTCATGGGAATCCTGGGAGCCTTGGATCTTGGATATCTACAAGGATGTTGGATATAGGGTCTTGGATCTTGGATCTAGGATCTTCATCGAGATCAGGGATCCCGGATCCCGGATCTTGGACCTCGGATCTTGGATCTGGGATCTCGGGTCTTCATCGAGATTTGGGGTCACCAATTTCGGCCGATGGACGCGGGACGGGGTGGGGCCACCTTCAACCATATGGCATCCGCTTACGGCAACTGACTCAGATCGGATTCTTCGTACGGCAACCGGCTCAGATCGGATTCCATCTGCGGCAACCGCGTCTTTCTTGGAAAGCACTTCACCACATTATCGAATACGACGAAGATGTATTGCTCTGGTGAACGGACGCATTTGGCTGCCGGTTGACGTCATAGACTTGGTGCAGCGTATTCTAGTGGTTAGTCATTGTGGAGTGCAAGGATATCGCGGACTCGACCCCATGGTTCAGACGATTGGTGTTTTCTGGATCAGCAACTTGATGACTCTGTGTCGGTGATTCTTGAGCCGTTGCCTACTTTGTAAGCATGTGAAGGGAGGCAACATCATTGCCCACCGGTGGGGCCCAACCTACAACGCGTCGGAGGCAAATGAACTTCTCCATTGGGATTTTCTGATGATTGGTGACAGTACGAGTGACTGTAAATATGTGCTGGCATTGAAAGATGGCTTGACACATTACCGGACTCCATGCATTTCGTGCAACCAACGCATTTCATGCAACCTCGAACGTAAAAAGTCAAAACAACCAAAATATATATCGTGACACCCTTCTACAATGAAATTTCATCCTTTAGATGGCAAACAAAACTCGAACGTAAAATAGCACAAACTTTTAGTTTTTAGCGAGTGAGCTATGCTATGCTAGTTCCGGTGCTGGTGGCTCGGCAACGCGAAACGTGCCGTCTTCCATTCGTGGTCCTATCGGGACGAGGCCCGCTTTGACAAAACCCCGCTGTATCGTTTCGGGGGTAACTGCCCTCCACGCCTCTCGCACTATAGATACGCTTAACTTGTGTCTTTCCTTAGCGTTCGAGCTAAAGTCGTTTGTAGTGTGGTGCTGAACGTATAGCTCTCTACAAAAGTGTTTAAAAACACGCGTGACAGGCACATCCATCGGCTGAGCAAGTCCTGTCGCTCCTGCTGGCACAAAATCTACATCCGTCATACAAGCTTGGCGCGGACGGAGCCCATATCGTGAACGTTTAGGCTGTCCAACAAGCGCACGCGGCAAAAGGTGACCGACGAAGCCCACACCTGCTCATAACTACGAAATTTTAAAAAAAATAAAAGCATACCTCGTTGACCCATTCAGTCATAATGCTCGCCACAATATGCATTTTTTTGCACAGTAAACACAACATCATCGGCTTTATGCAGCGGATGAGCTTGCAGCTCACAATGAACAGAGCCTCCTTTGGCGCCAGAGAACACAATAAAAGCTGGCAGCTTCTCTCCAGTGCCCGACGCGCAAATAAATAATAAAATGAATATCTTGCACAAATCGACGTCACGTTTCCCACGAAACGTGAAAGTTGTTTTACGATTCATATCGATATATATGGAGGTTTAGTCCATATTGTAGAAGTGGTGGTACTTCTCGGTTCCTGCGCTAAACATTTCCATCTTATGGCACATTGCGAGGCCGAACTCGTCAGCGACGATCTCAACAATAAAATTAGTATTTTAGCTACAAAAAAGATAATTTAGTACATACCTGCACTTCGCTCCGCTTGCGTCGACCCTTTGCGTGATACGACGCACACTCAAGCCATTTCTGCTGCGGAAACGGCGGAGGTACTCAACAACAGCTTACTCCGAGCGACCGAGAAGAAAGCGTGGCTCTAAATGTACGCTCATCATGAGCGGGCACCTCGACGTGACAGCGCGCACCTTGTTCTTGCGCATGCAACCCAGTCTAAAAGAGTAGAGAAGGGCGTTTAGTTTAAAAAATATATAAAAAACTCGAGCGATCTTACTTTTTTTCTAGTTCTGTAAAAGAAACTTTAGGCCCATGACGCCTTTGAAGAATGGTGGTGCTCCCAGCAGCTGCAGCTTCGATTTCTTGTCTTTTTTTCGTCCAGCGATACAGAGTAGAGCGGTGGCATTTATTTTCGGATGCCAAGCTCGTCGAGACACCGCTCTCTGAGGCCGCATTCACCGCCTTGAGGCGGTGCGAGTTTGTTTGGAGCACTTCGCGCATCGGCTGTCAAAACTAGTATTGATTTCCAGCCACTGGTTCGGAGAAGTATGTTTGAAGTTTTTACCGGAACTGACTATTTACACTTTCTAATGATGTAGTTTTTACATTGGTTGCATGAAAAGCATGGATTCTGGTACTGCGAGCTCATTGCATGTGACTCAGCGTCAAGTACAGTCGCTGTAGTGGCATTGGTAGACTGGTGGAAACGGTTTGGGACGCCACGGCTGCTGATCCCGGACCAAGGAAGCCACTTTAAGAACGATGTGGTGAGTCAAGTGTGCAAGCTGCTGGAGATCGAACAGGAGTTGGTACTCCATGGATTAATGGCACAGTGGAAAGACTAAATCGCGACATACTACAAGTGGTAAGAGTTCTGCTGATGGAGCTACAACTAGATACCTTTACGTGCATCCATTGGTGCAAGGGAATCTCAACCACACCCCAGTAACTTCACTAGGGAATCGAACGCCTGCAGAGTTGTTCACTGGACTGCGACAGTCTACGCCATTTGAATCTATCGTGATTGAGAGACTGGGGAAGCCTGTGGTGGTGACGGACGGCGTATCCACCCCGGCAGATAAGTTCGAGCGTCTCCGAACCAGCCTCGCCTCAATGCATCGCGAGGTTGTTGACCGACGTAAACAGCGTCGTCTACAGAACATGCAACGCTGCAAGGGTATACCATGTAACTTCTCAGTCGGAGATTTCGTGCTATGGTCACGGATTGACAAACAACTTTCAACTGCAAGATGGATCGGTCCGTTCGAGGTAATTGAGGACCGCCCGCATTCGTTCGTGATCCGATACCTTATCACGAAGCAGCAGTTCGACGTACATGGCTCGCGTTTGAAGTACTACAGTGATAGCAATTTGGACGTGAATGAAGAGGTGGTTTCATATCGGGAAACGAGGCATGGTACTCGGTGCGGAAGCGCATAAACGGCACCGTAAAGAACACAGTATTTGGCAGGTTTTGGTGTCTTGGGTTGGACTCCAAGACGAAAAAGATTCTTGGGAGCTCCTGCGCGACATGACTAATCAAGTTCCAGTCAAAGTCACCCAGTACCGAGGACAAAACGTTTGAGGCTGCCTACAAACGCGTTTTAGTTGGCAAGGAACCGGCTAGATCGGTAACGAAGTCCTTGGAGGGCTATGTGGGGATTGGCCAGGACTTTGACGAGTAGGGCTCCTATTGGACAACAACGGCAACAACGAGACTAACCATTGCGTGGATGCCGAGAAGCAGGGCTTGGGTGCAGTAGCAACTACAACCAGCCGGGTGATCGCGTGGATGCCGAGATGCAGGGCTCGACGTGAAGTAAGAATTACAACAGCAACCACCTGGTTGCTGTAAGGTGCTCAGGCTGCCATGTGCGAGTGCCTCCAGTAGGAAGAAGAACTTGCCTAGTTTGAGTCCTCTCACTTTTGCATTTGCATTCATCAAGCAACCTAGCATTTCAGCAAGCGAAACACGGCGCAGGCAGCAGTTATTGAGACTCTGAAGAAGCGGCATTATGTTTCGTTAGTATCCGACGGATGGTCGAATCCGCGTCATGAAAGCCTTATAAACTTCATCGTGACTGCACCTGGTATACGTCTTATGGAGCTGTCGAGCAGCTCAGAGAGCGACTTTGCTAACAGCGTTGAGTTTTTGGAGAGCATTCGCGAACTGGAACGATTGGTTACAGACCCTGTATCTCAAGAAGGATATGAGTGGGTTGACGGAACGCACTGGGCAGACGAATTTTCTACCTGTGGATGAAGAAATCTTAACAGAGTACATGATTTCTGTGTAGTGCGAGATCGTGGCTCGCACTAAAGCGTGGCGTGATCGACGTCGAAAGTCTCCTGCGCTATGCAGGAAGCTAGCGATAGAATATTTTGGGTAATTTAAACACCATTTATACTGGGATAGCCTGAATAGGCTGGACAGCCCAAATCGGATTAATGTGAAGCCGGTTACTGAAGCCGGTTTTTAGACTGCGGTAGAATACCGGTATCTCAAAATTGGCTTAGAGCTGTCAATCATTGACAAAAGGCAGTGGCTGCGTACACAGTTTTTTTACTTGGTTTTTGTATGGCCTCCGCAGCGATCGAACACAAACGGGGCAGCGCTCGCTAGCGCTCGCGGAAAAAAATAAGACCGGCTTCGTTCACGCCCTCACGCTTTCGGCTTTGGCGGGGGCCCTCTCCCCTGCCACGCCGTGACGCTGCGGGGACGTGCGCGGTTCGCTCGCTATCGCTCGCTCAAATTCGTTAAAAGGACCGTTTTATGTACGAGACTGTGTACGCAGCCACTTTCATTGACAAAATGCTGTAAATTGAAGGAATCATGCTTGATCCAGGATTGATGGTGAAAACAGTCGTCGTTTGTCTGTCACGTCGATGCAGGTTCGTGCAAGCCCCATGCGACAAAGAGTATGGAGCGGAGACGAGCGTGGCTGGATCACGAAGATCATGTAGACTGCGCGGCTGGCCAACTGTCTGTTGGTGCTGGCGAAGGAGAGGGAGCATCTCGACCGAGGGGAGGCGTGCTCACCGGCGCGAGGGGCAAAACAGCGAGGCTTTGGCGGAGGAGGGACGTCTGAGGAGAAACGCTCAGATGTCCTACTCGTCTTTCTTGGCGCTCGCAGAAAAGCTCGAGCCGTATCTACCGGTGGACGAACGGCAGTCGCGTAATCGAACGGGCATAGAGGCGATAACGCACATCAATAAGCTCCAGATGTGCTTGCGGTGGTTCCTACCATGGTGTGCGATCAAACAGTGGTGTGAGTGTTGCTGCGTTTCACGATCTCACCCTGGAGACTTCCTGTTTTTGTGGGGTTCAAATAGGACAAAGCCACCCACCTACGGCGCCAACGCACCCCTTCATGACGCGCGAGCTACTTAATCTCTCAGATGACATTCACATCGTTCACGAGGAAAACACTCAGCAGCAGCAAGAACAAGAGCTACAGCTACAACTACACTTACAGTTGCAGCAATAGCAGTTGCGCATGTACGCCAAGAGCGTGTATAGTTTTAAGAGTCTATAGCTTAGTCGTGAAATCGCACTTGTGCTTGGCTAAATTGGCGACCCACGTAAGGAAGACACCGAACAAAGAAAGCATTCTCGTCCAAGAACGTCGTCGAGATATCGTTCGGGTTGGGTTCAGAAATACATCAAGCTCCTTCTCTGCCGTTTACCCCCCAGATCTCAGCTATTCGTCTTGTCGACATCGCTGGCCTTCCGAACCGATCCGTGGTAACTACAGTCGCGGTTGTGCATGCGCTGGGAGCTGTAAAGCGTCTTGTTACCAAGAAGGGGAGGGTGACCGAGAAACGAGACCTCCTGCTGGTTGACGACACTAACTTTCAACTGGTCTGTGCTACTTGGGGACAGCTAGCTCGGGACCTCGGCGACCTGCGTGAAGGAAGCGTTATCGTTAAAAAAAACGCCATTATTGACTCGTATAATAACGTCCGCTCGACTTCCATCGGTGTCGGGTCTGATATTTTGCAAGACGCTGTCCTAACCCGTGTTGATGAGCTACGTGGATGGTACGGTGTTGTATCACCCGACCAGGCATTCTCACCTCTCGCCTCGGCTTAGGCCCCTCCCCCCAACTATTGTTAATGCATTTTCCGTCGATTTAGTGCTATCCCAGCCTACGCTCCAGCCCTAGTTTCAGTCCACTAATAAAAGTCATCCGTGCCGGACGAATCGATGAATCACGGGTGATTGTCGTAGAAATGTAGGTGAATACTTGAGCTTTGTATGGAATCGTAGGAAATACAGCGGGAAAAACACTAACATTTCGAGTGGCTTATCCTGAAGATTCGCGCATTCTCTATGAGCTGAGAAAGACACATGATTCTGCATAATTTTGTAGGCAGCAATTCCGACGCGAAGATAGTTGCTGTGATTGGATAAAACTCGACACGCATAGCTCGCACTTCCGTTCGTTCGAACCACAACAACAAATCTAGCAGACCAGCACAACCTCGAGCTCTTCTCCTACGCCACCGACACCTTCTACTACCGTTTTACTATGGAACCTACCAGCAGCAACACGACAGCTCCTCTCGCAAGCGTCGACAGCCCGACGACGAGCCTTCTCTTGGGCTCCAGTAACAGAACGGTGACTCCTCTCTCCGGCACCTGCAGCAGCACGACTGATCTTCCCAGCTCCGACACCACCACCAGCACGACAGCATCCCGTTCTGGAATTGGTGCCAGAACAACGTCTTCTTCCCCTGAATCACTGTGAGCTCATTATTTGCTCTGCTTTCCAATATGCTTTCCAATAAAAGCAGAGCAAATAATGAGCTCACAGTGATTCTAAAAGCAATCGTTTCAGAGTGCTTTTACGGTCGGTCTCTACGAGACCGACCGTACAGACTCTCTACGCTTTCAAAAACAGTTGTGGTGGTTCGGCGATAAAGCACGGGGTTACCCTCCACTAAGACGTATCAGCGCACACGATCTTCCGACTGTGTCTATGCGTAAAACCTTTTCTGACTGGTCCAGTCTGCTGAAGCGCATTTCAGATGTAGCAACTGAGCATGGATGCAGAATCACCACAAAAATGTCTGAGGAACAGGCAGAGAAAGTATTCAATTGAGTTGAGAAAACGTAAGATGCAATCGCCGACGTTATGGGGGAGCCTTTTGATTGGATGAAAACAGTTATTTTAGCGCTTGAGTCGTGCACTAGAAACTTTACTTCAAGTACTCTAAATCACTCACTGACGAGTTCCCTGTCGCGCGGGTACTATTGCTGTGGCGCGGGCGGTGATAGCAATGGGTCGTACAGTCAGCTGGGCTTCTACTCAAGCCCCAGTGACAACACGGAGTCGGTTAGTCCGTCTATCAAGTACCAAACGCAATTGTTTCAAGCTACGTTCACTCTGGATACGCCAGTGGAGCAGTGTGAACTACCAGTAGTTCGAAGTCCATACAGGAGGTGGCTGTCTGCTGCGAAACGAACGCGAAGTCGGATAAACCAGGCCCGCTACCGGAATAGGCAACGTCGGCGTCTTGAAGAACTCAATGACAGCATTCGCGCGTTACGAAAGGAGATCCAAGACCTCGATATGCGACGAGAGTGTTGTTTACTGCACGGAGAAGTCTCCAATGGCTTCATCCGCGTTGGTGCAGGCGTCGCGCGGCTCCTTGTCCTTCGCCACTTGGCCCTGGAACGTCACGTTGGTCACGCGGCTGAGCATCTCGTGGTCTACCAGCCGCTTCCGGCGCCTAAGTGGCGCCTCACTCTATAGAGGTCCTTAATTGCACTCCGATAACCACTGAACGTCCCTGCTTTCACATCACGGCTTTTGTAAACAAGAAACTGCTCAAAATACGGAGGCGTGTACTCCATTAGATTAAGTTCACCACTGCTGTCAAAGAATCGATCCGTGTTGTTGTCGACATTAGCAAGATCCTTGTGAATCCACTTTGCAATGCCGTTCAAGCTACTCTTGTACTTCCCTCGTGTTTGCGTGGTAACGCAGGCATCTCGGATCGCCTCCACGTCAGCTACAGCCATCCCACAGGCCGCGCTTTCGCTGGTGTGTTGCGCGCTTCCTTCATTCATTTTACAGTGGCTTCTGGGTAGTTTTAGATCAATTTTTGCCAATAGGAACAGTGTGGCATCGTAAGACGATTCCACTTACGATTTCTTGGAAAGTCGGGATGGCAAGTCGTTATATAGTGAGCCTAAGTGAAAAAACGAGTTGGAATATTTCTTTTTGATAAAATGTAAGTGGTCAGCGCTTACGAATTGACGCGAAACTCAATATATTACTTATGAAAGTACAGGAATCAAGGTTGGGTTAGAGCATTTGCCGCTCTTACCATCTTCTCGAAAGCGGAGGTTAGCTGAGCTGTCCGTCAGAACGACACTCCGGCTAACTCGACAGGCAGACCAAAAACGCGCTCGTAGCGTACGCGCATCGTCACCATAATTTTAGCCAATAAAAAGACAGAACTTATCGTCCGTGAACCAACCTACGTTTTTCCTAGATAAGTGATTAGTTTAAAGAGATTTTATTGGCCGCCGTTATAAGCAAGTGTTCACTATAAACCAGGGAAGTCGGGAAGTACTTTACGCCAAGTAAAAAACCTATCAAGTCAGAAAGATATGTTATGAAAATGGCTGTACGAGTCGAGGAGGTCCACTTAGTCGAGTGACGTTGTCGCCACTGTCACTTTTCCCTCCCGTGCTGCAGATGTTGCGCAACGCAAAACTTGCTGAGGTCGACGCCCCCGCGGATGTGGCTCTAACCGTCCAGGATACGCTGGAATCACAAAGTTTAATGCAGCACAATGGGGACAAGAAGGCCCAAGAGACAGCGAACAAGAGCACAGCAAAAGCAGTTGTCCCTCCAACTAAAGTGTTGTTCTTGGATGGCGTGCGCGGTCTCGCTGCTTTGATGGTCTGTACGTCGCACTCGAAAGAATACATGACCGACATTGACCTGGGGGCGATCGCTGTCGACTCTTTCTTCGTGCTTTCGTCCTTCCTCTTGACGTGGCTGTTCATGAAGAAGAGCATCCGGTTGCAGACTCAAGGTGCTAGTTTCCGCAAGTGGGGGTTTACTCTGGCCGACTACTTTTCCAAGCGGTTCTGCAGAGTGTACCCCTTGTTCGCGCTCACGAGTTTTGTCATCTGGTTGCTTCCTGCTGAAGCGAAGAAGCGGTACTATTTGATCCAGAAACCTGAAGATTTTGACTTGTTCAAGGTGCTGACGTTCTCCTTCGACTACCGGTACTTTGTCTTCTGGACGCTACCGCTCGAAATCGCGTATTATTTCTTCATCCCAGTGTTTGTACTTGGAGTGCTCGCGTTACGACGCTTCTGGTTCGTGCCGTTCATTCCAGCGTACTGCTGGGTTCTCACTGAAGGCTGGTATCAATTCCGAACGAGTCATATGGAGCTGCGTCCCCATTTCCCAACGTTTGTTGCTGGATCAATGGCTGCTGTCATTTTTGTGAAGATTGATATGTGGATCAAGGCCACAGGGTTTGAGTTCCGCAAGTGGCACGTGCTCGTCATCCGCGTTGTCGAGTACGTCACCATTGCTATCTTCCTCAGCATCACCTTCCACGGGTTGTTCTTCCACTGGGTGCACGAAAACCCAGCCCCGAAGGAAAAGGGATTCTCGTTTATCAGTGTGCCCTTGACGATTCTCTTCGTCATTGAAATGATTCTGCCGTCCTGCGTGTCGGGCATTTTCGAATGGAGCGTGCTGCGTTATTGGGGCAAGATCAGCTTTTCGGTCTACTTGTTGCACAGTTTCGTGCTGTACGCGTACGCAATTGGTTCGCAGCCGAACTGGTACGACAAGGTGTTTTCTCGCTTCGCATTGATCCTGCTGCTGTCTACAATCTCGTATCATGTGGTCGAATATCCGTCGCAATTGTTAGCCCAGCGAATCACCAAGGCGCTTGTGGAGCAAGAACAGAAAGGATCGGGAGGAATATCCACTTGTCTAGGAGGCTGGACTAGTCCGGGGCGAGTGCTTGCAAACCGCTTGGCTTGGGCTCAGGAAGCAAAGTCTTCTGGAGCGCTAAAGAACATGGTTCAAAAGATACGAAGCAGCTCGATGTCACTGAAGCCACATGAGTCAACGGCGTGATGGATGTATCTGTAGTGTAGACGCAGTGGCAATACACGTACCAGCGTGTAGACATATCGACGGAATAAACAGTTCAATTGACGCAACGTGAGACTTGCACGAAATTGAGCCGGTACAGTGTACCTGGTCAGAGGAGTTGCACGTTCAGCATCGACTAATCGTTGTGGCGAGTGGTCACTGACCACGACGCCTACGCCAAGCTGGACAAACCTCTACGATACTCGGAACGCTTTCACATCCTGATGAGGTTGAAATCAGTAAAACTATACGTAGCTCGACTCTAGCGATGACTTTCTCTAAAAAAAAAGTGAGGGGATTAAACTCAGCGCGAGCCACAGATCCACAGTAGAATAGATGCGGTGCAAATTGTATACGCTCTTCCAAGCGGCGCGAAATACAGGTTCTGATTGGCTGTACATCCTATCCCGCCCGATAATCCTACGTCAAAAATTGTATCGGATTTTACAGGATTCAAAATTAAACACTTCTACGCATACAATATTTAGCTGCTCATATTCTAAACACATCGTGATATGTCAGGATAATAAATCTCAAAAACGGTAAAGACGGCTATTTGCACTCACTTCTTTTTTGTATGTGACGCCTCGAACACGCCAATCATAAGATAGCCATGATGAAGCCACCTACTTGTCCCCGAACAGCAAATTACTTGGCAATTGTCCAACAGTCTCATAATTCCTAGCCAGTAGGAGAAAGCAGGTTTGAGTATGCTACGTGCACACGGACCAGCAGATGACGCCGTCTCCACGCAAACCGACGAAGTGGCTGTCAATGTGCAGACGCCCGAGGACAAGCAGCCTTTGCTGGCTCAGGACGAACAGGACAAGGACAACCAGAAGAAACCGGTAAAAGCCAAGAAAGCAGCGGTGGCAGCAGCTCCAGCCACGAAAGTATTGTTCCTGGACGGTGTACGCGGCCTGGCCGCTATGCTGGTCGTCACGCAGCACTCGCATGAATACATGCAGGACTTAAACCTTGGAGCCGTCGCGGTGGACTCGTTCTTCGTCTTGTCGTCGTTCCTACTGACGTGGCTGTTCATGAAGAAGAGCATTCGCATGCTCAATCAAGGCGCAGGGCTGCGTAAATGGGCTTTTGCTCTAGCTGATTACTTCTCCAAGCGTTTCTGTCGAGTGTACCCACTGTTTGCGCTCACTTGTGTGGCGCTTTGGCTCATGGACGACGAAGACAAGAAGCGCTACTTCCTTATTAAACAACCGGAGAACTACGATCTATTCAAGACACTCACGTTCGAGTTCGACTTTCGCTACTTCGTCTTCTGGACTCTACCGCTCGAGATCTCGTACTACTTTTTCATTCCGGTGTTCGTCTTGGGCACGTTGATGTTGCGGAAGTTCTGGTGGTTGCCTTTCATCCCGGCGTACTACTGGGTTATTACTCAGGGCTGGAGCGAGTACCGTACGAGTCACACAGTGTTGCAGCCGCATATTCCGACGTTCCTGGCTGGATCTATGGCTGCTGTGCTCTTCGTCAAGCTCGACACGTGGATCAAAGCCAGCGGCTTCCAATTCCGTCTTATTCACAAGTTAATCCTCCGAGCAATTGAGTTCGCGGCGCTTGCTGTCTTCCTCAGCATTGCTTTCCGTGGACTGTTCTTCATCTGGTTTCACGAGAACCCGGCACCGAAGACACCTGGCTTCCCGTTTATCAGCGTCCTGGTGACGACTGTGTTTGTGTGCGAGATGCTGTTGCCATCGTCACTGTCGTCCATGTTTGAGTGGAGTTTCCTGCGTTACTGGGGAAAGATCAGCTTCTCGGTCTACCTGTTGCACAGCTTCGTACTGTACAACAAGACTGTCAGCTCTCAGACGAACTACTACTGCCGGTTATTCTCACGCTTTGGACTGCTTTGCATGCTGGCCACGACATCGTATCACCTGGTCGAGTATCCATCACAGTTGCTAGCCCAGCGTATCACCAAGGCACTGAACGAACAGGAGACCAAGGGCTCCGGTGGGATGGCTGTGCTCTGGGGTGAACCGTCAAAGATGCTAGCTGACCGGTTGTCTTCAGTTCAGGAAGCCAAGGCCTCCGGCAAGTGGATGCAGCTGCTCGGTTTCAAGAACTCGACACCTGTAAAAGAGCAACCGCATGAGTCAGCGGCGTGAGCTCTGTATTGCCATGCGTGTAGATTCGTCCGCTATATGATGCGCTAGAATTGTACTAAAAGCAATGAATGCAGTATAGTGCTGCTCGTACTGCATTGCTGTAAAACTCTTTCTTATAAAAGTCAAAACGTGATGCAAATGTACTCCGTACAGTTAGGTTACAAGGAACTAGGGGGCAAGACTTACAAAATCCTACAAAATCTACTGTGAGCTCAGCAACGAAGAAAACTACTCTTTGGCTCTTGATCTGGATACAGGTAGTCTCAATAGCGCGGGTGTGTTTTCAGCTTCATCGTCTATCGTCTGATGTCGAGCACGCACGTAATGAGGTGCTGCTTGGCTTCAAGACTTTCGACGCTTGATCGACCCTCAGTGTCTTGAGGCTTCACGAAATGATGTGCTTGACAATTAACCGGAGCGTTCCCTTTGCTGTTCACGTCTGGGGAGGAAAATGCAGCGAGCACACACAGGCTTTGGGCCCAGCTTCACACGCTAAGAGTCCGAACTTAACCGTGTCAATATCATATCTGAACACGCACGTAATGAGGTGCAGTTCAAACATGATACACAACACAATTGGGCTGGAGATTAGCAAACGACACCAACTACCTCCTAAACAGCCAAACGCAGGAGCGTGCACGCAATGAGATGCTGCTCCGGTTTAGCCGTTAAGATGGCAGTCGGCTCCGCTTGTAAAGCTGGGAGCCTTTCGACAGCACGAGATGAGGCGCTTGTCTAGCGTGCGTATGCCCAACACCATGCACGTAATGAAGTGCAAGGTGGCAGCTCCTGTTGCCTTGACTTGATGTTGTGTAAGCATTCTTGTAATGAGAAGAAACTTGAAAAGCTTGACTTGAAAAGATGGCGAGTAGGCATGGGAATGAGGGATCATCGTCCGATGAATTGCGAGCTTGCATCGAGGAGGGAGACGTACACGTAAATGATATGTGTGAAGCTTAGAACTTGGATCTTGAAGTCCACACGCAAGTAGACACATAGAAACAGAGGACCTTGGGTCTTGGGAGAATCATGAACACACATCGCTAACCACTCCACCTCAATTGTGAACAAAAGACAAGGAGTGGCGGATTGGCGGGACGCTAAATAGGCTGGTCTAAAGCCCCACGTGAAGATGGAGCACGCTGGGAAAAGAAGACAACGGCGAGTCTTGAGTCTTCGGGCTATGGTCTTATCAGCACAGCAAAAGAGACATACAAGTGAGCTGTTAAGTCCATTGCAAGCGCTTTCCGTTCGTACCTAAAAGAAGCGAATGGCCACAGAAGTCGTGAGCCCAGCCACAAACCGTTCTCGTTGCTGGTATTCGTACGGATGAGCATGCTCGTTCACGTAGAGATGTGTGATGTCCTGCAGCGGGATCCTCTTGGGCGTCGCACTCTTTGACACTTTAGTCTTCTGCTTTGTCTTGTCAACTACCTTGGTCTTCCTTCTCAGTTTCGTCTTCTTCTTGGCAGAGATCTTCGGTTCCTTCGGCTTCTTCACGGGTGTCACGAGATCCGTCTTGACCTGTTCCTGCTGCACTTCCTCGACTGGAGGCTTCTGTTCTTCCTTTTCAGCCGCAGTCTCCTCCTTCTCTGAGCTCCGCATCAGCATCTGCTTCTTGACTTTTCCTCTCTCTTCACTACAATCATCATCAGCGTCTCGTCGTCTCTTTAAACTTCGTGTAGCTGTTCGTTCCTGTGTCTTCGCTGCTATGTCAGTACTTTGCTTCTTGGCAGGGCCTTGCTCTATACTGTCTTCAGTAGATTCTCGACGTCGCTTAAGGCTGCGACTAGAGATGACACCGCTGTGCATTCTGGTGCTAGGGCTGCTGCGTCTTGGAGGTCGTGGAGGAGTGCGCGCAGGAGTGGAGACCGTCGAAGATACCGGTCGCGCGCGTCGACGGATGACGTAACCGTAGTTCTCCTTGTTGGCCTCGTCAAAGTACTCGTACTCGCGGTAAATGAGCGGCAGCAAATGGTCCAGCATTGTTACGAAGGCTGCAATTGATACAATACGCAAAGTGATGCGGCCCTCTTGAAATCGGGCGCCAAAAAGATTCCCGCCAAAAGCTGTTCAAGCGGGAGAGTCACCGGTTTGAAACCAGTATATTTGGTAGCAGTATACTGGTACAACTGGTAATACTGGTAATAACTTCTCAAAGCGGTATACCGGTAGATCCCGAGTAATCAACCGGTGCTGGTTACTAACCAGCACCGGTTGATCCCGGTAAAGCTATTGACTGACATACATCTGGGACGTGGCAACTTCGACATGAGCAGTTGTTGCAAATTTGACGCAGTGACAACGCGACGGTGTTGGTGCCAACTTGGAACCAAGAAGGTGGAGCAAGCAAGTGTGATTGCGTTGCTTGGGATGTTGAGCGGTCACGACGAACGACGGACAAAGCGCAGGCCAGAGAGCTCCGGCCTGTGGATGAATCCTGCCGTAGTCCGACACGTGTACAGTACTAAGCTCATGAACTGTTGCCGCCAATTGTCGAGGCAGCGAAAGATCAGCAGTTAAATGCTGCTTTAAGCTCGCTGTATCTTGTTGCAACGTGGCAACGAAAGCGCTGAACTTCTGCCACCTCAGAAAGAGACCGTCACGGAGATGAAACCTACGTCTGTATATCTACGTTTTAAGAATCTTGACTACATGTATCTTGACTATAATGCAGCTGGGATCTCAGTCATCTGGGGTTTGAACTGTCCTGCAATGGCTGGCAGGAGGCAGATCCTTCCGGGACACGACTGGGTCCTAACTAACTTAAATGAACTTGTGCAGCCCTTGACAATGCCTTGTGTGGACACTGCTGCTTGCTCGCTGTGGATCGGCTAGCTGGCTATCTGCCACTCTCCTGGCTGGCTATCCTTCTCTACAGGGTTGAAGACGCAGGCAAAACAAACATCATATCATGCTATGATACCTCATATTAGCCTGCCGTCGAGCCAATTATAACGTTAGGGGCATATAATTAGTTGCCTACCTCTCCTCCGCGCCGTCCACCCCTCCTTCTCTGGCCAGCCGAGTAGCGTCTATGGTGTTGCTCTAGCCTCCCCGCACTTGCTTCCGCTCGCAATGGGTGCTGTCTATATACAAAAACGACCGGGCTTGTGTGTTTCCGTCGGCCCGTCGACGCGTTCCTTCGCCCGCTCTGATGTGTGCGTGTCGTGATCTCTCACACCTCTCTCGGCTTAGATCCACTCTGACCGCATGTCGAAGACCGAAGAACGGCGTGGGTTCATCTCCGACGGTCGCTCCGCTGCAGGAGACGTCTTCTCCTTCTCTGTTTCATCCGTTTCCTGCTCCGGCTCGCCCTCCTCGGGAACGGAAGGGATCTTGAACGAGGAACCTCTGCTGGACGAAATTCTGCTCGACGAGATCCTGCTGGACGGCGTCACCTTGGCTACGACTGGCGACTTTACACTCACAAGCGACTCGGGTTTCTCGCCCGTCTGGCCAATGTACCCTGGAGTGAGGCTCTGCATCTCCTCCACGGCAGCCTTTATCCCTGGGTCCGACGGTTCTCGATGTTCATTATTCCCCAGGTGTGTCGAGAAGACTGGGATATCTTCCCGTGGACGTTGACGTAGTGCTGCAGCAATACTGGCAGTCGACGACAGTACACGTCCACTACGTCTCTGAATCTCCAGCTGCTCAGCCAACGCCTGCTCGATGTCAATGTCAGCGCCGTACTCGGTTCTGCGCTGCAGTTGCTCCTTGTGCTTGGGCTTAATGCGGCTGAAGAACCTGCGGATGCAGCGGAAGAGCGACTTGAACATGGTGGTCGTCTCAATCCCTGCTGTTTGACTCTGAATACGGCAAGGAACAGAGAGTGGTTAGCTCTTGAAATGCGACGTTTCCCCTGTCAGACTGTCGCCCAGTCGAGTGTATCTACCGATTCGATGTCTTCTTCCGCCCCCCAGTGCACGAGAAGAGAGAGAGAGAGAGAGTGCGACACTATGGACGTTGCCTCGTTGCGTTCAATCGCGAAGCTGGTTCCGACCTGTGCGCTTTCCGGCCTTTCGCGTTGTTAGACGGAACTCAGGGTGGCAATTGCTGGCTAGGGCTGGCCCGCTACTTACGTAGGTGGCGTTCTCGATCCCCAGTTTCTCGCAACTGACTTCAAGTTTGTATGGGAAATGCACCGGCTATCCGCCGAACTGGCGCGTCCTCAAAGTGCGATCAACGATAGCTGCTCGACAACCAAGTGCCGATTTGCCTTACGTTGCCTTCCTCGGTCTCTACATTATTGTCGGCAGTCTTCGGTCTCCACAATGGATCGTAGTGTCTCTCCAGATGAGGCACCGGATGAAGCTGGGTTGCCTCGGAAAAGATTGAGCCGTTTTCTTTTTTGGAGAAGATCTTCGCCATTTGCTAGCCGCTTTGCATTGCGAACGTCATGCAACGACATCTGCAGACAGCCTGCTGGTGCACATGTTAGCAATGCTCGTACAAAAGATGAAGGTGACGCTCGGTGGCTGCATTATGGAGCTTGTATCAGTTGAAATCCAACGTGGATAAGAGTCGTCGTGCAACTGACGAGTCCTGCGTGACGTAGCACCGAGTGATTTACGACGGCACCGGACCATCACTTGCTTGCGTAAACTGTAGCTAAAACTGTAGTATTAGCTAAGAATCTTGGCGAAGTGAAATCAATACTCGACCAGGCTAGGAATCATTCGGAACCTGGTCTGAGCAAGAGCTACTGGCCGCTGTCTAACGTAGCTGCAGACACGTATTACAGGTACATGTGCATCGTAACCGTCCACTCAAATGGTGCACTACAAGATGCAAAAGGTTCGCCGCAAACTCCAAGAGCGCAATACGCAAGATGTAAAACGGCATGCACATGTATGATGCTCAAGCTAGGTTTAACGCTGTAAAAAAATCCGAGCATACCCATTAATAGCAAAGTCACGCAGGCCACAGTTGCCATCGCATCGCCGGCGTCAACCAACAATATCCAGGGCTCAGCCTGGGCTGGTCAGCAGTACCGTGAGAAAAGTAAGATGTGGCAAGATACTGCTCACTCCAAGCACACTGTTTAGCAGTGCTGACTGCCTCTCGCGCGTCGACATGGCATGTCGGACATGCATAATGCGCGAGCATCTGATCATCCTGTGCATGTACTGTATAGTATATAGTGTATACAGCTTCTGATTTACATAAATCCAGATACTAGTATAAATTTTTATGTAATCAGATAACCGGTATCATACCGGTATAAATGCCGGTACCAAAGTTTTAGTGCAGCACCTTTCAGCCTGTGCAATCCAATTCCTTTCATATTCGGATTAACTTGTACATAACATTGATTACGCTCAACTTACCTCCCAAACATAATTCGCTTCAACCGCTCTGACTGTCACAAGGGGGATTCCGCATCCGGCACGACAACAAGCATGGCGGAAGGCACGCTTCTTCACTCTTGCGCCGTCTACCTGTACCTTTACGACGACGAAAGTGGCGCCTACACGCAGCAGACAGATGCAGCCGTCGGTTGTGCGCTTCTAGCGGGCGAGAATGCGGCTCAGAGCGGCTCCGACGCCTTCTCTTTGCTGCTGTATGACACTCAGAAGGCTCCGCTGCTGCAGCTTCCCGTGACGCCCAACGCGCGCTTTCTACCGCAAAAGGACAACTATGTGAACTTCTACGAACGCCAGACGCAACGTAACTACGCCATGCGCTTCCGGGACGCGACTAGCAGCGAGAACTTCCTGTCTGCTGTGGCTTATGCGAAGGCGCAAGTCCTGGTGCATTCCACCAAGTCCTACGACCGCCAGAAGCCCTCAGTGCTGGTAGACCAACTGGCTATTGGCAAAGAAGACGCCGCCCCGCTCACGTTTGGAGATGTGGCTGGCATTTCACTTAAGAAATGGCAGGGAGCAGTCGAGCAGAGGGAGAACTTCTTCTCGGCTAACCCTATGGAGATCAGTACGCAGCCGACGACTGAAGCTACCGATGGCAGTGAAGTGAAGAGAATTAAACTGGTAGAAGGAGAGGGAAAAAGTGAAATGGATCCGTTCATGAAGATTTTGGCTACGGAGGCACTCGTAGGCATGCAGAAAATGGGGAAACGACTTGTGACTGTCACGTTCCCAGACACAAACGAGTGGGTCATCGCAGAGGTAGAGCTACTGAAGGTTAAGAAGAACACCAGGTCCAGTAACACGACGCCTGCTCCTGTTGCTGCAGAGCAGGCGGGGGCAGCCCCTGTTGATACTGAAGATGCACAGATCCATGGAGTTCACGATGAACTGGTGAAGCGCATGGCGAGTTTATCGAAAATGGGTAGCCAAGGCTCTGGACTGATTGCAAGTGTAAAAACGATGCTGGATAGCCGATCGTCGATGGAGCCGAACGGAGAGATTGACACGTCATTGAGCAGAGCCTCATCGGTTGGAAACCAGTCGGGAGATGCCCCTGCGAGTTATGTTCCCGTACTTCTGGCAGGTCTTCAATTACCAGGTGAAAAGCCAGGGTCGTTCCGCAACTTACAGAATGAGGTGCAGACATCAGTGCAGGCAGAAGTTGTTTCACCCCCGCATGCAACCTCACTAGCTGCTAAAGTGATTGAACCACTAAAACACACTTCTGAACCAGTGAATGTGGGCGTGGAAGGTGGAGCAAAGTTGGCATCGTTGTCAAGCAACATGGAGCGCCTGATGAAAGAACAGTCGGACTTGGCGCGGCTTCGTGAACAATTGGAAGAAAATAAGCGCAAGCTTCAATCCGAAGATACGGGTGAAAACGAAACATCAGATCGATCTCAGGGTTCGTCGAATGATGTGAACAAGCTGTCAGCAAGCTTGACTGAGTACAAACCTGCTCAAAATAAGCCGACGCCATCCTTTACGCCCTCATCTTTTGCTCTGATGGGTTCGAATGCCCCGCTTATCGGGGTTTCATCGTCATATGGAGCAACTACAAGTGGATGGACTCCTCCTAAGCTAGATATGGTGCCGTCCTTCTCGTCGTCTGCGTTTATACCCCCATCACAACCACCTCCGTCAATTCCTCCAGCTCCCAGCGCGTTTACGTCGTCGCTCACGGCATACTCGAACAACCGATCGTTCCCGTCGTATTCTTCAACTACAGGTGTGTCTGGATCAGGATCGTCGCCGGATGTTGAAAACGGCATCATTCGTTTGCAGCGTTCATCGACGTCGATCGAGTCCACGCTTCAAGACCTCCAGTCCAAGATGGACCGGCTGCTGAACTTACAAAACTCAATGAAGTCGACCAAGTTCGTTGCAAGTTCAGGCAAATACGCTGGCGGCGCGTCTTTCACGCCTGGATCTTCTTCTTCATCGTCGTCGTCATCCTCTACGCTGCTGAAAAATCTGGAAAAAGCTCTTGCCCAACGCGACCAGCTGCAGGAAATTAACAGTCAACTTCAGGAAGCTAACGGTGAGCTCGAATCAAACGTCGAAGACCTTCAAAGCCAGCACGAATCGCTTCAAATGGAAAATCGAACGCTGCTAGACAAGCTACAAAATGGCAACCATTTGCAACAGGAAAAATTCCGGTTGGAACTACGAAGTGTTCAGCAACAGCTGAGTCACACGCAGGAGCAAATGCTGGTGTACCAAGAGGAGAATTTCCAGCTTCGAGCGCAACTTGCCGCCAAAGACGAGCAGCTCGCGAAGGAAAAGGCGAAACTGCAAGAAGACACGCACAAGCAGCTTGGGCAGCTTCAGCGACAGGTTGAAGAGGAAGTTCGCCAAGGCTCGAAGGATTCCATTGAGCGAATGGCTACTGAGAAGGCCGCACTGGAGGCGCATGTCGCTGAGTTGACTGCTCAGAAAAAGCAGTGGGATATCGAGCGTGATATGATGAACAGCAAGTTGAGTCAAGCACAGAGCCAGCAGGTGCAACTTCAAGATGAAATAGCTAAGTCGCAAGCTGCTCAGAACTCGCATGTCCAGGAGCTGATGGCTCGTGTTCAGCAGCTCGAAGGTGAATCCAGAATGCTAAAGCAGCAAGCGGAAGGCTTCCACTCGGAGAGGCAACACTTGGAGGAGTTGCTGGCTTCAAAGGAGCAAGAAATGAATCAGCTGCAGTCCGCAAGAAACGATCAGGAATATGCGGCTCTGAGTGAACTCTTCAAGGAATTCATGAATGATATTTACTTCCACTTCCAGGATGCATTCGATGAAGACACGGAGTTCACTGGCAAAGAAATAGTGATGGCGATCCGGAAAATACTGAAGCAGAATACGATGGATATCCTTGGGAAACTGGAGGAATTCTATCAGCAGCAGGCTCAACAACGCCAGTGAAGGTAGTGAGTGGGTCGAGGTTGCATTCTTATTGCTTTGAAATGAAAATGACTGACAGCAGAGGTGGCGATGGAACTATCTCTGTGATGAAAGGCGATGATGTGTGTCCCAGTCCAAGAAAATCTGCTGGCCATCTCGTTGACGGATGTCAATTGGTGAATTGAGCTAATTTTGGGTACGACATGTAGTTTATCGCGTCCTGAGAAGAACACGAGCGATATAACCATGGGATAACTTTAGTGCCAACCTGCACAGATCACAAACGTTTTATCAGGCAAGCTCTTACCCAGTAATTTCAAGGAATTGGCGATGGAAGTGCTCGTGGTTGCTGCAACCAGCGGCACCGATGCTCTGTTTGATGCAGTGCTTAGTGTCCTGCAAAGTGGGGGGCAATCTCCAAAACGATCTGCCTGGGTAATTGGCTGGACTAATCTGCATGTGCTTTGCGTAGCTTCGTCGACTCCGATCGAAGTCCTCACGGGTTTTCCAGTGGTGAGCTACGACACGTCTTACTAATTCAAATGTGGCAGGATATGGCTAATTTATTGATTGCACTGTCAGCCTTCGATAGAACTTCAAGATCATCAACTGGTACATGGGCAGTCTCGGTACGACGCTGAAACTATAATGATTGACAAACCTTTCGTTATGGCAATTAGATTATCTCGAGGAAGCGCATGGATAGAGACTCTCTTTCGGTCTTAATCAACAACGAACAGAGCGGGCGGGCTTTAGAAGGTTCAGGTTCCTCGTCTACTGGGTCCCCAGGAGTCCCCGATGCTAGTCATTTGTTGCGGAAAATCGGCAGGAAAAGCAAGAAGATCAAGCTCCTGTCTGAGCAAGTGGACTCGTTCAGAGCGAAGGCGGAAGATGCTATGCAGAAGGCTCAGCACCTCGAGATGGAGCAAGAGCAATTCTTTGATGACGTAAGCGAAATGAAGGCCCAGTATGACAAACTCGCTGACAACCATCGGAAATTGATGTGGGAATACCTGCCCGCGCGAGATCCAAGTCTTCGAGCGATTCCCCGGCTAACAGCTCAGCTGTCAGAAACTCCCACGGCAGTAGGGAAATACCCGCTGGAGCATGTACTTGGTTACGGGCAATATGCTGTTGTGTACACGTCACACACGCCAGAACGACCAGAGCTGGCCATCAAGGCGATCGACAAGCAGAAGCTCATGGATCTCGTATCGCTGCACCGCGTTAGCTCGGAAATTGCTTCATTGAGTGACCCTGCCATCCGACACCCAGGGATCCTAGAGCTGATCGACGTTGTTCATACCCGCAAGCATGTTTACCTGGTCACCGCGCGTGGAGGCAAGGATTTGTTCGAGTTCTTCGGACCCCACACGGATGGAGTGGAGGAGAGCACGATTCGCCCATTGTTGTTGCATCTCGTACAGGCAGTGGAGGTTTTGCACCGCAACAATTATTGCCATCGAGACTTGAAGCCGTAAGTGGTCTGTTTAGATGCGGCTGAACGATATCTGTTGATCGATCTCTGCGTGTAGGGAGAATGTTTTGTATGCACCAGAAGATCCTCATCTGATCAAACTCATTGACTTTGGGCTGTGCACCAAAGCAGCGACAAAGCATGATCGCGCTCTTCACGATTTCTGCGGCAGTCCAGGCTTCTTCGCCCCCGAATTGCTGCTACACGACAGCTACGACGGGTGCAAAGCGGATGTTTGGAGTGTTGGATGCATTTTGCTTGAGGTACGCTTACTGTAAGCTCAGTCCGTGTAGCGCTCTTTTATAATTTTCTATGATCGCATGTTAGCTGGTGCAGGGAAACTCGGTTTTCTCGTCTCTCTGGATGTCCATGTACGACATTTCGATTTTGAAAGAGCCCAAGAAGTTCGGCGAAAGCGTCAAATCGGTAGGCAACTTTTTGTTCCGCAGGTCATGCACTACGTATTCTAACACTTAGCATCCCTTCAGGTGTTAGAACAGATACGAAGTTTCTGTCACGGGCCTGACTGGAAATATTCTGGCAAACTACGCAGTGTTCTGTTAGGAATGTTGTGTGAAGATCCATCCGAACGGCTTTCGATCAAACAGGTGCTGGATCACCCGTGGCTGCTTTCCGAGTTTCCATCGTCTACATGTAGTTCAGGGTTACACTCCGCTCCAAGAAGAATCACATCCCCTTCAACTTCAGATGGTGCAAGAAGAGGATCGTCCCCAGTCAAGATGGTCTCACACCACAGACCTACTCTAAGTGCTGGCACAGGAACCATTGACTCGACCGAGCATTCGCTTCCAGTCTCTCCAGTCTCCTCCGCACCTGGTACACCCCGCAGTCATCACCGCTTGCATTCTCCATCCACTGGGTCATTAGCGAAGCTCAGTCTCCCGACTTTGTCACCAGAGAAACCTTCCAGCCGTTGTTCTCCTGAACGCAGAGGGACACCGGACAAGCTCACGTTCAGTGTCACTCGTGTCTAACTGAGCATCACAAACTTCAGAACAAAGTAGAAAAATGGTGTCATTAAACTGCCTGGCTACCAGACGATCGTTGGTCTATTGGAGCGTGGCGAGTAGCTCCTGCGCCTCTTTGAAGATCTCAAGCGACTCCACTTCATCCCGATGAGCCTCGATGAAGCTGGAGACGTCAGTGGCCGCTTCTTTAAGACGACTCTGGCAGTCCGGCAACATCGTCTCCGTCTCCACCAGCACCTCCTCCTGCTTCCGGATGTCGTACTCGTCCTTGCCATCGACGCGCATCTTGTCGATCTTGGCTTGTTGAGCAGCGTGCTCCTTGGCGTAGTACTCCAGATCCTTCTTCACCCTGTGGACAATAGCCATGTAAGAGCTTGATAGTAATATCCTTTCACTTACAGACAGCTCCGTACCGACGCAGCGTTCCCACTTTGATCTTGAACTGCCGCTCCGCCATTGCTCTCTTCTTGCTAAATGATCGTAGCTGACTGTTTGGTTAAGTGCGACTTTTAGGTGTGTGTTGTACCTAAACTGAAGCAAAATGAAACCAAGCGGACATAGATTGCTGTAGGTTATCAAAGTGTCCGTGGGCTGTCTACTTGCTGCTTCTCCGGGTTCTGAGGCCTTTTACAAAGCGATACAAGCCTTCATCCTCTAGTTGCTGGAGGTGTACGCCTTCTCCAGCGGGTGTGGGCGTGTGATCACGTCGAAGCGGTCCGGGCCGACGCCGATCCACTTGATGTGCGTACCCAGGAGCTCCTCCACACGCAGCACGTACTTCTGAGCAGCCACCGGCAGCTCCTCGAACGTCTTGCACTTGGAAATGTCCTCGGACCAACCGTCCATCTCCTCGTACTCCACCACGGAGTCCTGCAGCAGCTGCAGGTTCGATGGCATACCATCCAGCTTCTTGCCCTTGTGCCAGTAAGCAACACCGATCTTCACCTTCTCCAGACCCGTCAGCACGTCCAGCTTGGTCAAGTTCAGCTCCGTGAAGCCGTTCACCATGTTGGAGTAACGCATCTGGGGGATGTCCAACCAGCCGCAACGACGAGCACGGCCAGTGGTCGTACCGAATTCGGCACCAACCGTGCCCAGGTGATCACCGACCTTGTCGTGCAACTCCGTAGGGAACGGACCCTCACCCACACGCGTGCAGTAAGCCTTCACGATACCGATGATGCCGTTCAAGCGGTTCGGGGAGATACCGCCGCCAGTGCACACACTTCCGATGCTTGGGTTGCTCGACGTCACGTACGGATACGTGCCGAAGTCAATGTCCAGCATCGTGGCGTTGGCACCCTCCACCAGGATCTTCTTGCCGGCCACGTACGCGTTGTTCAGGTACGACACGGTGTCCACGGTCATGTTCAGGATCTTGTCCTTCATGGCGCTGTACACCTTGATCTCAGCCTCGGCGTCCGCCTCCAGCTCCGGGTAGTTGTCCTTGTAGAACTTAACCAGGTCGATCATCTTCTCCGAAAAGTCGTCGAAGTAGCGCAGGTCGCCCACACGGACACCGTTGCGCAGCATCTTGGACGAATAGGCCGGACCGATTCCCTTCTTGGTCGTTCCGATCTTGTTGCGGCCACGACGCAGCTCGTTGATACCGTCGACCTCCTGGTGCAGGTCGAGCACCATGTGAGCACGGTCCGAGATGAGAATGCGACCTTCGTAGTCGACACCCATCTTCTTGAGCCCTCCAGCTCCTCCAGGAAGCTGGGCAGGTGCACCACAACACCGTTGCCAATGATGCAGATAGCGTTCGGGTTCAGGATACCCGACGGCACCAAGTGGAACTTGTACTTCTTTCCTTCGTGCACAATAGTGTGGCCTGCATTCGAGCCGCCAGCCACACGCACGATGACGTCGTACGACTGCGACAGACTGTCCACCAGCTTGCCCTTGCCTTCGTCACCCCACTGAGCACCCAACACCACGTCAACTCCGGGGTTGATACCGTCCGTGTGGCGGTGCGGGTTGGCCACGGCGCTCTCGATACGGTTGAGCTTGGTCACCACCTCCTTGAGCATGGCCTGCGTCACAGCCTCACGGCTAACAGGCTTGGCCGCGCCCTCGCACTTAGCCGAGTTATCCTCCATGGCAGCTACGCCAGCCGCACCCATCAGGGCAACAGCAGCAGCAACAGGCAGCAAACCGGCGAAACGGCCGTTCTGGCTGGCCTGGTTGGCCTCGACGGCCAGAGCGGCGCGCAGCGTGGCCGAAGCGTGGGCCGTGCGGAACTGCTGGCCCTGGCACTGGGCCGAGAAGCGCTGGGCGGCGCGTGCAGCCTTGGACAAAACGTCAAGACGCATCGTAGCGGGTTCTTCCTCCGGTCTCCCCTGCGGCTCGTGGATCCTCCGACGGAATGAGCTCCAGTGGCTCAGCAAGGTGCGACAGAAATACCGGTAATAGTCGTGCGCAAACACGGTAAGTGGGATGGGATTTGTTATTAAGTTCGGTTATAGATACTAAGTGCGATATTAGCCAAGCAGCACTTGATCGTGACCTGCGAGCTTGCAGAAAGCGGCGTGCAAGTGTCTATAGATACATTCTCTACAAACCAAGCTCCTGTGCTACACAGGTTGTGGCGCCTTACGTGACAAGATGTTCAGCGCTCTTTCTGCAGTGCGTGTTCAGAATTACCACTTCAGGAAAACACATCACTAACTCCAATTTTACCGATCTGACCGGTTTTGAGTTATTAGTGAGAATGCAAAAAGCTCAAAACCGGTAAGGTCGGTAAGACCGGTAAAATTTGTCTTTTAGTTAGCCAAGAATGAGTAAGCTGTCTTTTGTCGAACAGGCACGAGGCTAGACGACCGCGGCGGATTGCTGGATGTCGCTGCTAGGCTGACCAAGACACATCCCATTCCACGGGGTGACAAGAAGGAGGGAGATGCGTCTCGATGTCGTGTCCAAGGCCGCACGCGCCGCTCTGCGATTCTCGGTTCATTGCCAAAACCAACAGTTCTGTGCGGCTCACACGTGCGCCACTATAGCCGTCGAATCCAGTCATAGTGGCAATGCCGATGGCTGCGTCTGTAGCACAGTCGGTACTACCAACTTCGGCAACGAGCGACTGTGACTGCGGATACAAGGATGAACCGGTGGAGAAGTGCTGCGCTCACAAGGACGAGCCTTTGACAGTCAAACAAAGCTTCAGATTACGCATAAGGAGGTGGTGACCAAGCTCAACGGCCACCATAGAAGGAGAATTACGAGGGTTTTCGGAGTTTTTTCTTCCTGTCGCCTTATTGCATTCGCATGATTGTCATTCAGCAACCTGCACTCATTCTCCCAAGCCAACGTCGGAAATGAATCTATCTGAGATTCCATTCAACGTCCCTGTGATTCTCGAGTCGTACCACAACGAAATGGCCTTGAAAAACCCTCTTGGCTCGAACAAGGCTCGCTGTCTGACCAACAACCGGGACATCTACGAGCAACTCGTGTTGCACCGTGTCCACGATGACAAGGTCGCCATCCAATCGTACCACAACGGCCGCTTCCTTCAAGTTCGCGCAAACGGGGAATGCGTTTTCGACCCGAAAGAGCCTGGCGAGTGGGAGCTCTTCACCATGGAGATTGACTTGGGCGGTGCCCTTTACTTTGTATCGTGTCACACCGGAAACACTCTCCAATGTGATATCAATCGTGTCGTCAAGTGTGCCGACTATAACCGACAGTATCGGGAGGCCTGGAGGATTGTCGAGCCTCGCACCACTGCAATGAACAACTGCAACGTTCTTCACAGTAAAGACCGGCAGCGTTTGGTTATCGAGCTCGCAAGATGTGGCATGTCACCGGAACAGATCCAGCAGATTGTGACGAACATATTTGATGCTCCAGCTTCTGCTTCGAGCTCAAGTCGTTAAGGAGTAGAGATGGAAGGTCAGGACTCTTGTCAAGTCTCTAGGATTCAATTGGCTTCATGATCGTAGCTTTCGATGCAAGTTTGTCCATTTTAATTGCAGCTTCTTGGTAGAAATTGCCACACTTCCGAAATTTCACATGTATGTCCTTCTCCTCACTCCCAGTTCGTATCGACACGCACGCTTTCTGGGATCGCAATGGTAATTTTCATCGACGAGGCATCGTCTGCTTCACGTCGACAGCTCCACCTCCCACGCTTAGAATCGTTCTTCTCATGCAGCGACTCCAGCACCATCAACAAGTTAGGAGGAGCGTTACGTTGCTCAGCAATGTCAAGAATGGCTCCATAGCCGATGGCACTGGCGTCAACAATCCCTTGAACAGAGCTGTTGCCAGTAGAGGCCGGAGGAGGAGCCGTGGCGCTTGAAGCAGTAGCTGGCCGACTGGGAGATGGTGCAGAGTCCGTGTTATTGGACCAGACCGAGTAACGGGACGGCGCGGGGGCTGGCGTCGAGCTCCATGCTGGTGACGACGCTGGAGCTGAACTAGTGGCCAATCTGCCACTGTTTCCACCGGGGAACAGCGAAATGATTGTGGATTTAGCGCTTCGGGGCTGCACCAACGCCTCCATCGTCTTCCAGTCACGCACCAGTGCACAAGTCACAAGAGCCGAGAAGAGGTACCGTTTGGGGTCGATGTTGAACTGTTCCCGGAGTGGTCCAGGCTGGCACGAACTGTGGCGTGTGTGGGATTTCTTGACGTCTCCATGATAAAGCATCGAGTAGCGCAGGAACTCGGCCACAGTCATCCGGTGAACGCATCTCCTCGGGAACGCCAGCCAGCGAGGATCCAGCTCTAAACGCTTCACATTAGCGGTGATTGCTGCCACCCACTGACGCTGTACTTCGGGTGAGAAAGCATCCAGAATGAGCTCTTCATTTCCAGCCGCGTCACAGATCTTGACACAATTCGGACGTAGAGAAAACTTGCCACGATAATCCAACGGTTCAATGTGCATCCCCCTAGCCAGTGGCAGACTCCCCTTCTTGTTGCTTTTCCCTGTTTTATCATGGAACGGGTTCCTGGACTTCTCCAATTTGGCTTCTTCGTGTTTAAAGTACACGATCTCCTTCTCCGTTAGCTGCACGTATCTCATCCTCCAATTGGCTTGGAGATTGCCTACTCCTCTGGATCTTTTGTCCAGGTTAGCAGCGATAGTACAGACCTCCGGGGCTGTATTAGCGTCCTCCTTCTCTGTTTCCAGCTGAAGTTTCGACAACGTCACATACTCATCAAGGAGCTTTAAAATCCACACTGGAAAACGATGACGATAAAGTTTGGCAATGTCCATCACGTCGTCTGTAACACGTAGAGACCGGTTAAGATCCCGGTCATAAAAGACCAGAGACAACAGCATAGCCGCCAACTCCCGGTATCTCTGCGTGGCCGCGTACAGGTCCAACAAACCACGTAAAGCACTGAGAGATACCGTCTCGTTCGTGACCATACACTGCTCCAGTAAATAGTGCACCCATTGGCTTAAGGACTGAGGTAAAGCAGCTAATTGTTTGCGGAATAACGCGGGCGCCATCGTCTCCGACACGAAGAGCAGCACGTCCAGGATCACGGCGGAGCATCCCGAGGCCTCTGCGGCCGATAATAAAGCGCATTTGTCGGCGAATGAGCGCAACGGGAGGCGGTAAAGGTCGCGGAAGTCACGCACGGCGTCGTCGTGCAGTTCGCTGTCGTCTAGCAGCCCCAGGTGCACGCACAGGAGCTGCGCCACGGCGTCTTCCGCCGCCATGATTTTTTCAGACTGTGAAGAAAAGATTATGAGTATTATATCTCACAGGTAGATTTGTTTAATATCATGAGTGAAATGTTAATTCTGATAACTACAAAATAAACATGATATCGAGTTTCGGAACCTTCATATTCACACGAACGAGAGGCTATCAATCGTGATCAACATGCCGGGACCGGACGCCAAGGCGCTGGCCGCCGCCATGCGGCAGACGCTCAACCTGCCGGCCACGCGCTTCCCTATGCGCGCCAATGCAGCCGTGCGCGAACCACAGCTGCACGCGCGCTGTGTGACCGCGGCGTACGCTGAACAGGCTCAGGACGGGAACCGGCCGCTGTTCGTGCTGCACGACGGCCCGCCGTTCGCGAACGGCAGTCTGCACATGGGGCACTTCTTGAACAAGACGCTGAAGGATATTATCAACAGGTACCAGCTGTTGCGCGGCCGGCGTGTGCAGTACGTGCCCGGTTGGGACTGTCACGGCCTGCCCATTGAGCACAAGGCGCTGTCGCTGCTGCAACTCGAAGCCAATGAACTGTCGCCCGCACAGGTGCGTGCGTTGTCCCGTCAATTGGCCCGCAAGGCCGTACAGGAGCAGCAAAAGGATTTCGAGCGCTGGGGCGTGCTGGCCGACTGGTCCGGCGCGGACGACAGTGTCTACTTGACCATGAACCCGAGTTACGAGGCCCAACAGTACGACGTTTTGAAGAAAATGGTGCACGACGGACTCATTTTCCGAGGATTTAAACCCGTCTACTGGTCTCCGAGCTCTCGTACTGCTCTGGCTGAGGCGGAGCTCGAGTATCAAGACGATCACGTGTCCCAAGCCGCGTACGTCCAGTTCCACTTTGCATCTACGGGCGACGCCGGCGACGCAGCTCAGAAGCTCAAGAAATATGGTGAGAAACTGGCGGCCGTGATCTGGACGACGACGCCCTGGACCATCCCATCCAACCAGGCCTTGTGCGTCCACGCAGATCTCAACTACGTGGTCGTGCGGCCTCGTCATTCCGCTTCTGATGCGTGCTATTTGATCGCAAGTGCTCTGCAGGAGAGCTTTGCAACTATGTTGAAGGGAGACGCAGAAGAAGAAGTGGAGCTGGAAGTGCTGGACACGTTCAAGGGCTCAGATCTCGAAGGCGCACACTTCACGCACCCGTTAAGTAGCCGTGAGGCTGTGGTGCTGGTCGGTGAGCACGTCACGACGGATGCTGGTACTGGTATTGTGCATACGGCCCCTGGACACGGTCAGGACGATTACTTCGCTTGGATGGCGCACCACTCAAAACCTGGTGAGCACCCGGATATTCTCTGTCCAGTCGACGCTGACGGCTGCTTCACCGCTGAGGCTGGACAGGATCTTGAGGGTTTGTGCGTGCTGGATAAGGGTAACGCGGCAGTGATCGACCTGCTCAAGAACTCTGGGAATCTTCTTTCCATTAGCGAGTACCATCACAGATACCCGTACGATTGGCGTACCAAGAAGCCCGTTATCCTCCGCGCTACGGCCCAGTGGTTCGCACAACTGGACGCGCTTCATGCCCGTGGCAAGCGCGTGCTAGAAGAGTCTGTTCAAATGGTGCCGCCCAGTGCTCGCCGACGTCTGGAGGCCACGCTATCGAGCCGCCACGAGTGGTGCATCTCTCGGCAGCGTGCGTGGGGTCTGCCTATCCCTGTGTTCTACCACAAGACAACGGGCGAGCCGCTGATCACGGAGGAAAGCATCGAGTACCTCCAGGGCATTGTGAAGACATACCGCGTTGAAGGAAAGGACGGCGAAGTCGAGCGTGAAGGTGCTGATTGCTGGTGGGATCTCTCTGTACAGGAACTGCTGCCCGAATCGCTCAAGGACCAGGCTGACCAGTACGAAAAGGGCATGGACACATTGGATGTATGGTTCGACAGTGGTAGCAGTTGGCACACGGTACTTCCAGGTCTACTGGAGCCCAACGAAGAGGGACAAGTCCGTGCTGATGTTTATCTCGAAGGCTCCGACCAGCACCGTGGTTGGTTCCAGTCATCGCTGCTTACGTCGCTGGCAATGCAAGGCACGGCGCCGTACAAGAACGTCATCACCCACGGCTTCACACTGGACGAACGTGGCAGTAAGATGTCCAAGTCGTTGGGCAACACGATCGTGCCGAATGATTTCATCAACGGGTGTACCATGCCGGTGCCTGTGGCCGAGAAGACCTCGAAGAAAGCCAAGAAGAACAATAACAAGCCGGAGAAGGCCCCCAAGGTCAAGCAGATGAAGGTGCCGGCGTACGGTGTCGACGTGCTTCGCTTCTGGGTCGCCACTACAGACTACACTGGTGACGTGAGTATTGGCCCGGCCGTTGTCGGCAAAGCCAGTGACGGCCTTCGGAAGGTGCGAAACACAGCGCGTTTCCTGCTTGGCAACCTGAAGGACTTCGACCCGGCCGATCACGCCGTTCCGCACGACAAGATGGAGCTGTCGCTGGACCGCTACATGCTGCACGAGCTGAATGCGTTGGCTCAATCGGTGACGACGGCGTACGACGCGTTCGCGTTCAACCGCGCTCAGCACGCGCTCTCTCACTTCATTTCGACGGATCTATCCGCTTTCTACATGGAGGCCACCAAGGATCGTCTGTACTGCGACGCGTCCGACTCGCACGCGCGCCGTTCGGCTCAAACTGTGCTATGGCTGTCGCTCCAGGCTCTTACCCGCGCTCTCGCTCCGGTGGTGCCGCACACAGCCGAGGATATCCGTCTTCACTGGGTGTCTCAATTGCAAGGTGATATCCCCCTCGAGGACGTCCCCGGCAGTGTCTTCCTTGAACAGGGCTGGATGCCCAGTGCGGACGAGTGGAAGAACGAAGCCTTGGCACGCGACTGGACTGCGATCCGCCAGCTCCGCTTCGAGACGAACCGCGTGGTGGAGCAGATGCGACAGGCTGGGCGTGTCGGCAGCCAGCTCGAGTGCAACGTGTACGTTGTGGCGTCCGAGTCGGACACGCGCGTGGCGGATCTCGTGACCAGCACGTCGGAGCTGGCGGACGTGCTGCTGTGTTCTAGTGTGCGAGTTGTGGCGTCGGAAGCGGAGATCGAGAGCACGGAGCAGTTCAAGGCCACGTGCCAGTTGCCCATGGGCCCGAACGACGCGCCGATGGATGTCAAGTTGGTGCTGACGCCGGCCAAGGGCCACAAGTGTCCGCGTTGCTGGAAGTACGCGCCAGAGGTCGATGCGGCCGAGACGCAGTTGTGTTTGCGTTGTGCACAGGCCACAGATCTGCGCAGTGTCACGGATCTGGCTAAGAAGCTGGTCGAGGACGCGTAGAGATCATAATAGAGCTACATTGATCTGAAACTTTCAAAATCCTTTATCTTCTCGTTACCTAGTTGGTTTGAGGTAAGTAACTGGCCGCTTTCTTCCGCAGAGCTTCAGTTAAAGAGCCAAAGAGCTCGGTCCAAGTTGGACTGGGGAGTGGCTCGAGCTTGGAATTTGCGATCCTCCGACTGAGCTCCGCTAATGCACTTTCATCCAGTCGCAAGTGTGTCGACATCGGCTTAATTCCCTTGAGGAAATCGCTGTACATGAGCCCGATCGCGTAATACCTCTCGTCGTGAGGCGAAAACGTTTTAATCGTTTGGAAGACCTTCAGAGGGGGAACGTCTTTCGATTGCCACTTTGCAAACTTGGCCAGTTGGATGCCGTCGGTGTTTGTCAGAATGTTCTCAAGCTTCTCCACCGTCATTCTGCTCAAACTAAGAGCTCGTTCTTCGTCCTCGGCCTTGTATCCACGTAGATTCCTTCCCTGGACAAACGTCTCTACTGTTGAGAGAGAGAACGCACTGCAACTTGAGGCAAAAATGGCCAACAGTAACAAGAAGAAGCGGAGCTGCATGGCCTTGGGAGCTTTTTGTGAAGTGTGTGAGCCAGTAACTTGGATTAAGATCTCGGAATACATCATGTACGGTTCCTTGATCCTCTTCCCAGATCATGATCGAGATGGGGCGTTTACAAACGCGTCTTTAAGTTAGATCTAACCATCGGTACCGGTACATGTACACCTTGACGAATGCAACTTTTTTTTCTCGTTCTTGATTCCGTGGGATTTTTTATACCAGCCACGCATCACGCATTGAAGTCGATGATAGGTGTTCATAGTCCACCACGCTGCACCCTCGTATTGACACGACTGTCTCAACTCAAAGCCCTATTGGGCTTCCTACCAATATGGCAAGTGCTATAGTGTCAGTAAAAACGCTTCATATCCGTTCAGGTTCAAGACGCTCTAACATAAATAACAGTCCTTTCACTTTTGAATTCTCCAAACGATGCCAACGCCTGACGAGCTACTCGCTGTTGAACGTATTTCATCCAATGACTTAGCTGGTGTCCTGCGCTCCGACGCTGATCCGCCAGTGATTGTGGACGTTCGAGACGAAGACTTTGAGCTTGAGGGCCACATCGTTGACGCTGAACATGTGCCTTCAGGTGCTTTTAATGACGACGCTACTGTCGACGCTCTGGTGGCCAAATTCGGCACCAAACCTCAAGTGGTTTTCCATTGTGGCCATAGCGTCACCCGAGGACCGACCTGCGCTCTCCGCTTCATTGAACGGGCCGAAGCTGCAGGTGTTAAACCTCACGTCCGCGTTTTAGCCGGTGGGTTTGCCGATTTCGCTGAGGTACGTGGCGTTTACGAGGGTTTTTTTAGTCGCAGAAGCTTGACCAGGTTCTTTGCATTCAGAAATTCGCGGACGCTGCAGACCTCGTGACGCCACCCGTTCACCCGTCTAACAAGGAGTAACTCGACAGATGTAGCGAAAGTGTAAAACTCCAGCCCTTTATATATCGTACTTGCATCCTCAACTGCCTCAACGCCTCAGTCCGTATAGTCTGGTTGAAGGCGACGACATTTGCTTGTGATCCCTTTCTTCCCACTTCGTAGCTTACAACCAAACCACAACAAACGCCTCGCTCTCTAGCCAATGATGACCAACACCACGTCGTGACCGACTGTTAAGCAGGTTCCCATCAAGGTTGCCGATACATTTGCAGCGGCTCCGACCCGACCGATGATGGTCTCCAAGAGCGGAGGCATCAACCCTTCCAAACCGTTCACGCTTGCCGACGTGACGGCGTGAAGCGTGCAGCGCACTCGTCAGATCCGTAGGACTTCGAGTAAGCTGCACAACTTCTTGACGGCCAGTGACGACGCCGTGGCCCGTCCCATCAACAGCAAAGCAATTGTCAAATCGATCAGTGGGTGCGTCCGGCTACAAACGCCAAGACACTCGCGTGTCTCCAGGAGGTTCAGACTCAAGTTGAGTCTCAACAGGCTCTGAATCAGGGGTTAAGGGTATTTGACAAACTAGTAATCTAGAGTAATAATATTACTAATGCTATTTGAGTATTAGTGCTATTAATACCGTATAGTGTGGTATTCACTATTAGTATTAGTATTACTCAGGTGAGGCGATACTATAGTACTCTGAACAGTACTATTTTACCAGAAAGCCAGTGAACAAGCAACTGCCCCTCATTGAGCACTCATCGAACCTGTGGCTGTCCTGCGTCGTTTGCCATTTCAGAAAAGAACTGGATACCGCCATTGCGATCGTCGCAGCTTACATCACTGACCAGGATTCGACGGCTGAAGATGCCTTGTGCAGTTCATGGCTGTGTGGAAGGTCCTGAGCTCAAGACAGACCCTTGCACCGTATGCGGAAAGCCCACTCACCACCTGTGTGCAATCGGGGTATTTGAAGGAGACACGTCGTCGTTGAATGAAAGGTAATTTGCTCATTGTTGTGTCTTATTTCCACGTCTAACCCTCGTCTCTGTTGATACGCAGATTCTGCAGTCAACCATGTGTAGAGAAGATTTACCCGACCGCTAAGGACTCTACACCAGCCGTGACGACCTCTTCGACTGTCCGTGCCGCTACATCTTCTTCTGCGTCGAGGAATATCTGGGCTGGATCCGACTCCGATTTCGTGCCGTCTCCTGAAGTCGCCGTGGCATCGGATACTGCGGTTGTGCGTCCAGTGAAGCGTCGGAAGGTTGCGGCGAAAGGGAAAGTGGCCAAGGTGAAGGCCATTAAACCTCCTCTGGATGGTAACCTACGTAGTGTGCTGCCTCCTCCCCCGGCCTCTCCTGTTTCTGACTTAGGGGTCCCGCTTTCATTGACACACTCAAGGAAGGTTGGTACTACTGATTCTGTCTGGGACCTAATTCATGTATTGGATAAACCCTACAGAAAGCGAAATCCGTGGAAGCCTTCCACCCAAGTGTACCGCAACATTTGCCTGCTGTGCTGTGAGGAGATTAAGGCACGGAAGAATACCACGCCCTACAGCTGGGAGGATGCCTTACGCAGCACGAAGAATACGAGCAACGCCAAGGAGCATATCAAGTCGAGGCATGCGGACCATCCTTTGGCGATTTTAGCAGAACAGACAACAGCTCAAAAGGCGAAAGACGATGTCATGAGCGCGGAAGATGACACCCGAGTCGTTTTAGACTTGACTTGTGGTGGTGAGAATGATGCTACTACTTCTGCGCCTATTACTACTGGTTCGTCTGCGGGGAATAAGTCTTTGGCGAAACGTTTCTTCAAGGCGGATGAGAAGACGCTACACGTGCTGATTTCGAAGTGGCTAATTACGCAAGGAATTCCTTTTCCGGCATGCAGGTCAGGCCCCTTCGAGGAGATGATGCGTGCGGCAACAGGCAATCCAACATTCCCTATGCTCAGTCGTGACAGGCACGACCGTTTGCTTCAAGGACAGTTCCAACTATTTTGCGATCTTGTCGGAGACCTCCTCACTTCTGAATTCGAAAAGGCGTGTCATCTTCCGTACCTGAATCTGATACATGACATCTGGACTAGCTGTGGAAAAGACAGTATCGTTGGTGCGTCCGTGGCATTTATTGATACATCGTGGAGATTTCGGTTCATCGCGATGCTAGCTACTGTCAAGAACGACGGACACAACGCTCCACTTGTGGCTAAAGTGATCGAAAGTGGTTTTAAGGCAAAGTACGACATCGACATCCGTGCAATGACTCGCTTCACCATGTCCGACACGACCCCCTCAGCGCGCAATGTAGCTGACCATATTGACAGCGAGCAAGAAGATTGCTCGATGCATCTGCTGAACCTGTGTATCGGATATGGGATCGGATTGAAGGACAACATACAAACCAACAGTGTGTGGAATGCTGCCTGCCATTCATGGGATAAAGTAGTTACGATAGTTACACCGGGTGGATCTCTGGAGAAGGGTGGTGAAGTCATTCAGAAACTACGCAACCTGAACAACCACTTCCGGTCGCCGAAGCAGCGCAACGCGTTGAAGAAAATTCAAGAAGCTCTCTCGTACCCTGAGCTAGACCCCATGACCGACAAAGATGTTAGAGTCGCGTACACGTGCAAGCTGATAAGGCGGTCTGTGGTTAACCATGCGGCTTTTGAAGCTTATTTCCAGTCGACGAAGGAGTCTACCAGCGTGTGGTCAGCTTTGTCTGCAGACGACTGGGTACTGGCAACCGAGATGGAAGCGGTAACACACTTTATCGCCAACTTGGCATTGGTTGAGGTGCAAAGCGAGAATCTAGTATCTTCATACATGGTAGTATTCCGGAGACTTGCCGAGAAGAAGCTGAAATCGTTCAAGTTTGACACTATGGTTATTGAAGCCCCTCGAGCAAAGGATGGGAACGAGGCAAGTCATCGACGGGTAGTGAGAAAGCTTGACCAGTTCACAGAAGCTGGGAAAACGTGCCTGCGAAGGACTCTTCTACAACTGCAGTCACGGTTCCCAAAAGTGACGAGGGAGGCTATGGTGTGTATATTACTGGACCCTCGTACTAAGTCCAGCGCCAAGAAAATTGCTGCGGTTGGCAACGTCTCCCGCAAAGAGGAGAAAGCCACTTACAAAAATGGTCTGGAATTCCTTCGAGACGAGCATCGAAAAGTGTTTGCGCAGATGGCGAAGGTGGGCAAGATGCCATTATCGCAGACTTCATCGCAGAGCAGCCTACTCAGCCAGGACTTGAATTCCCCGCTCTCTTCTCCATCATCGACAGGCTGGGATGACGAAGACGAGCTCTTGCTCGGGGCACCTATTCGTACAAGTAAGACCAGGGAGGAGGTCAAGGAGTCGGAGTTAAATGCAAGAGCGGACAGTATCATGAACGAGTGGCTCGAGATGGAGCCTGAGTGGCTCGAGATTGCACAGCGCCAAAACCCTGAGATCAAGAAGGAAGATCTATCCTCTGCAATGACAACGGACAGTCGGACGGGTATGTGCTGGTCGCTGCTGGGGTTGTACCAAAACGTAGACGTCCTGCAATGGTTTCACGACGAAGGCGAGAGCCAATACCCTTCAATGGCGCTGCTTGCACGTATTCATCTCGGCAAGATCTCATCGTCGGCGTTTCAAGAGCGAGTGTTTTCCACAGGGGGAATAATTATGGGGCCGCTTCGTACCAGAACAGATAGCAGGCGATCCGAGAAGCAGCTACTACTGCGGCACAACAGGAACGAGATTGTGATGATGAAGCAAGACGCGCGCAAGTCGCGTGACTCTTCGAAAGCGGTAGAATAGTACTTTGACTATTAGTACTAATAGTACTAATATTAATACCGTGATGAGATTTCAATACTATTATTAGTATTACCGGGAAAAAAATGGCCTAGCATTACCGGTAATAGTGCTACCGCCTTTTTGGCGGTACTATTAACCCCTGGCTCTGATATCCGTGATCATCGTGTCGACCGTCATCTCCAAGTACGGCGAGCAAGAGTTAATTCATCGGGACAAACTAGGAGAAATGGACGACATCATCGGCGCGCGACCGGTGGTTTGCGTTCCAAGCAGTTGAAGCAGGTCGACGCGGTGTTGTTTCGGTAGAAGAACGCTCGACCTCAGGGCAAACAGCAACCCAAAAAGAACGGCAGTCAGAAGAATGTAACCAAGAAGAATCTCCCGGTGGAGACTGAGAAGTGGACGCAGATTCCACCACTGACAGCAGTGATCAACGGCTTGGTCGGGGCCTCTTCCAGCCTCGATCTTGCAGAGTCGACCGAGAACCGCTGCTAATGATCAAGTGACCCTCTCCACAGTACTTTAGACGCGTTCTGTTGGAGAGTCGACGAGCTTTAAGTGTTCGGTTTGGTGTATTTGAGTGCAGGAACCAGTGTTGAATGTTGTGTGTGTAGAACTCGGTGGTGCCGTTAATACGCAAGATGATAATCTTCAATCTCGAACACCAGGTCCTCTGCGTCTTGGCAACTAGATCTTAATTAATCGTGGAGGACCTTTGTGCCAATTACCACTGGACGGCGCAAATCGCTAGTCGACAGCCCATCTTCTAGAGACCCATTGCACATCAAGCAGTCGACCCACAGGCCTCTCCCGCCATTCATCTCCGCTTGGTCTCTGCCAAGTGAGACTTTGAATAAGTCGCTCGGCGGATCTCAGCTGCTTCAGTGCCACGTCTGCATGTGCTCCTTTTTTCAAGCCATTCGCTGTGGGTTGGTCTTCCGACATGCTCACAACTCAAGGTTCACCATCGACTCGAAATGGGTCAACACCGTCGCCATTGTGCGCATTCTTCGGACGGGACAATGGACACGTCGCTGCATTTGTACACACGTTGCGGTCGGGCGGACGCGGTTCGGATCCAGCTCCAACACGGGGCGAACACGGAAATTCGTGATGCACAGGGCTTGACACCGTTACTACTAGCTGCGCGGTACAACCAGTTGCAAGTGCTTCAACTTCTGCTCCAACACGGGGCCCGTACGGACGCGTTCGCGCCGCTAGACACGGATTTCGGTCACGGGTTCGAGTTAGGTACTTGTCTCCACTTTGCAGCCGAAAGCGGCCACGTACAGATTCTCAAATTCCTCGTGACGGCAGCAGCTCTAGATACGAACGAACAAACAAACGGGTTGCAGGAGATAACCGCGTTGCACTTGGCCGCACGGCTCGGGCGTGCGGACGTCGTGCGGTTCCTGGTTGCACGGGCCGAGGTTGATATCAACGCTCGAGACGCACACGGGATGACGGCACTACATCACGCCTGCGACTACCCGAACGCGCCCAGTTCGAACTCGCAGTATCTCTTCGATGCAGCGCACGTTGAAGTGGTGGAAGCTCTAGTCGGTGCCGGCGCGACACTGGACGTCCGTCGCCCGAGCGACTGGGCGACGCCGTTGCGGTGCGCTATCCACCGAGGCCACTTCCTAGTAGCTAAGACGCTTGTAGATCATGGTGCGTATAGCGGGGTAAGCTGGTGGTTCCATAAGGTGAAGATGTTGCTATTGAAGCCGCGGTGGACGCGTCCAGACTGGAAGATCCGTCGAGATTCCAGTATTTGGGATACGGAACTAGTGAATGAACCGGAGGCTGTGGACTCTATGCAAAACCTCTCGAAACACCACGAAGCAGCTTTACACGCTGCGTGTAAGAGCAAGAACCTTCGACGGCTTCGAGACGTTCTGAAAGGCCAAGGGGACATATGGGTTAATTCACGAAAACCGACCGGCGAAAACGTTGGTTGGACGGCACTTCACATCGCAGCGTCCAGTGGATGGCAAGTCGGTGTCACGTTACTGATCGCACACGGTGCCAATGTGGAGCTAACGACCACCGAGAACGAGAAATACGGGACGACGGCAGTACATCTAGCAGCCCAAAACGGTCATTCTTCAATTGTATTAACCCTTTTGGATGCTGGAGCGGACGTCAACGCCTGCGATGACTTCGGTGATACACCGATGCTGCGTGCGCTTCGACACGGACGCTCCAGAATCGTCAAGTTACTACTGCGTTACGGGGCTCAAAGCGATTTCCAACCGGAATCCGTCTCTAATGACTCTGGATCTACTATACTCGGTTCATTTGACCCCCGTTCAACGTCTGCTCTTCACCTCGCAGCCTTCTTCGGATTGCTTCAAGTCGTACAAGAGCTCGCAGAAACCTCCAAGAACCTGTTCACTATAGACGCAGTGGATGAAGACGGAGGAACGCCTCTTTGGCTGGCAGCGGTCATGGGTCACCTCGACGTAGTGACTTTCCTGGCTCAGCAAGGGGCCAACACGCACCACCACGTCTCTGGCGCCTCTGCATCCAACTGCGCAGCCGAATTTGGTCACTTAGAAGTCGTGGAATATCTCTCAACGTCATCGCCAGGACTAGTGAATGGTTGGCGGTCACTGACGCGCTTGGCAGTGCTGGATAAAGCTCGGTTTCGTCGAAAATCCATGTGAATATCTCTCCTAGATTAAAATCTCCATTGAAATTCTGGCGAAATGAGCGCTTTGTCAAATACTTTGGACACGTCCTCGAGGTTCCCTAGCAGCTCCAGCATTGGCGTCACCATGTCGGTTTGAGATAATATCCGCGTTACCAGACGAGTCGAATGATCCCACTCGAAACGTGTAGATCCGCGTAGTACCAGTCGTCGGTTGATGAGTCGACTCGCGATTGTTTTATTGTTGGCAGTGCACAAATTCGGGAAAACGACGCGTAGAGTCTTGTTCGTGATCGTCACGTGCGTGGTAGTGGCAACCACCACAGTAGTACAGTCTCTTGTCTGGAATTCCTCAACCTCCACTGCCACATCATCAAACCATCGAGAAAGGCACCAGAATCGTACCACAGCCTCCGGTTCGTATTCCTCATTGAACATCACATCAGCAACTGCCACTTCCCTCATGTAGCCTAACAGATTATTAGTGAAAAGGTGGCCGAAGTACTGGTCCGCGATGCTCGAGAGCGAATGTACTGGAGATATTTGCTGGATTTCTCGCGTTAGCGTCTCGATTTCACCGGAAATGGTGCGAATGTCTCTCTCCAACAGGGCAATCAGTTCGTCTGGGGTCTTGACGTAGCGTCTCTGAGCTTCTTGGAGCTGGTTCTGGTTGATACGTCCGCCGGTCTTGACAAACCTCGCAATCAATGCGTACCTCTCCTCCCGATCCAAGATCTTCCGCCCAAGTGCTAAACGGTCGCTCATTTGGTTAGTCAATGTTGAGTACTGTTGAGGAAGCTTGGTGTAGTATAATGCAAATTGAATTGAATTGTGATACATTGTTACATGTAATTTCTAATTTAGTTTACGAGACATCGCTGTGACTAGTCCCGTAAACCGTACCGTAATCTAAAACCGAAATATATTATGCGTTACAGGCTGGCGAGGAGACAAAAACCAAAGTCTTGATTACACGGTATCAACGATGACGTCAGTCAGCCAAATTCCAATGCCGTACTCTAGAATTTACCATCAACATCACACGTGATGACATCGACTCACCAAATTAGCGAACGTTTTGCGTCTCGGGCGAAGATCTTGGATCCAGAGGAGAGTTACGCGTTAATTGCGAGGTTTTGTAACGGGGTGATCCATTATCGTCAACCGACGACAGCAGTTGAAGGAGTGCGAGCGTTGACGGAAGAATGAGATGCCCCACGTTGAAGTTGTTGAGGGGTCAACGACTGCCAAACGGATAGAAGATCGCTGAAGTGAGCGGTTAGCTGAGGAGGAGAAGCATTATTGAATCTGCGTGGTGGAACGCAAGCGAGTTGTGAATCTGCGTGGTGGAACGCAAGCGAGTGTCGAATTTGCGTGGTGGGACGCAAGCGAGACTAGCAAATCTGCGCAGTGAGACGCAAGTGAGAGGACAGCGAAGAGCACGAGCGGACGGAAGGACGAAACGAGTGTGGTGGAAGAAGAGAGTGCACCCTACGGAGACGAGTGGAGTGTATAGCGAACAGAAGAACGAGAAGGAAGAGGAGTGAGTGGACGAGACTGTGATCTGGCTGACGGAAGATCAACGGCGACTACCAAGAGCTTTGGACGTCATCCGGTGTGGGCTAGTGGAAGACCGAAGGTAGTGTGTCTGAAGCGGCTAATTGTGACCACCGAGGTGCAAGAGCCAAGGACGAGTAGATCGACTGTTGCAGGAGTTGACCAGAGGGACAGAGTGTGTGAAAGGAAGAAAGTAAAGAGCAAGGAGCTCTCTGTGTGTGTGAATATAAGTAGGAACGGAGACGTTCCGGCGCAGGTGAACTGAGCCAACGCTGTGTTGAAGTGTTGATAGCAAAAAGCCCAAAAACAAGAACCCGGCGAGACAACGTAGCAAGGCATTGCCAGCTTGCGATCCGCTAGCGAACAGGCGTACTGTGGGTTCGTCACATGGTGGTCATACAGGGGCTGCTATCAAAGAAACGCGAATTGAGAAAACAACGGAAAGTAGGAAGCATGACCGGCACGAGAATGGTGACGGCGTCTATGACAACTACACGAACGACACGTAGTAAGAAGGCGAAAGCGACCGAAACCGAAGAGAAGAACGAGGATAACGATGAGGTTGAGAGAATGGGGTCGGCAGTCAGTGCAGAGCCACCACAAACGATTGATGAGCCTGACTCAGCCATGCAAGGAAGATTGCTTGAACCCGTTAGTGATGCTGCTACTGAACCTTATGAAGACATCTCAGAGGAAGTACCAGCACCAACCGAGAGTGAGATGGAAGCTCTAGAAAGAACTGTGCAGAGACTGAGTGCCGCAGTAACCAGAACTGGCATGGGACAAGGAACCACACCCTCCCACAGAATGAGACAGCTGGCGGAGCGACTGCAGCGCTTGACCACAAGTCTGGTGGAACCGGCGACAGACGCACAGGAGGCACTGTTGGAAGAGAAGGCACCACCGCCAACAGAACGAGCGCACGGGGAAGAAGTAGCAGCACCAGATAACCATGATGAGGACGGAGTCTCAGACCTCGAGCAGCCTGGTAGAGTATACCGACGAACAGTGTTGCCACGGACTGGACGACGACCACCACAACGTGTTAGCTCAAGATCTGGCGGACGTTACGCGAATGTACACGAAGAAGACGAACACCAGCCACGAAGACGTGAACGAAGTCGCAGAAGCCAGCGAGACCATGGACAACACGGTCGTGATGAATCGAACCACCGAGGACGCCGTGGACAGCGACAACGGGAGCAAAGACCACGACCGCGAAGAGCATCTCCAGAACCGAACCCATCCGACGGAGACCAGAGTTCTAGCGACGAGAGTTCTTCTCAAAGTGACCGGTGGGATCGACTCGAAAGCAGCAATGGGAGCGATAGAAGCAGCAGCTCTAGTGACGAGTCCAGTAACGAAGCCGAAAGTGATTCCAGCATAGAATCTCGACTTGACCAACGACGTGCACGAAGATCACCAAGACGTGAAGAACGACACGGACGACGAGATCGACGCGCGAGAAGAGAACATCGAAAGCGACGAGAGCGACGAGACCATGAAGAACTGAAACGACGATATCGGACACGGAGTATCAAGGATCTGGAACTCCCGAGCTTTACACCGACCCCAAGAGCTTCAGTATCGACGTGGGTAGACAGAGTGGACTTGGCATCGAAGGGAGCAAAGGAATCAGGCCGTGGTGAATGGTCAGACCGCTCCTTGTATTTCATCCTCGGTAACAAGCTGATGGAGAGTGCGGCACGATGGTGGGTCAACATGGATCGCAGATTGCATCGGCGAGACCGTACGTGGACCAAGTTGAAAGTGGCTTTATTACGGCGATATGGGCCCCGAGTGGACAAGTCAGCGGCAGAAGCTAGAGTGAACGCTCGCTTCCGGTTGAAGAACGAGCCATACGCGGATTTTGCGGCCGGACTACGTGAAGCTGCAGACAGAAACGAGGTCAGCGAGCGGGTGTTCCTCGCCCAGTTCTATCGATGCCTAGACCGAACCGTGCGCCAACTGGTAAGACAGCCGCCAGTACCCTCGACGCTGGAGGAAGCAGTGGAGAAAGCCGTAGAAATTGATGACCCGATGGATTACGTGACTGGAAACCAACAGATAGCTACGAGTGTTCAAGTGCCGCGAACTGGTGAAGGCAGTCGGATGGTGGTGATTCCGGGTGTCGGCACACTATCTCTACCTGCGGATGGAATGGAGAACACAGCAGACGGTAGCACGACGCCAACGGAACGCCCAGATGCACTAGCAATCTACACCAACCAGCAAGGAGTGTACAATTGGCCGGCGGGGGTCTACGAATTGCCACCTGGACAGAAGTGGAATGGACGATTCTGGGCACCACTTGGTAACCCCGGTAAGAAGCGAAATGAGAAGAAGAAAGCGTCGGCAAAAGTGAAGCCAGAACAACCCACAAAGACAAAGAGAGCGCCCAAACGAGTGGTACTTGAATCCAGCAGCGAAGATGAGTTGAAAGAACCGCCAGTGAAAAGACTCAAGACTGCAGCTAGCAAAACGACTGCGGCTACGAAGAAGGTGACTTCTGAGGAACGACCCTATGGAGCGACCCGAGTGGTAGAAGTTCGTCGGTCAACGTATGGAGGTCGAGGACAAGAAGACGCACCAACGCGACGATGCCTTCACTGTGGACAACGAGACCATTGGACGACTCAGTGCCCAAATGATCCAAAGTGCTATGCGTGTCACCGCATCGGACATTTCGCCAGGGATTGCACCGACCCTGAAGGAAGAAAGCGGAACGACGAGTACAAGCAGAAAAAGGCTGAAGAGACCAAGAAGTTGGCGGAAAACGAACCCCGGGCGTAGTGACGGAGATGCGGCGTCCGGAGGTAAAAGAAGGCACTCTCCGACAGGAAGACGGTGTTGACTGCGACAAGATTGAGAGTCTGGTATCGCTGACAACGTCGTCCCGAGAACAAGATGTGATGGAGACTGTCGAGAAAATGAGGAGAGATGTGGGTGAACGCGATGACTCGCGAGCAACCATATATGTGGCCACTGTGAGACCAGCGATGTCAACCACAAGATATAGTTGCATTAGGCTGGAAACGAGCGAAACAGAAAGAGAAAACAAGGCCAATCCGGACTCAACAAGAGGTATGAACGGGTTAGTGATCGAGGAACCAACGGTAGTATCGCCAGCCAAAGTTAACAGATCCGGAATACACAAAGTGAGCAATGCTGAGGTGACTCATACCGAGCCGACTGGTATTTCTGAATCTGGAGAAGGCGGAGACCCGGACGAAGATGGCAAAGATGGTGGAGGTGGTTGTAACGCTGGAGAAGGAGCGGAAGCCACTGAACCCGACGGCGAGGACCGAGCTCTTAGACGACGAAGAGTGACAGCTGAGCGGAGGACTAAGCGCCGAGCGGCACGACGAGTTGCGCGGCAGCGTCGACAAGACCAAGCTCTTGCTCAGAAGGATGTCAAACTACGCAAAAAGACGAAACTGGATCAAAGAACCGAAGAACATCGGAAGATAGCTGACCAGGCGTTGCAAGCATTGACAGATCGATTGCATCAGCAGGAAGTGACACCTCCAGAGACCGCTGACAGCGACAAGAAACCTTCCGTACGAGTGAAGTTAGTGAAACAAGTGCGAGCGTGTTCGAGGTCGACAACGGAAAAGGACACGAATGACGAGTCGTACGTGAGTTCAGCCGATGGATTACCCACAGCAAAGGTCCAAGTAGAACGTGTGTGGATAGACATCAAGCTGGATAGTTGTGCTCAATACACAGTAGCAGGCACCGAGTGGATGCAACTTGGAGATCGACTCGATGTGAAAGCACCAGTGGACTACGTTGAAGGAATTGGCGGGTTTCTGCTGGATGTTGTGGGAGTGTGGCGTTTCCGATTCAGAACGGTGTTCGGAGAAACTGTGTGCGTCGACGCTTGTATTGTGAAAGGCTGCGATGATGACTTTTTGCTGGGTGTGGATTTCTTGAAGAAGCATGGTGCTAACCTCGATTTCGAGCGTAACGAGTTGACGTATCGCGAGAAAGAGCGAAGAGTGATCATACCATTTCGCACTGATGCAGTGACTGAAGGAGAACGTGTGAGTACAAGGGTGGCAGCAGTGCGTATGACTCGAAGAACGCAGTTGACAGGCAATGCTGTGACTCCAGTAGAAGTGTCGGTAGCCGCCCCTGATGGTGAGTTGGGGATGTTCGTACCAACCAGATGCGCAGGAGCAGTGATGTTGGCATCCACAGTGACTCGAGCGTCCAATGGGAAAGCGATAGTGCCTATGATCAATTCAGCTCCTAGGAGAACGAGATTGCCGTCGAAGAAAGAACTTGGGGTGTGGATACCTATCAGCGAGGACATGGAAGTGCTCGAGATCAACGGTGAACTCGAACGTGACCGAGTGAAAAATTGGTTGGATGGATTGAGCAGCCAAGAGCCACTTACAAGTGAAAGTGAAGTGAACATCGGAGTCGAAGATGAAGCCAGTCGTGCGTTGATCTTGAAATTGCTACGAGCATATCGAAATTTGGTGGAGACTACGGGAGATTGCCCTCCTGCGACGGCACTGCCAGTGGAACATTACATTGACACGGGTGATGCTGCACCAATTATGCTGAAACGACGGCGACAAGCGCAGACTGACGATGCTATCGTTGAGGAAAACGTGAAGAAGATGCTAGCTGCTGGTGTGATTGAGGAAGGCAACGGAGCGTGGGGTTTTCCTGTGGTTTTAGTGCGTAAGAAGGATGGAGAAGTCAGGTTTTGTGTAGACTATCGCGAGCTCAACAAAATCACACGCAAAGACGTCTATCCCTTGCCACGCATTGATGAGACCCTAGAAGCTTTGGGTGGAGCCCTGTTGTTTTCGACACTTGACTTGAAGGCAGGATACTGGCAGATTCTGATGGCGTTGCGAGATAAAGTGAAGACCGCCTTCATGACCAAACAAGGACTGTACCAATTTCTTCGGATGCCTTTTGGGTTGATGAATGCGCCTTCCACCTTCCAAAGAATGATGAATGGAGTTCTGAGAGGGTTAACTTGGTCGACCTGTTTAGTGTATCTAGACGACATAGTGATCTACACTAAGGGAGGTATCGAGCGACACGTGATTGAATTGGCATGTGTATTAGAGAGACTCTCGCAAGCGGGACTGACCTTGAAGCTAAAGAAATGCAAGTTTGCCACGGAGAAGATGGAGTACTTAGGACATGAGTTGTCTAAGGACGGAGTACGACCACTGGATCGTTTGGTGAGCGCAGTGAGAGAGTTCCCAAAACCGACAGATGCTGTCGAAGTGAAGCGATTTGTGCATCTTGCGGGGTACTACAGGAAGTTTGTACCAGGATTTGGATCCTTGATGGCGCCACTTACTAAATTGCTACGTAAAAAGGTGAAATGGAGGTGGGGTGCATCGCAAGAGGAGGCTTTCCTCGCAGTGAAGAAGATTCTAACGACGAAACCGGTGTTGAGATATCCGGATTTCCGTCTGCCGTTTAGAGTGTGCACCGACGCATCTACAGTAGGCCTGGGCGCGAGTTTGATGCAAAATGAAGGCAATGGATGGCAACCAGTAGCGTACGCCAGCAAAGTGAACAATGAGGCTGAAGCAAAGTACGGGATCACCGAGTTGGAATGTCTCGCAGTGGTGTGGGCGATTAAATTGTTTAGACCTTACCTCTACGGACGACACTTTGTCATTGTGACAGATCACGCGGCATTAAAATGGCTGATGACGAGTAGGAATCTGACTGGCAAGCTACACAGATGGGCTCTTACATTACAGGAGTATGATTTTGAAGTTGAATATCGACCTGGAAGCACCAATGTCGTGGCTGACGCCCTGTCGAGAGCACCCGTTGTGTCGAGAACGTTGGCTGCTATGGGACGCAGAAGGCGGAAACGAAAGAAGACACGAACGGCGAACACGTTGACGCATGACGCGACAGTAGCCGGTGACGACGCACTCGATATAGGAAGACAAGGGCAACCAGAAAGTGAAAGTGGTGAGCATTCAGTCATGAACGACCCGCAGGCGACGAAGAAGTCGGTGGTGACACAGAGACTGTCGGTGATGGAGAAGACTGTGGGAACGGAACCAACAACGATGACATCAGCCACTGGAAAACGAAAACGAACAGCACCACCAACCTGTGTGAGCGTGAGACGACCATTATCGAGAAGTGAGGCGCTACGTCGGACGCCAGCGGAAACTCCTGAAGTACGGAGGCTGTACGAAGAAACAGAGATGTCGACAGCAGCTACCCTGCCAAAAACGAGATGTGAACAGAGAACCACGCTTCAGAAGACTTTGAGTAACCGTACGACGAAGCCGATGAGTCGATCAGCAACTGAGAAAGAGCCGAGTACGAGCAGTATCGATACGATGGCGGAGACACGTACTAGACTACTTGGTGGACCAGATACCACCGCAGTGCCGAACCAAATGAGATCAGACAGCGAACGATTCGTTGAACATGAACGTGCCCGTGTTGAACGACAGCGAGCCCGAGAACAAGGTGATACGTTGCAGCTAACGGATGAGGAGATCAGTGAGGCACAAAGAGAGAGCAAAATGGTGCAGCGACTGATAAGAGGAGGTGAGTACCGAGGCATGCGAGTGACTACGAGCTACGGACTAGCCGTAATTGAGACAGCAGACGGCATTAAAGTGATTCTGCCGGTGACATTGCGAGCGATAGCGTTTAAGGAGTGCCACGATTCTATCTGGGCTGGACACTTACGGACGACGCATACTCAAGCACGCATTTCTCAGGTTTATTGGTGGCCAGATCTAGCCAAGGATGTGAAGCGCTGGGTGCGTGGGTGTCAAGAATGTGGTAGCCGGAAAGCGAAGCCGAAAGAAGTAGTACCGCCATTAAGAAGCTTGCGTGGTGGAGACGTCGGTGATCGCTGGGCACTAGATGTTGCAGGCCCACTACCGGTAGGAGAACATGGACAGCGCTATGTGATAGCAGCGTTAGAATACGTCACAAGATACGCAGTTGCAACGACAGTGGAGAGTCACGAGGCGAGCAAGGTGGCAGACTTTTTGATGAAGGAGATAATCTTGAAGTTTGGACCATTTCGTGAACTACTGACGGACGGTGCTCCAGAGTTGACAGGCAAAGTGATTGAAGAGCTGGTGAGACTACTACAAGCTCAGCAAACGAATCCAGTGCCGTATAGACCACAAATGATTGGCCTCGTGGAGAGATTTCACCGAACCTGGAAGGACTGTGTCGCGACATACATGAGTAACGAGCAGCAGTGTGACTGGGACAACTGGGTGAGTTTTGCAGTTTACGCGTATAACTCGGGGAAGCATTCGACTGTGGCATTGACTCCTAACGAGCTGATGATGGGGAGAAAGCTGCGGACGCCGAACGAGCTACTGCGAAGAACACACGTGACGGAAGCTGGTGAGCTGACAAAGTATCACGAGAACTTGCTGAAAACGATGAAAGAGAGTCATGAATGCGCCGAAGAAGCTCGAAGGCGAGAACAAGAGCGACAGGCAAAGTACTATAACCGAAAAGCGAGATCACGGTATGAATTCAAGCCGGGCGACAGAGTGTGGGTATTCCGACCACCGCGGGGACCCAAAGCCTCGAAGTTTGTGCATTCGTGGATTGGACCGACGAAAATAATCGAGCCTGCTGGGTACGATAATTTCCTGATAAGACGTGAGGATCTAGATGGGCGTGGCGAGCTCATTATAGCTCATGTGTCATTCTTGGTGAAGTACCATCAGCCTGGACAGTTGCTACAGAGAATCGGCGACGATATCATTGAGGAACTGGAAGATGAACGAGCGATCGAGCAAGTACAAGGTACAACGGCGGTCGGAGCAGCTGTGGAAACAACGACGGCTCCAGTTAGTGCAGTCACGACTGGAAGAGTACCAAAAAGAACTGAACGAACAATTCCGAGTGAGAGCGAACAGTCAGCACAACGTGGCATGCTGGTGGAGTTGCGACGACGGCGTAGACGAAACGCAGCAGGTCAATATGTGCTCGAGGTGGAATTGCGACCAAGAAGAACTGCTGACGAACAACGAAGCGAGGAACGAACAGGACGAGACAATGGTACGTTCTGGGTATCCATGCAAGACTATGAGCAGTTTTTCCAGGCCGCCAGAGTCGTGGAAGACTCTGGAGAAGGAGAAGGCGTGTAACGGGGTGATCCATTATCGTCAACCGACGACAGCAGTTGAAGGAGTGCGAGCGTTGACGGAAGAATGAGATGCCCCACGTTGAAGTTGTTGAGGGGTCAACGGCTGCCAAACGGATAGAAGATCGCTGAAGTGAGCGGTTAGCTGAGGAGGAGAAGCATTATTGAATCTGCGTGGTGGAACGCAAGCGAGTTGTGAATCTGCGTGGTGGAACGCAAGCGAGTGTCGAATTTGCGTGGTGGGACGCAAGCGAGACTAGCAAATCTGCGCAGTGAGACGCAAGTGAGAGGACAGCGAAGAGCACGAGCGGACGGAAGGACGAAACGAGTGTGGTGGAAGAAGAGAGTGCACCCTACGGAGACGAGTGGAGTGTATAGCGAACAGAAGAACGAGAAGGAAGAGGAGTGAGTGGACGAGACTGTGATCTGGCTGACGGAAGATCAACGGCGACTACCAAGAGCTTTGGACGTCATCCGGTGTGGGCTAGTGGAAGACCGAAGGTAGTGTGTCTGAAGCGGCTAATTGTGACCACCGAGGTGCAAGAGCCAAGGACGAGTAGATCGACTGTTGCAGGAGTTGACCAGAGGGACAGAGTGTGTGAAAGGAAGAAAGTAAAGAGCAAGGAGCTCTCTGTGTGTGTGAATATAAGTAGAAACGGAGACGTTCCGGCGCAGGTGAACTGAGCCAACGCTGTGTTGAAGTGTTGATAGCAAAAAGCCCAAAAACAAGAACCCGGCGAGACAACGTAGCAAGGCATTGCCAGCTTGCGATCCGCTAGCGAACAGGCGTACTGTGGGTTCGTCACAGTTTGTCAAGGCCGGTGAACGTATAACCCAGAACCAGCTCCACGTAGCTCAGAGACGCTACGTCAAGACCCCAGACGAACTGATTGCCCTGTTGGAGAGAGACATTCGCATCATTTCCGTCGAAATTGAGACGCTAACGCGTGAAATCCAGCAAATATCTCCAGTACATTCGCTCTCGAGCATTGCTGGCCAGTACTTTGGTCACCTTTTCACTAATAATCTGTTAGGCTACATGAGGGAAGTGGCTGTTGCTGATGTGATTTTCAATGAGGAATACGGACCGGAGGCTGTGGTGCGATTCTGGTGCCTTTCTCGATGGTTCGGTGATGTGACAGTGGAGGTTGAGGAATTCCAGACAAGAGACTGCAACACTCTAGTGGTTGCCACTACCACGCACGTGACGATCACGAAGAAGACTCTACGCGTCGTTTTCCCGAATTTGTGCACTGCCAACAATAAAACAATCGCGAGTCGACTCATCAACCGACGACTGGTACTACGCGGATCTACACGTTTCGAGTGGGATCATTCGACTCGTCTGGTAACGCGGATATTATCTCAAAGCGATGTGATGACGCCAATGCTGGAGCTGCTAGGGAACCTCGAGGACGTGTCCAAAGTATTTGACAAAGCGCTCATTTCGCCAGAATTTCAGTGGAGATTTTAATATAGGAGAGATATTCACATGGTTTTCCGACGAAGGCGCCAACTGCTAAGCGCGTCAGTGACCGCCAACCATTCACTAGTCCTGGCGATGACGTTGACAGATATTCCACGACTTCTAAGTGACCAAATTCGGCTGCGCAGTTGGATGCAGAGGCGCCAGAGACGTGGTGGTGCGTGTTGGCCCCTTGTTGAGCCAGGAAAGTCACTACGTCGAGGTGGCCCATGACCGCTGCCAGCCATAGAGGCGTTGCTCCGTCTTCATCCACTGCGTCTATAGTGAACAGGTTCTTGGATGTCTGTGCGAGCTCTTGTACGACTGGAAGCAATCCGAAGAAGGCTGCGAGGTGAAGAGTAGTCGTTGAACGGGGGTCAAATGGACCGAGTATAGTAGATCCAGAGTCATTAGAGGCGGATTCCGGTTGGAAATCGCTTTGAGCCCCGTAACGCAGTAGTAACTTGACGATTCTGGAGCGTCCGTGTCGAAGCGCACGTAACAACGGTGTATCACCGAAGTCATCGTAGGCATTGACGTCCGCTCCAGCATCCAAAAGGGTTAATACAATTGAAGAATGGCCGTTTTGGGCTGCTAGATGTACTGTTGTCGTCCCGTATTTCTCGTTATCGGTGGTCGTCAGCTCCACATTGGCACCGTGTGCGATCAGTAACGTGACACCGACTTGCCATCCACTGGACGCTGCGATGTGAAGTGCCGTCCAACCTACGTTTTCGCCGGTCGATACTCGTGAATTAATCCATATGTCCCCTTGGCCTTTCAGAACGTCTCGAAGCCGTCGAAGGTTCTTGCTCTTACACGCAGCGTGTAAAGCTGCTTCATGGTGTATCGTGAGATTTCGTACAGAGTCCAGAGCCTCCGGTTCATTCACTAGCTCCGTATCCCAGATACTGGAATCTCGACGGATCTTCCAGTTGTGCCGAACTGGACGCGCCCATAGCGGCTTCGATAGCAACGTCTTTACCTTATGGAGCCACCAGCTTACCCCGCTATACGTACCATCATCTACAAGTGTCTTAGCTACTAGGAAGTGGCCTCGGTGGATAGCGCACCGCAACGGCGTCGCCCAGTCGCTTGGACGACGGACGTCCAGTGTCGCGCCGGCACCGACTAGAGCTTCCACCACTTCAACGTGCGCTGCATCGAAGAGATACTGCGAGTTCGAACTGGGCGCGTTCGGGTAGTCGCAGGCGTGATGTAGTGCTGTCATCCCGTGTGCATCTCGAGTGTCGATATCAACCTCGGCCCGTGCAACAAGGAACCGCACGACGTCCGCACGCCCGAGCCGTGCGGCCAAGTGCAACGCGGTTATCCCCTGCAACCCGTTTGTTTGTTCGTTCGCATCTAGAGCTGCCGCCGTCACGAGGAATTTGAGAATCTGTACGTGGCCGCTTTCGGCTGCAAAGTGGAGACAAGTACCTAACTCGAACCCGTGGTCGAAATCCGTGTCTAGCGGCGCGAACGCGTCCGTACGGGCCCCGTGTTGGAGCAGAAGTTGAAGCACTTGCAACTGGTTGTACCGCGCAGCTAGTAGTAACGGTGTCAAGCCCTGCGCATCACGAATTTCCGTGTTCGCCCCGTGTTGGAGCTGGATCCGAACCGCGTCCGCCCGACCGCAACGTGCGTACAAATGCAGCGACGTGTCCATTATCCCGTCCGAAGAATGCGCACAAAGGCGACGGTGTTGATCCATTTCAAGTCGATGATGAACCTTGAGTTGTGACCATGTCGGAAGACCAACCCACAGCGATTCGCTGAGCGAATGGCTTGAAAAAGGAGCGCATGCAGACGTGGCACTGAAGCAGCTGAGATCCGCCGAGCGACTTATTCAAAGTCTCACTTGGCAGAGACCAAGCGGAGATGAATGGCGGGAGAGGCTTGTGGGTCTTGATGTGCAATGGGTCTCCAGAAGATGAGCTGTGGATTCGACAATCGTAGCAGTTCGCGCCGTCCAGTGCGAATTGGCACCAGGTCTTCCACGATCAAAATCTAGTTGCCAAGACACAGAGGACCTGGTGTTCGAGATTGAAGATTATCATCTTGCGTATTGACGGCACCACCGAGTTCTACACACACAACATTCAACACTCGTTCCTGCACTCAAATACACCAAACCGAACGCTTAAAGCTCGTCGACTCCCCAACAGAACGCGTCTAAAGTGCTTCGGAGAGGATCACTTGATCATTAGTAGCGGTTCTCGGTCGACTATGCAAGGTCGAGGCTGGAAGAAGCCCCGACTCCACTGGTGTCGGTGGAGGAACCTGCGTCCACTTCTCAGTCTCCACCGGGAGATTCTTCTTGGTTACTTCCTTCTGACTGCCGTTTTTCTTGAGTGGCCGACAGAGATAGTGAGTCTCCTGAACCTCCTGGTGGCACGCGAGCGTCTTGGCGTTCGTACCCGCACTGTGCGGCCTGCACGCACCCAGTGATCGATTTGGCAATGGCTTTGCTGTTGATGGCACGGACCACGGCGTCGTCACTGGCCGTGAAGAAGCTGTGCAGCTTAATAACCCGCTCGAAGTCCGTCTTATACTTATGATAGAGTTGCAGATCTCCCACCACATTCAGGAAAACGATCTCCCGACCAGATGAAGCTCTGGGCCTTGGGCATGGTGGGACATCATCACTCGTGGCAAAATGTCGGTATGGTGGGGTTTCAGAGCTGTGCAGTGAGGGATTCCTGCATCAAAGTTCGGTTGTAGTACGTCCACGAGACGAAAACAGTAGACACAGTTAGGGAAGCTGGCACTTCCAAACGTTTAGCCGATTGTATTGCTTACTCAGTAGAAAGCAAAAGGTAAAGTGACTAGACTACTCTGTTTCCCAGTCCTGTTATCGCTACAGCGAGCAGGACAGCCTCCTGGCACTGCCAGAGGCTCAAGCCTAGTAGTTGCAACTGCAACTGCAACTGCAAGGACTGCCAGCTGGTAGTAAAGGCAACTTGCATTCACTCCAAAGTGCAATGAGGGCAAGGCTTTCAACCTGAGCCCCACGCTACAATTCCCTCCCAAGCCTTGCTCACAACTTGCAAACTGGCAATATGGGTATTTTAAGATACTATCTTGCAACGTCAGTTTGGTACACTGTACCACAATTTTGGTACACTGTACCCAAACGTTAATTTTCCTTTACAACCACACAGGTTGAGCCATGGATACACAGGCCACTGACCTTGTACGTCTCACCACTTGAAGGCAACTGCCGAAATAGTAATGATCTTGCTCGGACTGTGACTGCCAACTTGGCACATGAAGATCTCTAGCTCGAGGTCAGCTTCTGTAAAGCTGTCGCCAACTTGGCGTCCTCGGCAGCTTCCACGTAGGTACGTATTAGCACAGGGATATCCTGTGCTAGAGACTTCAAAGGCTCCCATGAGTCCTCTATGGGCTCTAAACCGCACCAACTCACTAGGAGCTCAAAAGCCTGGTTTTCTTCGTTCCAACGGGGCTTGTTAAGTCGGTCAACCTTCAACACAATGCCCTGAGAGGCAACGTGCTCCAGTAGCTCCTCCGTAACTTCCAGGTCGCTGTCCGCATAGAACTTCAAGCGTGAAGCATGCACATCTTGCTCCTTGCCGGTAACGAGGTGCCGAACACGAAACGAATGAGAGTCCGCACGGGTAACAACGTAGGGACCGATCCAGGTGACCAGCAACTTGTTGTGTCGTCGCTCATCAACACGTCATCTTAAGACGTAATCACCCACAGAAAAGTTTACTTCTTTTGCGCCTCTGGATTTTCTCTTGTTCAGTAACGTGATCTTCTCACGCTTGTCCTTGACGGCACAGTGCATACCCTCAATACTGGACTGTAGTTTTGCCAGAGAATTCTCGATGACTGCACTCGAAATAGAGACTGCCTTAGGTTGCTCTTCAGGTACATGCAGGATGTAGGCTGGCGCTGGACATGGCAAGCCAGTGAATACCTCAACAGGGGCCTTGTTAGCTAGAGAAGCCACCGGAGAGTGATTCATATTAGCTTGCACCAAAGGTATAAGATAGATCCAGTCGTTGTGCGAAATCTTGTACTCCATAATCATTGCACGTAGCACTTGCAATATATCTCTGTTTGCACGTTCCACAGACCCGTTGATCCACGGACTATACGCCACTACGAACTGCTGTTCACATTTTAGTCGCTTGCATAATTCGGCAAGAACTTGGTTCTTAAAATGCGAGCCGCTGTCACTGACCCATACAGGCGGTACACCGAACCGACTGTGCCACCCAAGCAGGCCTTCAACTGCAACCTCGCTTGTTGGTGTATCACACGCAATCAACTCGCAGAAATGGGTAAAGTTGTCCTTCAGCAGTAGTAGGTACTTGCATGAGCCAAATCCATCACCCAAATAAAGGAAATCCCAGTGTAAAGCTCCATTGCGAATGTCAGAGCGGTACAGTTCCCCCCCATGGTCTAGGCACCACCCTACCTCCTTTTACGTGCTGGCAGAGCAAGCAGGAGCGCAGGAAACGACGAACTAGAGCAGAGATCCCCTCAATCGAAAATACACGACGAATGTGGTTCAAGACCACGGCTTCACCACGGTGGCCCTGTGCACCACAATGAGCGATGATCAGGAGTCTCTGTATGAGAGCCGTGGCAGCAGTAGGTATCCAAATACAGTCATCAAGTCGGTAGACACCATGCCCATCTGCAGCACTAGCAGTAGGAGCAGAGGCTACATGAGCCGCTTGCGTAGCCGCGATTTCACTCAACGTCGGCCACGTGAAGTTCTCTTGGTCAAGAGGCCGAAGCAGCGGCTTCCGAGAAACATTTGTCTGTGAACGAGTCACTCGCTTCAAGCTAGGCTCGTAGTCGTAGATGCCGTAGGGTTAGCCGCGCCACCCCACCGACTAAGCATATCCGCCCACAAGTTGTTGGCACCCTCGATGTGAACGATAGTATAGCGAATTATTCCATGAGTTTGACAGACCATCGAAGTAGTTTTCCACGTACGTGCTTCTTAACTTCTTGTCCAGGGGCAAAAACGTGGATGAGATTTCGGTGGTCACAAAACACCTTGAAACCACCGGGCCTTAGCAACAAGTAGTCAAGGTCTTCACAGGAAAGCACGATTGGTAGTGCCTCCTTCTCAATGACGCTCCAGTGGAGCTGAGCGCCAGTGAACGAACCGCTCTTGCATACCAGTAGCTCATGTTCCTGTTCAGTAATTGCCACCCCTTGTTTCCATTCACCCACTTGAGTAAGGATCGAAGCCCACCCGTAGTCACTAGCATCTGTAAACAAGCAGTAGGTGGCCTGCTCACGCGGGTGTGTCATCATGGCCGAGCTCTGCAGGAGCTTCTTGACCAGTTCGAAACTGCGAAGTTCATCATCGTCCAATGCGATGCTGATCCCTGATGCAACACGCTTCGTCTTTCGTTTACCAGCAAGTGCGCGATCCAACAGCGATTGCAACGGACGAACGGTGCGAGCGTAGTCAACCAAACTGTCTCGCATCCAGTTCGTTGCGCAGATAAACTGCTGCAATTGTCCCGCTGTGACTGGCACTGGCATTGAAGTGAGCCCCTCAATCCGTTTTGGGTCATGGCGAACACCATTCTCGTCAATTACCTTGCCACACCACGTAACGGAGCGTTGGTACAACGAGGACTTCTTCAGACTCAACTTCAATCCGAATTCGTTTACCAAGTCAAACAGCCGCTCTAGAGCAACAAGGTAACTCTCTATAGTGTCAGAGTAGAACAAGAGATCGTCAATCCAGATAAGTAAATGGTGATCGAGTAGCTCAGCGAAACAGTTCTCCATCGAGACTTGAAAATGTAACGCCGAGTCACAACTTCCTTGCATTACACGGGTTGGCGTGAACACGCCCTCATCCGTCATATACGAGAGCTGTTCTCTGCTTTCTGTTGCCACAGCAAGTTGCCAAAAGCTGCGAATAAAGTCGAAAAGACCGTAGTGTTTCTTTCCTTTCAATCGCTCCAACTTTGTCTTCAAGTTTGGCATGACGCCTGCAATTGCTTCGGTCATCGCATTTAACGGCTTGTAATCCACCGCTTGGCGAAACTCATTGACCTTCGGCTTCTTAAGAGGCAGAGCAGCGCAAGCCCAATGACTGCTAGGGTTTTTGTAGACCCAGCCAAGGTCCACAAGAGTCTGGTTAAACTCCTTCAGGAACGCACTCTGTAAGGGTCCGTACTGTCGAGCTTTGCAGCGGAAAGGCTTTGCATCCTGCTTCAAGCGAAGCTTGTACGGTGGCACCTTAGCAGGAGGGTCGTCACAGAGAACTAGCCGCCAAATGTCGTGCTTCTTAGTAATTCGACGCAGTTCCTCCATGGATTCCACCGGAAAACCGTTATCCAATGCAGCAGTGAACAGGTTTTTAAGACCTCCCTGGGTGTCAAAGTCATTGGCATGGCCAGGCCGAAATTCATCATCACTCGCAATGGGATCCTCATCATCTTTGAGTTTACCACCAGCAAGTTGCTCGAGTTGTCTGTCCACATTGATTCCGAGAGAGAGCAGCACATCATTGCCGACGATAAATTCATCATCAATTTGCTCAATAATGAGGCGATTTACGGGTTCTGCGAGCTCCACAGGTCCAGCAGCAGTATGTAGACGAATCGCCAGCAGTACAGACTCACGAGCTTCGACATCGTGACCGCCAACAGCTTTCCCAATCACTGGTGTGTTCAACGGGACAGACTTCACGCTGTCGTCGAGCCGCATAAGCTCGTTGAAGTTGTTTCGACTCAATAGACACCTGTCCGAGCCGGTATCCGCACAGTACTGCAGCTCATACACGTCATTCAGCGTGATGGCGCTTACTCCACCCAGACGCTTCTTAATCCGCTTCATCCGACTCTTGTCATGACGAGAGGTATGAAACTTCTTTGGTAGTTCCTTTTTCTCATCTGCAGACGCAGTTGGGCAGTTCGACACATAGTGTGGCCCACTGCATTTAAGACATCCGTCTTTTGGTACGAGAGGTCGTTTCTTCTCTGAGTCCTGGTTTACGACAGATCGTGTCGCTCGATTGACATCCCCGCCCTTAGATTCATGTGTGCCACGCTGGCGACGGCCATGCTGGTCACTCAAACTCTTCTGATCCTGGAGCTTGGGCACCTTCTCAGACCTAGCGAACCTCTCCTCATTGCGTGAACGTTTGCGACGGCGAAAATCACGATCCTGCTCCAATGCTTTTTCCAAGATCAGGTCATGGAGTTTTAACTCGTCACTACGCGCCTCCCTCGATTGAAAACGAATAGCAGTTTGCACATCTGCTTTGAGCTCACTGGGCGTCAGTGATTCAATAAGCAGTTTACACTTCTCTTTTTGACCGTGCTGACCTTCAAAACAGGACACTAGACCGTGTTCGTCGATCAGTTCGTTGCAAAGCACGAAGTACTGCAGCACGCGCTCGTTCACGTCTGTTTCAGACATGTTGAGCCGCAGCTTCTTTCCAAAAAGCACATCTATGTCGGGAAGTGTGTCGTTCATAACACGTCCGACAATCGTCTGAACTTCTGACATGATTTGGTCATCAGTCACAGCGTTGGGCGCAATTCCGCCCCAGCGGTAGGTACAGAGAGCCTTCAACAGCCTTTCGTCGACGGTACTATTAATTGTTTCCTTGAGCCGCTCGTACAGGTCATCGTCACCCTTGCTGCGAGCTTTCACGCTCTCTTCGTACTCAGCTCGAGCCTTTTTCCACTTGATTAATGCAGAGTGGGACATGGACGATAGTCGTGGCGCGACCACCGGAATGAGCAACGGCACACCCACGGTGTTGATGGCACTGGCCAGTGGAGCATCATCTTCAACTGTCTTGCCGCGACGGTCCGGTTTCTTCATCGTGTGAACGTGGGTTCACTAAAGTCGACTTTGTAGTACGTCCACGAGACGAAAACAGTAGACACAGTTAGGGAAGCTGGCACTTCCAAACGTTTAGCCGATTGTATTGCTTACTCAGTAGAAAGCAAAAGGTAAAGTGACTAGACTACTCTGTTTCCCAGTCCTGTTATCGCTACAGCGAGCAGGACAGCCTCCTGGCACTGCCAGAGGCTCAAGCCTAGTAGTTGCAACTGCAACTGCAACTGCAAGGACTGCCAGCTGGTAGTAAAGGCAACTTGCATTGCAATGAGGGCAAGGCTTTCAACCTGAACCCCACGCTACATCGGTACAAGCTAGAAAAACCGGTTTTATAGGACGAAACTCAATCATTATGACATGCAGTTCAAGTACGGCGATGGGTTATTCAGTAAAGCCAAGATGCCTGTGAAATGGTTCGAGTGTCTTCTGTAAAATACGAGATTACTTTTTCTTTTCCTTATAACTAAACCAAATTCACATTTGACTACACGGTACCAACAACGATGTTGGTAATCCAAATTCCAATGCTGTAGCTAGTTAAGCGCTCCAAGTGAAACTTGTCGTCTTACTCCTTTTTCCTTCACAGGGGCATGTACAGCAATCGATGCGATTACGTGGTGCCGCCGTTGATGCTAGATTACGCTACTCCAATGATGATGTTTCCGGTTTCCGGTGGTACTGCCTTTGTCAGTTGATGCTCACCTCAGCTTTAGATGCCTTCCAACCAGTATTGTCGAACTTACCTCCAACCTCACACGTCGACTCATCAACCGACGACTGGTACTACGCGGATCTACACGTTTCGAGTGGGATCATTCGACTCGTCTGGTAACGCGGATATTATCTCAAAGCGATGTGATGACGCCAATGCTGGAGCTGCTAGGGAACCTCGAGGACGTGTCCAAAGTATTTGAGAAAGCGCTCATTTCGCCAGAATTTCAGTGGAGATTTTAATCTAGGAGAGATATTCACATGGTTTTCCGACGAAACCGAGCTTTATCCAGCACTGCCAAGCGCGTCAGTGACCGCCAACCATTCACTAGTCCTGGCGATGACGTTGACAGATATTCCACGACTTCCAAGTGACCAAATTCGGCTGCGCAGTTCGATGCAGAGGCGCCGGCGACGTGGTGGTGCGTGTTGGCCCCTTGTTGAGCCAGGAAAGTCACTACGTCGAGGTGACCCATAACCGCTGCCAGCCATAGAGGCGTTGCTCCGTCTTCATCCACTGCGTCTATAGTGAACAGCTTCTTGGATGTCTGTGCGAGCTCTTGTACGACTGGAAGCAATCCGAAGAAGGCTGCGAGGTGAAGAGCAGACGTTGAACGGGGGTCAAATGAACTAGATCCAGAGTCATTAGAGGCGGATTCCGGTTGGAAATTGGTTTGAGCTCCGTAACGCAGTAGTAACTTAACGATTCTGGAGCGTCCGTGTCGAAGCGCACGCAGCAACGGTGTGTCACCGAAGTCATCACAGGCGTTGACGTCCGCTCCGGCATCCAAAAGGGTTAATACAATTGAAGAATGGCCGTTTTGGGCTGCTAGATGTACTGCCGTCGTCCCGTATTTCTCGTTCTCGGTGGTCGTCAGCTCCACATTGGCGCCGTGTGCGATCAGTAACGCGACACCGACTTGCCATCCACTGGACGCTGCGATGTGAAGTGCCGTCCAACCTACGTTTTCGCCGGTCGATTCTCGTGAATTCACCCATATGTCCCCTTGGCCTTTCAGAACGTCTCGAAGCCGTCGGAGGTTCTTGCTCTTACACGCAGCGTGTAAAGCTGCTTCATGGTGTTTCGCGAGATCTCGTACAGAGTCCAGAGCCTCCGGTTCATTCACCAGTTCCGTATCCCAGATACTGGAATCTCGACGGATCTTCCAGTTGTGCCGAACTGGACGCGCCCACAACGGCTTCGATAGCAACGTCTTCACCTTATGGAGCCACCAGCTTACCCCGCTATACGTACCATCATCTACAAGTGTCTTAGCTACTAGGAAGTGGCCTCGGTGGATAGCGCATCGCAACGGCGTCGCCCAGTCGCTTGGACGACGGACGTCCAGTGTCGCGCCGGCACCGGCTAGAGCTTCCACCACTTCAACGTGCGCTGCATCGAAGATATACTGCGAGTTCGAACTGGGCGCGTTCGGGTAGTCGCAGGCGTGATGTAGTGCTGTCATCCCGTGTGCATCTCGAGTGTCGATATCAACCTCGGCCCGTGCAACAAGGAACCGCACGACGTCCGCACGCCCGAGCCGTGCGGCCAAGTGCAACGCGGTTATCCCCTGCAACCCGTTTGTTTGTTCGTTCGCATCTAGAGCTGCCGCCGTCACGAGGAATTTGAGAATCTGTACGTGGCCGCTTTCGGCTGCAAAGTGGAGACAAGTACCTAACTCGAACCCGTGGTCGAAATCCGTGTCTAGCGGCGCGAACGCGTCCGTACGGGCCCCGTGTTGGAGCAGAAGTTGAAGCACTTGCAACTGGTTGTACCGCGCAGCTAGTAGTAACGGTGTCAAGCCCTGCGCATCACGAATTTCCGTGTTCGCCCCGTGTTGGAGCTGGATCCGAACCGCGTCCGCCCGACCGCAACGTGCGTACAAATGCAGCGACGTGTCCATTATCCCGTCCGAAGAATGCGCACAAAGGCGACGGTGTTGATCCATTTCAAGTCGATGATGAACCTTGAGTTGTGACCATGTCGGAAGACCAACCCACAGCGATTCGCTGAGCGAATGGCTTGAAAAAAGGAGCGCATGCAGACGTGGCACTGAAGCAGCTGAGATCCGCCGAGCGACTTATTCAAAGTCTCACTTGGCAGAGACCAAGCGGAGATGAATGGCGGGAGAGGCTTGTGGGTCTTGATGTGCAATGGGTCTCCAGAAGATGAGCTGTGGATTCGACAATCGTAGCAGTTCGCGCCGTCCAGTGCGAATTGGCACCAGGTCTTCCACGATCAAAATCTAGTTGCCAAGACACAGAGGACCTGGTGTTCGAGATTGAAGATTATCATCTTGCGTATTGACGGCACCACCGAGTTCTACACACACAACATTCAACACTCGTTCCTGCACTCAAATACACCAAACCGAACGCTTAAAGCTCGTCGACTCCCCAACAGAACGCGTCTAAAGTGCTTCGGAGAGGATCACTTGATCATTAGTAGCGGTTCTCGGTCGACTATGCAAGGTCGAGGCTGGAAGAGGTCCCGACCAAGCCGTCGATCACTGATGTCAGTATGAGGAATCCGCGTCCACTTCTCAGTCTCTACCCAGAGGTCCTTCTTGGTTACATCCTTCTGACTGCCGTTCTATTTGGGTTGCTGTTTGCCCTGAGGTCGAGCGTTCTTCTACTTAAAGGCGTCCCGAGACGACACCGCGTCGACCTGCTTCAACTGCTTGGAACGCAAACCACCAGCTTCCCCCGCTATATGCGCCGTGATCAACAAGTGTCTTTGCTACTAGCAAGCGGCCTCGGTGGATAGCGCACCGCAACGGCGTCGCCCAGTCGCTTGGGCGACGGACGTCCAGTGTCGCGCCGGTACAGGCTAGAGCTCCCACCACTTTCTGGGCCTTGGGAATGGCGGGACGCCATCACTCGTGGAAAACTGACGGTATGATAGAGTTTCAGAGTTGAGCAGTGGGGATTCCTGCGTCAAAGTTCGGCGTACAGTTCTCGAAGACGGTACCAAATATGTTTGCGAATGACCGTAAACTTACGCCAGCCCTCACTTTCATTTAACTCGAAGAACTTGGGACACCGTGTTACCATTGACACTGAACGCTACTACAACTATCGCATCGTTATACTTCCAAGCATTGTTTTGACCTGTAAATCGCGGCTTCGTCGGAAATCCATGTGAATATCTCTCCTATATTAAAATCTCCACTGAAATTCTGGCGAAATGAGCGCTTTCTCAAATACTTTGGACACGTCCTCGAGGTTCCCTAGCAGCTCCAGCATTGGCGTCACCATGTCGGTTTGAGATAATATCCGCGTTACCAGACGAGTCGAATGATCCCACTCGAAACGTGTAGATCCGCGTAGTACCAGTCGTCGGTTGATGAGTCGACTCGCGATTGTTTTATTGTTGGCAGTGCACAAATTCGGGAAAACGATGCGTAGAGTCTTGTTCGTGATGGTGACGCGCGTGGTAGTGGCAACTACCAGAGTGTTGCAGTCTCTTGTCTGGAATTCCTCAACCTCCACTGCCACATCACCGAACCATTGAGAAAGGCACCAGAATCGTACCACAGCCTCCGGTCCGTATTCCTCATTGAACATCACATCAGCAACAGCCACTTCCCTCATGTAGCCTAACAGATTATTAGTGAAAAGGTGACCAAAGTACTGGTCAGCAATGCTCGAGAGCGAATGTACTGGAGATATTTGCTGGATTTCACGCGTCAGCGTCTCAACTTCGACGGAAATGATGCGAATGTCTCTCTCCAACAGGGCAATCAGTTCGTCTGGGGTCTTGACGTAGCGTCTCTGAGCTTCTTGGAGCTGGTTCTGGGTGATACGTTCACCGGCCTTGACAAACCTCGCAATTAACGCGTAACTCTCCTCTGGATCCAAGATCTTCGCCCGAGACGCAAAACGTTCGCTAGTTTGGTGGGTCGATGTCATCACGTGTGATGTTGATGGTAAATTCTAGAGTACGGCATTGGAATTTGGCTGACTGACGTCATCGTTGATACTGTGTAATCAAGAATTTGGTTTATGTCTCCTCCGGAAATTCAAAAAGAAAAAGTATTAAAACGTGGGTTAACCTTCAACTATTGATTCGTATTTGACAGAAGACACTCGAACCATTTCACGGCGCCTCGGCTTTACTGAATATCCCATCACCGATCTTGAACTGTATGTCATAATGATTGAGTTTTGTCCTATAAAACCGGTTTTTCCGCTTCTACAGGTCAAAGCAATGCCTGGAAGTAACGTATAATACGTATTAGAGTGCGGCACTCTATTTTTTTAGAGTGCGGTAAAATCGAAATTGCGCACTCTATTTAATGCGCACTCTATTCCGAACTCAGCACAGACAGCTCAGGTGGTTAAGACACTTATGTTTATCGAGGCCCCAAGTGGGAGCGGTTGGTTATCGTACAGCACGCCCACCAACTCGTCTTCAGCAACCCCTAGGAGGAACTTGCGGGTGTTGGAGTTCGTATCGAGGACCGAGACGATGTTGAAGGTCAACATGAGACCAGGAGAAGTGTTTTAGCTCTGAGGTATTGTCTAACCGAGGTGTCCGGGTATCACTGCATATGAAGCGCGGCTGAAGCGCGCTTAAAGGTCGTTGGTGTTCTAAGGCTGTAGAAGCTAACGATCTAAATCTTAGTTCTTTCTGTTCCCTTTACAAGGTGGTCTCAGGTTATACGGGTCTTGTGCTAAGTCTAAGAGCGGCCCCCACCAAAAGCCAAAAGCGAGCAACAGACTCCACACGAATTTGGTCGCGATCACACCACCACTTGCGATAGGCAGACGCCGTCACTCGCCTCCCGAGCTGGCGAAAGTGCGGTTCCGCCCGAGATGAAATTCCACCACCTTCGAACTCAATCCAGTCGATAGCCTGTTGTTTGAGGCTGATCTCGACGGACTTACGTTAGCAGGCATAGCAGAAAGGAGACTAATGAAACAAAAGCAATACGTGAATGGTGAAGGAGGAAATGAATAGCGGTGGCAGTGTTGGGCGAAACGAGTGGTGTCTAGAGGTGTTGTTTCGGTCGCACAGTCAAGATCTTGAAAGGTTGTTTTGTTAGCGCACTCTAATTGATCGCACTTTATTTTTTTAGAGTGCTCTGTGGAACCGCATTCTATTCGAAGGGCACTCTATTTGCTAGGGGAACTCTAATCGATATTATACGTTACAACGACGAGATAGTTGTAATAGCGTTCAGTGTCAATGGTAACACGGTGTCCCAAGTTCTTCGAGTTAAATTGTGGTGGGTCTCGCAATGAACACCAAAATGGGGGAGCTGGCACTCCCTTCACGTCTTTGCCTGGTGTATTTAGCAAAACTCAAACTGATAAGTACTTACTCTTTCTATTCTCCTACGCTAGCTGCCAGCTCGGGCCAGCAAGTCTCTCCACCAGCCATTCACTCGAAGGTTGGCAGTGGCAACCCTGCCACTGCCGATCTGGAGATTGCCTTGCTGCCCACTGCACGGGCTGTATGAGGCTATCCAACCTCTAAACCCACTACAGTCCCCTCTCTTAAAGCCTCATTCAGCCTCGTGAACTCAGCTCCATCGTATGCTTGATGACACTCGCCATCGTCGCTCTCTTGGAAATGTGTCGCCTCGTCCACACTCCCACATTTCTTGAAAACGAAATATCACAGTAGAAAGTACTCGAAAATTTCGCTAATCAAAATTTCACCAATCGAAATGTCCCGTCACATGGAACTTCAACTTGACGTGGTGCAACATGACTCCGTTGACATCGTACAATCATATCCAAATAGTACATCATGACCACTTGAAAATAGTGTACAGTGAACCTGACCGTAACCTAACTGCCGCCACTTTGAGGTCGGCTGAGGCGAGTCCAATGTTCGGCAAGTTGCGTATCCTCCGCATTTGTAACATAGGTATCCACTAGAACTCTCACATCACGTGCCATAGCAGCAAATGGCTCCCAGGAATCCTCGATATCCTCGAGGCCACGCCAGCTAACGTAGAGCTCGTAGTCCTTTCGTTGTGCATTCCAACGATGCTGCTTAATGTTTTCTACATCCAGCACAACACCTTGGCTAGTCACATGCTGTAGCAATTCTCCAGTTACTTCTAGGTCACTATCGGCAAAGAACTTCAACCGTGACGCGTGCACGTCACGCGACTTGCCGGTCACTAAGTCTCTGACCACAAAATGTCTCGAGTGAGCCTCCGTCACCACGTACGGCCCTACCTAAGTAACTAGAAGTTTGTTCACGTGTTTCTCATCCACTCGAGAACGTAGCACAAAATCTCCAACCGAAAAATTCACTAAGTTCTCTCCACGTTCCTTTTTCTTGTTCAGTAAAGTTTGCTTCTCCCTCGCATTACTGACATCTCTGTGCATATTGTGAATACTAGCACGTAACTGCGCCAGCGAGCGTTCGATTTTATCAGAGTTTCCAGCTTCAATCAGCTCACCTTGGCCTTGCTTGCGTACGAAAGCGTGCCCGAAAGGTGACGGCGGTGGCAGCCCCGTAAATAATTCCAGAGGTGACTTGTAAGCTAGCGAGGGTAGAGGTGTGTGGTTCAAGCTAGACTGTACTACAGAGACCAGTGACTCCCAGTCACGATGATCCAGTTTGTACTCCAAAATCATAACTCGAAAAACTTGTAGAATATCCCTATTTAACCGCTCAATAGATCCATTTATCCACGGGCAATATGCCACCGAAAATTCGTGATCGCACTTCAACTTACTCCTCAAGGTGTCAACCACTTCACATTTAAAATGCGTGCCTTGGTCACTAATCCATAGTTGCGGCACACCGAAACGAGAATGCCATTGTAGAATAGCCTCAGCGACCACGGCACTAGTCGGCGACTCACAGACTACTAATTCGCAAAAATGACTAGCATCGTCCTTCAATGCCAGCAGGTACTGGTTGTCTCCAAACGATTCGCCCAGAAATAAAAAGTCAAAATGCAGCGCTTCATTCCGCGTCTGGCTTCGGTACGTTTCTCCCCATGGTCGTGGAATGATTTTTCCTCCTTTAATGTGCATACACAACAGGCACTTCGCCAGGAAACGCTCTACGTGCACACGGAGCCGCTCAATCGAGAACACACTGGCCAACTGGGTCATCATTGCGTGTCGGCCACGATGGCCTTGAGGCCCACAATGCGAGATAATCATCAGTCTACGCAGCAATGCATGCTCTTCGGTAGGTATCCACAGTAGTTTCCCTTTTACAAGCAGTCCATCAGACCGTTCTGCCAGCCATGAGGGTCGTGGCCGTGGTGCGTGTCGCTTTTGAGTCCGCAACACAGCGTCAAGTGTCGGCCATACAAAGTTTTCGTCGTCCAGAGGGCGGAGCGTGACTTGCTCCTGCTGTTGGGCCCGACGGGTAACTACTCGGCGCACATGAACAGTGTCTGTAGGCTGGCAAGCCCACCGACTCAACATATCAGCCCACACGTTATCAGTCCCGGCGATATGATTGATAGTGTACCGAAATTCACTCAACTTCAATGCCCACCGCAGTAATTTACCACGGATATGCTTCTTAATATTTTCCGCAGGCGCAAATACATGTATCAAATTCCTGTGATCGCAAAACATCCGAAATCCTCTTGGTCGCATCAGTAGATATGACAACTTGTCGCAGGCAGTGACTAGAGGGAACGCTTCCTTCTCAATCACGCTCCAATTCACTTGAGCTCCAGTAAATGTACCACTTAGACAAGTCAAAAGTCTATGAGACTGCTCGCTAACGTCCTTTGTAGAGTCCCAGTCCTCAACCTCAGTCACTAAGATGCTCCAACCCTGGTCAGAGGCATCCGTGACTAGCACCATGTCTCCATCGGCACTGGGGTGGTGCAGAGTAGCGGATGTAGCTAGCAGCTCACGAACTTTGTCGAAAACTACTCGAAGTTCAGTAGTAAACACTATAGGCACCGCCGCCGCGGCTCGCTTTGACTTCTTTTTGTTCCGGAGTGCAACGTCGAGACACTCCTGGAGTGGCTTCACAGCAACAGCGTAGCCTACAATACTTTCTCGCAGCCAATTAGCTGCACACAGGAACTGCTGTAGGTCTGCAGCAGTCTGCGGGTACGGCATTTCCCGTAACGACCGTATGCGCTCGGGATCATGCGTTACTCCAGCGCCATCTATAATTTTCCCACACCACTTCACGCTTCTCTGATATAGACTCGACTTTTTCACACTCAGTTTTAAACCGAAGTCGTTTACCAAAGAAAAAAGTTTTTGAAGTTTCTCCAGGTACTCACCAACATTGCTACCATACAGTAGGAGGTCGTCTACCCAAACTAGTAGGTGCTTGTACAGTAATTCCTTGAAACACGTCTCCATCGTTCGCTGAAAATGGATGGCAGCATCACTGCATCCTTGGGGCACTCGGGTAGGTGTATACACTTTACTGTCCGTCATATACGAAAGGAATTCCTGACACTCTTTTGCCAAAGGGAGCTGCCAAAAACCTTTTAGAAAGTCAAACAAACCAAAGTGAGCCATACCACGTACGTGCTCTGTAATGACACGAAGAATCGGCATCACACCCGCCGCAGCTTCAGTTTCAGCATTCACTGCACGGTAGTCACTGGTCTGCCGGTATTCGTCAGAGCCGGGCTTCCTCACTGGCAGTGCTGGACTGGCCCATCGACTCTGTGGGTTTTCATACACCCAGCCCATACGCTCAAGTTCAGTGTTAAAGTCTCTCAAAAATTCTCTTAAGTGCGGCGGATACTGCCTCGCCCTGCACTTCTGCGGCTTGGCACCTTCCCTCAGCTTTACTAACAGTGGTGGGACCTTTGCCGGAGGATCACCACCGAGTTTCAATCTCCAAATGTCAAACATCACTGCTATCTTCAATAACTCATCTCGTCGCTCGCGTGGAAACCCGTTATTAATTGCCTTTTCCACGAGTTCATCAATTGCAACTCTCACCTCATTATCACATTCCACACCAATCTCGTAGTCGTCATTGCAATTTACAGGATCTTCGTCACCAGCGACATCACTTCCCACAAGCTGTTCAAGCTGACGGTCCACGTCAATTCCGAGTGTAGTTAAAACATCTTTCCCCAGAATAAATTCTTCTTCGTCTTCGTCAATAACCAAACATCTTACCGGTTTTGTAAGACACACAGGTCCTGCAGCTGTATTTATCCGCAACTTCACATCCACACTACCGTGGGCCCGGATAATATGCCCTCCAGCTGTCCTTACTACAACCGTCTCCTTTAATTTCTTCAGCTTTACCGTAGGATCCTTCGTCATCAGCTCCTTGAGCTTTACTCCACTGATAACGCTCGTATCAGCCCCAGAATCAGCGCAAAAGGGCATTGAGTGCACTCCGTTTAGCTCAACTAGCTTCACAGGCCCAGGCAGGCACTCTTTAATGCGCTTGACACTTCAATCGTCTTTCTTCTTGCGGTCCGCCTTCTCGCGGTTGCGCCGCTCATGCTGTTGACGCAATAGGGCAGTCTTCTCGTCGTGAGTTGCAACCGGGCACTTCACTAACCAGTGATCGCCCTTGCACTTGAGGCAACCACCGATAGGATTTGTAGGTCCTGATTTTGGAGGTCCCTGCTGAACGTTCCGACCTTGCTTTATACTCGTAGTACCGTCTTGTGGTTGTTGTAATACAGGTTTCACCTCATCGTTGTCTCTCACCCGCATTTTTTTCTTCTGTCGACTTAATTCACGAGAAGTGTCTGGTTTTTCAGCAGCTCGAGCCGAACTTCGTTGCCGCTTACGACGCTGGAAGTCTCGCTCATGCTCAAGAGCTTTCTCCAGAATGATCTTGAAAAGCACCTTCTCATCACTACGCGCAGTCCGATTCTGATATGCTAGAATGGACTCTATCTCTTCCCGCAGTGCCTGAGGTTCAAGAGACGCGACTAGTAATTTGCACTTCAACTTCATACCTTCTTGGTCCATAAAAAATTTACACCAACCATGTTCTTCAATCACCTGGCGACTAGACCGAAAGTATTGCACCACTCGCTCGCGTACATCTGTCTCCTGCAGGTTCATCCGCACGGCAGTCTTGAACTCAACTGCCACGTTCGGCACCGTGTTGTTCTTCACTGTGGCGAGAATGGCATCTATCTTGCCCAGAAGTAGCTCGTTGGTGAGGTCATCCTTGTCAATTCCCCACTCCAGGTCGCACAAAACATCCAGCAAGCTCGGCTCGAACGAGCTGCAGATGTCTGTCGTCATGGCCGAAATCTTCTCAGGGTCGTGGCAGCAGCGGATGGCCACTTCCTGCTCATACTCCTTGCGTCGTCGCTTCCATTCCACTAACGCGGCGTGCGATGTGCTCTCGATCATCGGCGCTACGAGTGGAACGAAAAACGACACTGCTGTCGATCCAGCTTTGCCTTTAGCTTCGCTTTCCATGCTTAACCGGTTACTAAAGTTAACTTTGTGGTGGGTCTCGCAATGAACACCAAAATGGGGGAGCTGGCACTCCCTTCACGTCTTTGCCTGGTGTATTTAGCAAAACTCAAACTGATAAGTACTTACTCTTTCTATTCTCCTACGCTAGCTGCCAGCTCGGGCCAGCAAGTCTCTCCACCAGCCATTCACTCGAAGGTTGGCAGTGGCAACCCTGCCACTGCCGATCTGGAGATTGCCTTGCTGCCCACTGCACGGGCTGTATGAGGCTATCCAACCTCTAAACCCACTACATAAATGGAAGTGTGGGCTGGCGTAAGTTTACGGTAAACCATCCGCAAGCATGTTGTTTGGTACCGTCTTCCAGAACTGTACGCCGAACTTTGACGCAGGAGTCCCCACTGCTCAACTCTGAAACTCTATCATACCGTCATTTTTCCACGAGTGATGGCATCCCGCCGTCCCCAAGGCCCAGAGCTTCATCTGGTCGGGAGATCATAATCCTGAAAGTGGTGGTAGCTCTAGCCGGTGCCGGCGCGACACTAGACGTCCGTCGCCCAAGCGACTGGGCGACGCCGTTGCGGTGCGCTATCCACCGAGGCCACTTCCTAGTAGCTAAGACACTTGTAGATCACGGCGCATACAGCGGGGTAAGCTGGTGGCTGCTATCGAAGCCGCTGTGGACGCGTCCAGTTCGGCACAACTGGAAGATCCGTCGAGATTCCAGTATCTGGGATACGGAGCTAGTGAATGAACCGGAGGCTGTGGACTCTGTACGAGATCTCGCGAAACACCATGAAGCAGCTTTACACGCTGCGTGTAAGAGCAAGAACCTTCGACGGCTTCGAGACGTTCTGAAAGGCCAAGGGGACATTTGGGTGAATTCACGAGTATCGACCGGCGAAAACGTTGGTTGGACGGCACTTCACATCGCAGCGTCCAGTGGATGGCAAGTCGGTGTCACGTTACTGATCGCACACGGTGCCAATGTGGAGCTGACGACCACCGAGAATGAGAAATACGGGACGACGGCAGTACATCTAGCAGCCCAAAACGGTCATTCTTCAATTGTATTAACCCTTTTGGATGCTGGAGCGGACGTCAACGCTTACGATGACTTCGGTGACACACCGTTGCTGCGTGCGCTTCGACATGGACGCTCTAAAATCGTCAAGTTACTACTGCGTTACGGGGCTCAAACCAATTTCGAACCGGAATCCGCCTCTAATGACTCTGGATCTACTATTCTCGGTCCATTTGACCCCCGTTCAACGACTACTCTTCACCTCGCAGCCTTCTTCGGATTGCTTCCAGTCGTACAAGAGCTCGCAGAAACCTCCAAGAACTTGTTCACTATAGACGCAGTGGATGAAGACGGAGGAACGCCACTATGGCTGGCATCGATCATGGGTCACCTCGACGTATGTAGTAGGTCGCAGTTGAAAAACACAAGACAGTCGAAGGAAGCTGGCACTTCCTGAAGGTTTAGCCGAGTGTATTGTGTTTGTCGAAGTAAAAACAAAAGTGAGAAACATGAAACATGCATACGACTCCCAGCTCTACATCGCTATCACCAGCGTCCCAGTGATAGCCTCCTGCTCAGCCTCTGGTTGAACCAGAGCCCTCACCAGCTCGAGATGACGAGCTGCATGCAAGCACTCCTTACTAGCCATAGTTTAAGAAATCCAACTTGCAGTTGCAAACTACAACAACCTGGCACGCTGGTGGCTGACTGCAACCACCTGCTGGATGTTCGTCATACTCAACCGTATAATGTGGTCGTGGTTGGGCTTTCAAGCCGCCACCCACTACAGTCCCCTTTCAAGCCCAATCTGACCACTCGGTAAGATTATGCACATACCTTTTGTATTACGAATAACTCACCACTCGGTGATAATTCGTCTCATTATGAGAAATCACTCGATTAATCAAATGGTCCGCTCTATGCGACCAACTTCAACACGTTGCAGTTGAAGGATACTTTATCATGCAAATCCACAGAAATTGGCCAAAACTACCACAATACCAAGGAAAACCTCAATTTAGTGACAGTACAGCCATTATACTGAGGGGTATACATGTATACACATTAGCTTCAGCGTCGCTTTCCTGACGCTTCTATCGCTTTGAGGTGACGCTCAAGCTTAGCGTCTTTGGCTGCAGCAACGTACTGTTTCACTAACGTACTCACGTCTTTGTGCAGTGCTGCTAGAGGCTCCCATGAGTCCTCTATTGCCTCCAACCCATGCCACCCGACAAGGATCTCATAGGCTCGGCTCGTGTTGTTCCACCGATGCCGAAGTAGCTCGCGCACGCGAAGGATGATACCCTGAGCAGCCACGTGTTCTAGGAGTTCCTCGGTCACCTCGAGGTCTTTGTCCGCGAAGAACTTGAGCCGTGAGGCATGCACGTCAAGCTCTAAGCCAGTAACGAGGTGCTTCACCTTGAAGACGTTCTGCGGTAGCGCTTCAGTGACAGCGTAGGGTCCAATCCATGTGACGAGTAGCTTGTTCTGTCCTTTCTCATCCACACGTGATCGTAGTACATAATCGCCCACGTTGAAGTTGACCACGTTATCACCTCGCGCCTTCTTCTTGTTTAGTAATGTCTGCTTGAGGCGGGCATCTGCAACAGCCCTGTGCATGTCCCTGACACTAGCCCGTAGCTGAGCCAGACTTGACTCAATTTCAGCCGAGGTCCGAGCTGGTTGTACACTAGGAGTCACCTCTGGTCCCAAGTATACAGCCTTCAAAGGCGAAGGGGGGTCCAGTCCAGTGAACAGCTCGCCCGGTGTCTTGCCTGCCAGCGACGGTACGGCAGTGTGATTGAGATTTGCTTGTACGATAGGAATTAGCCTTGGCCAATCTCTGCAGTTGAGTTTGTAGTCTAGGATAAGTGCCCGTAGAACTTGCAGGATGTCTCGATTCACCCGTTCCACAGACCCGTTAATCCATGGACTGTAGGTCGGCGAAAATATTTGCTTGCACTTCAACCTATTGCACAGCTCGTCGATCACTTCATTCTTGAAGTGCGTCCCTTGGTCACTAATCCAGTCTTTAGGCACTCCAAATCTGCTGTGCCAATCCATTATAGCATCAGCTGCCACTGTACTTGTTGGGGTCTCGCACTTCACAAGCTCGCAGTAGTGACTAGCATCGTCTTTGAGCACCAGTAGATACTGCAGGTCACCGTAGGTTTCACCTAGGTAGAGAAAGTCCCAGTGCAGCGCTTGATTCCGCTCACTGCATCGGTAGGTTTCGCTCCAGGGCCTTGGCACCACCTTCCCCCCTTTTACATGATGACACAGGAGGCAGCTTGCCAGAAACCTGTCCACACATTGTCGAAGGGAAGGCACGTAAAAAATTCGGCCTAGGTGTGTCAGCATAGCATCCCGGCCTCGATGTCCCTGAGGGCCGCAGTGTGCGATGATGCACAAGCGGCGGAGCAGAGTTGTGGCCTCTGTTGGAATGTACAGTCGGTTGTCCTTACGTCGAATCCCGTCATCACCTTCCTGCAAGCGCTGCATCACAGACTTGTCCCCGAGTTTGTGCTGGGCATCTGAGATGGAGCCCAGGTCAGGCCATACAAAGCCCTCGTCATCGAGTGGCCGTAGTGATAGGCGATCCTGTTGCTCTTGCCTGCGGGTCTGAACTTTGCGAATACTAAGTGAACTAGGTGGTCGAGCCCACCGAGTTACCATATCAGCCCATACGTTGTCCTCGCCGGCGATGTGGAAGATCTCGTAGCGAAATTCGCCAAGACGCATTGCCCACCTCAGTAACTTGCCACGGATATGCTTCTTCACAGTGTCACTCGGAGCGAACACATGAATAAGATTTTTGTGGTCACAATACAGTCGAAAACCACGCGGACGAAGAAGGAGGTGTGGCAGCTTGTCACATGCTACCACAATGGCGAAAGCCTCCTTTTCAATCACGCTCCAGTTAGCTTGCGATCCCGTGAATGTACCACTCAGACAGTGAAGAAGTCGATGCTTTTGCTCCCAAACGGGTTGTTCACCTCTCCATGTCTCCACATCAGTCACTATCACACTCCACGCTTCGTCGGACGCGTCGGTGAACACTGAAAGTACTCCATCTGGACTTGGGTGTGCCAACATTGCAGCATCGGCGAGGCATTCTTTGACTTTACCAAAAGCAGTCGTTTCTTCTTCAGTAAAACTGACTGGTAGTCGAGCGGCAACCCTCTTAGTCCGTTTTCCATTTCCCAGAGTCAAATCAAGGCGCGTCTGCAAAGCTTTCACATTGCCTGCATAGGCTATGAGACTGTCGCGCATCCAGTTGCACGCGCACAGGAATTGCTGCAAGTCTCCAGCAGTAGACGGTAACGGCATGGCACGCAATGCCGCGATTCGTTCAGGGTCATGGCGAACGCCTTCGCCGTCAATAATCTAGCCGCACCACTTGACAGAACGTTGGAAAAGAGAGGATTTAGCTGCGCTCAGCTTAAGTCCGAACTCATTCATCAGGGAAAACAGTTCACCAAGTTTCTCCAAGTACGTATCTACGTTCTCTGCATACAGAAGTAGATCGTCGATCCATACGAGCAAATGCTTGTAAAGCAGTTTAGCGAAACAGTGCTCCATTGTCCTCTGAAAATACAGGGCTGCATCACTGCATCCTTGCGGGACGCGCGTAGGTGTGTAGACTTTGGCATCTGTCATGTAACTCAGGATCTCCTGGCTTGCCTTGGCAAGAGGTAACTGCCAGAAGCCTTTGATGAAGTCGAACAGACCAAAGAAAGACATTCCTCGCACGTGCTCCGTTATCACTTGTAGAATTGGCATGACACCCGCAATAGGCTCCGTTTCCGCATTAACGGGTCGATAGTCGCTGGTCTGGCGAAACTCATCCTTGCCCGGCTTCTTGATCGGTAGAGCAGGGCACGCCCACCGACTTAAGCCGTTCTCGTATACCCATCCGAGACGGACCAACTCATCGTTAAACTCCTGTAGAAATTTCCGTATGTGCGGCGGGTACACTCTCGGTTTGCACCGAAATGGCGTAGCACCCTTTTTCAATCGAATCTCCAATGGCGGGACCTTGGCAGGTGGGTCTGGTCCAAGCCTGATCCTCCACACATCATACATGTACACAATAGTCCGTAGTTTGTTCTCTTTGTCTGCTGGAAAGCCGTTCTCAATTGCAGTCACGATCATGCCTTCGACAGCTTGGCGAACCTCCTCATCGGGTGTACATCTCGCTCCGAAAGCGTCTTCAACTGGTATTGGATCGTCGTCATCTGCTGCGGTCTTCTCAGCCAACTGCTCCAGCTGCCGATCAATATTGATGCCAAGATCAGTGAGAATATCTTCGCCCATAATGAATTCTTCTTCATCTTCATCAATCACTAACACTTCATACGGCTTGACTGGCCTTACAGGTCCAGCAGCAGTGTGTAGCATTATCCGTAGTAGAACGGAGCGACTAGCCAGAATCTTGTGCTTTCCGACCGTCTCACAGATGATAGGCGAAGTCAAAGTGGTGGTTTTCACAAAACTTCCTAGTTCCTCCAGCTCAATCAGTTGTCGAGCACTAATGATGCTCTTTTCCGCCCCAGTATCGGCGCAGTAGGGCATGGACAGTCTCTCTTCAAGGACGACAGTCTTGTCATGCTTCGAGAGACAGTCCTTTATGCGCTTTAGTCTTCACGCATCGTCATTAGCACGCTTGTTATCGCGGCGCTCATGCATCTTGCGGAGGAGCTCTTTCTTCTCATCACTGCTCGCAGTCGGGCAGTGAACAAGCCAATGGTCGCCTTTACACTTAAGACAACCGCCGGTTGGAGGAGTGTTGTCCCTCTTCACAGCACTCTTTTTCTGGCCCTGCTTGTTGTTTGCACTGATGTCCTTCTTAATTGATTTGCTGCCATGCTCGACCTTACGGTACTTAGCAGGAGGCTGGTTGGCATTGCTCTGCGTCTGCTTCTCCTTGCGCTTCGATTCATTTGGGTCTCGGCCACGTGAACGTTTGCGGCGCTGGAAGTCACGGTCCTGTTCGAACGCCTTTTCAAGTATCAGCTTGAACAGCTCCTTCTCATCTTCTTTGGCTGTGCGAGCTTGATACTTAACGACGGCTGTCACCTCTTCACGAAGACTGCGAGGTTCAAGAGCTTCGATCAATAACTTGCATTTAAGCCTCACCCCTTCATTTCCAGTAAAAAAGGGTTGCCAACCTTGTTCGTCGATAAATTCACGGCTTCGAACGAAAAATTGCATCACTCTCTCCTTCACGTCACTTTCCTTTATGTCCATGACGACATTTTCCTTAAAAAGGGCGGCGACGTCCGGAACAGCGTTGTTTTTAACTGACGCGATGATCTCGTCGATCTTCGCCAGAATGAAATCGTCGGTGACGTTAGCAACGTCGACGTCCCACTCAAAGTCACACCATGCAGTCAGAAGACGCTTGTCGAACGACTTCTTTACACTGACGAGAACTTCCGCCATCTTAGTCGGGTCGTTCTTGCAGCGCATGGCTACTTCGTCCTCGTACTCACTGCGTAGTTTGCGCCACTGGACGAGAGCTGCATGCGAGGTGCTCTTAAGTTGAGGCGCTGCGAGGGGCATGAACAGTGTCATCGGCACTGTAGACGAATCTCCCGCTGCGGTGTTAGCCGGTGCATCGGTCGTCAGGTTGCTCCTTGTAGATCTTGTCATCTTGACCTTGATCGCACTAAAGAATTCTTTGTAGTGGGTCGCAGTTGAAAAACACAAGACAGTCGAAGGAAGCTGGCACTTCCTGAAGGTTTAGCCGAGTGTATTGTGTTTGTCGAAGTAAAAACAAAAGTGAGAAACATGAAACATGCATACGACTCCCAGCTCTACATCGCTATCACCAGCGTCCCAGTGATAGCCTCCTGCTCAGCCTCTGGTTGAACCAGAGCCCTCACCAGCTCGAGATGACGAGCTGCATGCAAGCACTCCTTACTAGCCATAGTTTAAGAAATCCAACTTGCAGTTGCAAACTACAACAACCTGGCACGCTGGTGGCTGACTGCAACCACCTGCTGGATGTTCGTCATACTCAACCGTATAATGTGGTCGTGGTTGGGCTTTCAAGCCGCCACCCACTACAACGTAGTGACTTTCCTGGCTCAACAAGGGGCCAACACGCACCACCACGCCTCTGGCGCCTCTGCATCGAACTGCGCAGCCGAATTTGGTCACTTGGAAGTCGTGGAATATCTCTCAACGTCATCGCCAGGACTAGTCAATGGTTGGCGTTCACTGACGCGCTTGGCAGTGCTGGATAAAGCTCGGTTTCGTCGAAAATCCATGTGAATATCTCTCCTAGATTAAAATCTCCATTGAAATTCTGGCGAAATGAGCGCTTTGTCAAATACTTTGGACACGTCCTCGAGGTTCCCTAGCAGCTCCAGCATTGGCGTCATCATGTCGCTTTGAGATAACATCCGCGTTACCAGACGAGTCGAATGATCCCACTCGAAACGTGTAGATCCGCGTAGTACCAGTCGTCGGTTGATGAGTCGACGTGTGAGGTTGGAGGTAAGTTCGACAATACTGGTTGGAAGGCATCTAAAGCTGAGGTGAGCATCAACTGACAAAGGCAGTACCACCGGAAACCGGAAACATCATCATTGGAGTAGCGTAATCTAGCATCAACAGCGGCACCACGTAATCGCATCGATTGCTGTACATGCCCCTGTGAAGGAAAAAGGAGTAAGACGACAAGTTTCACTTGGAGCGCTTAACTAGCTACAGCATTGGAATTTGGATTACCAACATCGTTGTTGGTACCGTGTAGTCAAATGTGAATTTGGTTTAGTTATAAGGAAAAGAAAAAGTAATCTCGTATTTTACAGAAGACACTCGAACCATTTCACAGGCATCTTGGCTTTACTGAATAGCCCATCGCCGTACTTGAACTGCATGTCATAATGATTGAGTTTCGTCCTATAAAACCGGTTTTTCTAGCTTGTACCGATGTAGCGTGGGGTTCAGGTTGAAAGCCTTGCCCTCATTGCAATGCAAGTTGCCTTTACTACCAGCTGGCAGTCCTTGCAGTTGCAGTTGCAGTTGCAACTACTAGGCTTGAGCCTCTGGCAGTGCCAGGAGGCTGTCCTGCTCGCTGTAGCGATAACAGGACTGGGAAACAGAGTAGTCTAGTCACTTTACCTTTTGCTTTCTACTGAGTAAGCAATACAATCGGCTAAACGTTTGGAAGTGCCAGCTTCCCTAACTGTGTCTACTGTTTTCGTCTCGTGGACGTACTACAAAGTCGACTTTAGTGAACCCACGTTCACACGATGAAGAAACCGGACCGTCGCGGCAAGACAGTTGAAGATGATGCTCCACTGGCCAGTGCCATCAACACCGTGGGTGTGCCGTTGCTCATTCCGGTGGTCGCGCCACGACTATCGTCCATGTCCCACTCTGCATTAATCAAGTGGAAAAAGGCTCGAGCTGAGTACGAAGAGAGCGTGAAAGCTCGCAGCAAGGGTGACGATGACCTGTACGAGCGGCTCAAGGAAACAATTAATAGTACCGTCGACGAAAGGCTGTTGAAGGCTCTCTGTACCTACCGCTGGGGCGGAATTGCGCCCAACGCTGTGACTGATGACCAAATCATGTCAGAAGTTCAGACGATTGTCGGACGTGTTATGAACGACACACTTCCCGACATAGATGTGCTTTTTGGAAAGAAGCTGCGGCTCAACATGTCTGAAACAGACGTGAACGAGCGCGTGCTGCAGTACTTCGTGCTTTGCAACGAACTGATCGACGAACACGGTCTAGTGTCCTGTTTTGAAGGTCAGCACGGTCAAAAAGAGAAGTGTAAACTGCTTATTGAATCACTGACGCCCAGTGAGCTCAAAGCAGATGTGCAAACTGCTATTCGTTTTCAATCGAGGGAGGCGCGTAGTGACGAGTTAAAACTCCATGACCTGATCTTGGAAAAAGCATTGGAGCAGGATCGTGATTTTCGCCGTCGCAAACGTTCACGCAATGAGGAGAGGTTCGCTAGGTCTGAGAAGGTGCCCAAGCTCCAGGATCAGAAGAGTTTGAGTGACCAGCATGGCCGTCGCCAGCGTGGCACACATGAATCTAAGGGCGGGGATGTCAATCGAGCGACACGATCTGTCGTAAACCAGGACTCAGAGAAGAAACGACCTCTCGTACCAAAAGACGGATAAAGCTCGGTTTCGTCGAAAATCCATGTGAATATCTCTCCTAGATTAAAATCTCCATTGAAATTCTGGCGAAATGAGCGCTTTGTCAAATACTTTGGACACGTCCTCGAGGTTCCCTAGCAGCTCCAGCATTGGCGTCATCATGTCGCTTTGAGATAATATCCGCGTTACCCGGCGAGTCGAATGATCCCACTCGAAATGTGTAGATCCGCGTAGTACCAGTCGTCGGTTGATGAGTCGAATCGCTATTGTTTTATTGTTGACAGTGCACAAATACGGGAATACGGTGCGTAGTGTCTTCTTCGTGATCGTCACGTGCGTGGTAGTGGCTACTACCAGAGTGTTGCAGTCTCTTGTCTGGAAATTATCAACCTCCACTGTCACATCACCGAACCATCGAGAAAGGCACCAGAATCGTACCACAGCCTCCGGTCCGTATTCCTCATTGAACATCACATCAGCAACAGCCACTTCCCTCATGTAGCCTAACAGATTGCTAGTGAAAAGGTGACCAAAGTACTGGTCCGCGATGCTCGAGAGCGAATGTACTGGAGATATTTGCTGGATTTCACGTGTCAGCGTCTTAATTTCACCGAAAATGGTGCGGATGTCTCTCTCCAACAGGGCAATCAGTTCGTCTGGGGTCTTGACGTAGCGTCTCTGAGCTTCTTGGAGCTGGTTCTGGGTGATACGTCCGCCGGCCTTGACAAACTTGGCAATTAACGCGTAACTCTCCTCCTTATCCAAGATCTTCGCTCCAAACGCAGACCACTCGGTAATTTGGTGAGTCGATGCCATCCTTTGTAATGTAAGGGGGCTGAGAATGCAAATAGGAAAGTGATAGAAGGAAAGTAAATACTTTTGTATCCCATTCCCGCACCGCATAATACTTCACATAATGATTACAGATTAAAACACAATTTTAATAATACATGTGTTTGTACTGGTAGAAGTACCATGTAATCAAAAGAAAATTCATTTAAACGTCCTCGTAATCTTCAACTATTGGCTGGTATTTTACAGAAGACACTCGAACCATTTCACAGGCATCTTGGCTTTACTGAATAGCCCATCGCCGTACTTGAACTGCATGTCATAATGATTGAGTTTCGTCCTATAAAACCGGTTTTTCCAGCTTGTACCGAACTTTGACGCAGGAATCCCCACTGCACAGCTCTGAAACTCCACCATACCGTCATTTTTCCACGAGTGATGGCGTCCCACCATGCCCAAGGCCCAGAGCTTCATCTGGTCCGGGGATCGTAGCCCGGAAAAGCTCGAACTGCACATTAAAGCGGACACTTGGGTCCTGTAAACCTCTTGCGCGGCTGAATATGCAGCATCCAGCGTCTTGGAGCTGAACCCCTCGCCCATGTATGGCATCGACTTGAGCGCTGCTGTCGGTGGACATCTGCCGCTGTTCTCTACCATGTATTTCAAGATAAAATTCGTATTTCCAGCGCAGGATTCTTGGATAAAATCAGACGCCTTGCTGCCTTTCATTGGGGCTGCTATCCCCACCCATGTCGAACTGGAGTCAAGCTTACACATCCCAGCCGCAAGAGCTCCTGCTAGTAGCAAGTTCCCCATGGAATGAGTGACCACAATTGTGTCGGTAATACTGGACTCTGTGCTGGTTTTACTGACAGCTAGAGCTCGATCACACACTTTCTGCTGCTGCGTAGTGTTCGTCCACGTATTGTTCACTGTATCCAGCACCATATACTTCATTGTCGTGCAGCATGGCGCGTGGCCAGTTAAATTCCCCCAGTAGCGAAACGAATCCTGATTCTCTGGCAGCTCGTATTTAATCCCCATGCCGTGGATGAAAATACACGGACGAGGAGTCGATTTACACGAACATGTCGGCGAATTATCCCCCCAGGTAAAGTCAAAATCTGCTTTGAGTCGTCTCGAGTCGGTGGGAACGGGGCTGCCGTTTAAAAACGCTTTCCCAGTCGCAGTCAAAGCACTTGAGTTCACTAAAACCTCGCATTTCGGTGGCATTTCGTTCTTTACTGGTTCCAAAATGTCCAAACGTTTGTCGAGATAATCCACTGCGATCTCCATGTCGTTCCCGTACATCGTAAAACCAGAATATCCATCAAAGCACAAGGCAAAATCAATGTCGTTCACAGATACTTTGAACATCTTCCCACTCGAACATTCCACCCCTTTTGGCGCTGTAGACACAGCTGTGGCTTCGTTCAGTGCAGATACAATACCGTTGATCGGCGGTAAATGGTCGAAACCTGGTTCCAAACATTTCACGTCCGTAAAATCTGTCGAATTATCCATGTTGATACTTGAATAATATCCAACGCCATCGACGAGAGTGTAATTGTGGATGTTCTTGTCTGCAGTAAACGACGAGTAGACGTTGTACAGCATTTTCTCTTCATCAACTGGAACGACAGGACTAGCCAGCATGGAGAAAAATGACTGGCCGTGCACAGTCATTGAGCTTCGCTTGAGCGTGAAATTAAATCGCAGAGAAGGCCACGTCATGGTATTCTGGAGACTGACGAGCTGTGTGTCATCGGCTTCGTCGAGACTGGAGACGCCAGGAAGTCCGAGAGCTAAAAGCAGCGCTAAAACGAAGGTCAGAACCGGAAGGACATTTCCAGTAGCGTGCCTCATTGTGACGTCGAATAAACTAAAATGTGCTGAGACTTTCGCTGGCTGGAGACTCCCTCATCATGATAGCAATTCCTAGTTTAAATCCTCAGCACCAACGCCGGTACACTTAGCAAATCGATCGACTATCTTCCTCTGTCTCCAAAATGTTGAGAAAAATGCCCCTTATTTTTAAATAATTTAAAAATATCGTTGCTCTTCTTAAAGTCAAGCTACAGCAAGTAAACCCGCCACAGCGACGATCGGAGAGGTTGTGATGATGATGCTGCGTGGCAATGCCGACTTGGGTGTGTTTCTGCACGAATCGATGGCATCTTCTAACGATTCTTTGATGTTGACGTCTCTGATGGAGCAATTTGGGAGTTTATCCACAATCTCAAAGGCGAATTCAAGACACTTTGGATTCAAGCAGTAAGAACTCAAGTCATTAATCGTCGTGATGTCCGGACAGCTACTGGGCGTGGCCGAAAGGAAGACACCGGAGATCGTCGAGAGATCGTTCGTCGTACACACTGCAGCTCGTACAGTTAGAGGCAGGAGCAGAGCAGAGATCTTCATTTGTCCAGCGTTTCGAGGAATATCCGGCCGACGACTGTGAGGGAGTACTGATCAGTAAACTTCTGAGTCTTCAACCTCCAAGTGCAACGTTTTATTAGTCGCGTGCCCCATCAAAGTTACCGCTGACACGTGCTTCTCGGCGCGTGTCGTGGTACATGTACAGAGCAGACCTTTAGATCATGTTTTCTGCCTTTCAGACAAAGTTAGCAGTTCTTATCGACAAGAAATGAATTAAATCGTGAAAAATTCAGTGATATTCAAGCAGGATAAACTCCTAAACGGTGACTTGGCGTTGCAACTACATAGCTACTGCAAGAACACCCACAACAACAGCCATCGACGCACTCAGAGCGACTGAAGAAGCCGAGCTCGACGATCCGGTATCAGCGGAAGATCCACTCGCAGTCGACGCAGTTCCAGCGGAAGATCCACTCGCAGTGGATGACTCAGCTCCGACCGTCGGTTGCGTACCGGCGGACGATCCCGTAGCAGTGGAGGAATCAGTTCCGGTCGATTCGGTAGCAGTGGACGACTCAGTAGCGGTGGGCGCCTCAGTGGCGGTCGTTTCCGTAGAGTTATCTGTAGAAGCTCCCGACGCAGCGGTAGAGGTTGCGCCGCAGCCGTCAACGATCATTTGCACGTGCTCCTTGACGTTAACGCCCCTGCTCGAGCAGTCCGGGAAGTCGTTGATGATGCTGTTGACGTACGTGAGGCATGCCGAATTGGAGCAGAAGGCGTCCATGTCGGTTCCAGAGCTGCTCGGGCACACACTGGTGTATTCTTCTCCCATAGCAGACGAGATGGAGGCCATTTCTTCCGTTGTGCAGTCAGCCCCAAAGGAAGTTGATACAGTGGCCGTCAGGAAGAGAAGCACAGCGGGAATCTTCATAGTGAGATGTTGGTCAAGTGTCTTGGACAAAGTAAATTGAGAAGTGAGAGCTTTTAAGCATTGACATGACCAAGCGGTGATGACTCTGCTGACTTGGCACTTTCTGTAGACGTCTTACTACAGTCGGACAGAAACCTATCAAGGCTTGAGGCCACAGTAGCATCCTGGTCACCGACCAGGTCAGCTCTACAGGAGGCACATTCATTTGTAGCCTAGATAATTGGTACGATTGGTTATTACATGATTACAACTTTAGGCTTCAAATGCCTACTTTACCATTAGTACGCTAATTAGAAACTTAGTGTACCTATATAGAGATGAAGTGGTATCTCTCTTAAACGTGATTTGTCCAAGACGTGTGCTCGGCACACGCCTGCCACACTTCTTGGCCATCACCTAAAGGTCTCAGTTACCACTTAAAGGTGCACTCTTGTCACCTCCAGCAATGATAAACGCTCGGGTCTTCACCATTACGTACCCGCATCACCATTCACCGAACACCCAATTGTCGATATCCGAAATGACTCAAGAACTTGACAGGTGCTTCAACAGCCTTATAGCTCCCGGCGGTTCTGTTTTCAGTTACTGTTAAGTCTTTAGAACCGTAGGTATTGCCGATTTACCGATGTTCGATTTAGTGAAACACCATCTTCATACCTACAGGATCGGTCCCACATCTCAGCTAACTGTACTCTATCTTTATGAATCTTTGCTAAGAGTGGAGAAGAAACAATAGCAAGTTGTTTTTCAATTATAACCAAATGCAATTATTCTTATCGGTTGAGCACAAGACTACTCAGCTGTAGCTAACCACATTATAATAAACACTCAAACCACTTGACAGGCATCTTGGCCTTGTTCCAGAACGCGTCGCCTGCCCGAAACTGCATGTCGTAGTGGTTCAATTTCGTACGGTAAAATCGGCTTTTGTACGTGTCTCCAAACTTGGATTTGTCCAGGCCCATTGTACAGCTGTGATACTCCACTGTGCCGTCGTTTTTCTTGGATTTATGTGGAATCATCTCGCCCAGAATCCAAAAACTCGCTTGATACGACGATAATATCCCGGAAAAACTCTCACTGCACATGACAGCGGATACATTCGTCCGATAGACCTGTTGAGCCACTTTGTACGCTGCATTGAGCCTCGCAGTGCTGTAATCCCCACTCGAATACGCCAGAGACTTGGTCGCTTTATTAACTGGACACTGGTCCTTGAATGCAGCCAGTTTTTCCGCGATAACATTAGTATCACCGGCACAAACTTCCTGGATATAGTCTGACGCCATACTGCCGATCATAGGCGCAGCAGTGCTAACCCACGTGGAGCTCGAGTCCAATTTGCACCTCCCGCGAGCTATAGCAGTAGCTAACATGAGACTTCCCATTGAGTGCGTAACGACAATTGTGTCCTTAATTACGACCTCCGTACTGGTATTGCTCACTTCCAAAGCGCGATCACAGACCTGATTCTGCTGAGTAGTGTTTAACCACGTGTAGTTGACTGTATTTAGGTGCGCGAATTGAATTGAAGTGCAGCATGGCGCGTGGTTTGCGATTTTATCCCCCCAGTAAGGCAACGATTTCTCAAGAATCGGAACTTCATCTTTCACTCCGAGACCGTGGATGAAAATACACGGGCGTCGAGTGGATTTACAGGAACAGGATTTATCATCATCCGAATCGTCATCACTTCCAAAGAGAGAAAACTCTTCTTCTAGTTTCCGTGCTGCATCTCGAGGTAGCGGAGCTCCAGTAAGAATCGCCTTGCCAACTTCTGTGACTGAACTCGGGCTAACTCCTGCTTGACAGGATTTATCCGTGTTTGGACTGATAATATCCACTTGGTCTTGGAGGAAATCTACGAAAATATCCATGTCACTTCCGAAAAGCTGAAAAGTTGACTTTCCAGATGAGCATAACGTAAAGTCCGATGCATCCACTGAAACCTTAAAGAGATCGCCACTTTGACACTTCGAATCGCCGGCATTTACCACTGGTTTCGCGTCGTTGATGGCGGAAATGATCGCGTTAATCGGCGGGAAATCGTTCATTTCGGACTGGAGACACTTGGAAAACGCGAGATTTTCCGCCATCGTTTGTAAATACGCCACGCCGTTCACTCTAGTGTAGTTGTAGACAGCTGGTCCCTCTTTAAACGTAGCGAAGACGTCATAGAGAACGCTGCTTTCGTCCGCCGAGACGCTCGGGTTGGCGTACACGACAAAATCTCTTTGGCCGTAAATATCCATCGAGCTGCGCTTTACCTTGAAACGGAAGAGCAGTGACGGCCAACTCGCTTCATTCTGCGTCGCAGTCACTTGTTGCTGCGTTGCGAGTAAAAGGAGCGTCGTGAGGCCCACATACAAGTACAAGAACGTCGGCAGCATGATGCTGCAAAGGACGTCGACTTTTATCCGCTTCGTTCGATGGAAATCAAGAAATGCAGACGTGAGAGATCGATCACTCGACGTGCAGCCTGTCAACGATAGCAAAAACCTTCTTGTTCCTTGCCATCCCGACCAGCAAGGGTTCGAGATTGTAAGGTAGGATTTGTTCAGCTACATGTACCAATAGGAACCCACTGGTTTCTGGGAAATGTCACTTTGATTGGTCACGTAGGAATTGCACAGTACGAAAACGCGGCAAACATGGAGAGCCAGGGGAGCCTTTTACACCATGCGTTGCTTGCAATGCAAGCCTTCTGCATTGAATATGATGGTACAGTGTACATGTAGTAGTAATTTTTTGTATGGGTGGCAAATATCTACATGTATTTACGTTTATTATTAGTGGTAGTCAATTGCAAGAAGTTTTTTTTTTTATCTATTCTATCTCACTGCCTTCTACAACAGACACTCAAACCATTTCAATGGCATTTTGGCCTTGTTGAATAATCCATCTCCAGCCCTGAAAGTCGTGTCGTAATGGTTAAGTTCCGATTTATAGAAACGACTCTGCCAAGTGTTCCCAAACTTGGAAGCCAGAATTCCTCCAGAACAGCTATCAAACTCCACCATTCCGTCATTATCCTTCGACTTGAACGGAACCAATCGCTGCATCAGCCAGAATTTGATTTGATACAACGACACGAGCCCCGAGCCATTCCCACTGCACATCACTGCGTACACATTCTTCTGGTACACCTTCTGAGCCTTCACATACGCTTTATTAAGCTCAACCGAGCTGAAATTGCCACTTTCGCTCACCATGGACCTCACTGCACCTTTAAGTGGGCACATTCCTACGATATCAACGTACATTTGTACGACAGCGATGGCATTATCGTCACATGCAGCGAGAAAATAATCCGAGGCCATACTACCGCCCATTGGCCCCGAGAGTCCAACCCAAGTGGATGTTTTCGTATCTAGACGACATTTTCCAGACGCGATGGCACCGGCAAGTAGGAGATTTCCCATGGAATGTGTCACGATAATCGTATCCGAAATGATCGTCTTGCTCTTGGATTACCAACTGCCAATACCCGATCGCAAACTTTTTGTTGTAGTTTTTCATCTGTCCACGCGCTGGTTTCCGTGTTCAATACTGCAAATTTCGAATTTGTTTAATGCGTACCTAAAATCGTCCTATTCCTAACGATGTGGCCTAATGATGGATTCCAAAAACTTAGCCTAAAACAGTGTGTAAAGACGCGGACAAGTGGCCTAATGACCTAAGCACCAGCACCGTAAGAAGTCACCAAAGCAACTTATTAGCAACTCAACAGCAACTTACACCCGAGCCCTAAACCTGCCAACCCCTGATTTGAGGGGCTAATGTCACTTACTTAGCACACCGCGCGAAGGCTTCGCTTCGCACGTCGATGCTAACTCGTTCTCGTTGGTCCGGGGGCTTTGACCCTAGTCTTGCAGCGCTACGCGCTGCGCTTGGTCTCGCCTGCCTTCGGCAGTCGACTTTTGGCGATTAGGTGTTGACTGCCCGTTTTCTGCAATTTGGTTAAGAAAACTGTTTTGTAATTAGGCCAGTCCTAATATCAAAGGTCTAACACTGACCTAAACGTGTGTAAAGTACACAATATATTTAGGCCAATTTATTAGGAATAGGACGATTTTAGGTACGCATTAATTTCTCCCCAAATTTCATAGACGAACAGCAAGGCGCGTGCTGGGGTAAATCATCGCCCCAGTACTCCTCGAACGAATTCTCATTCTGAGGTAATTCCGTCTTGATCCCCAAACCGTGGATGAAAATACAGGGACGAGGTGTCGATTTGCATTTGCAAGAGGAATCACCCCATGAAAAATCAAATGCCGCAGCCAGTTTCCTCGATTTGTCATGGTCAATAGGAGTTCCAGTCAGTAACGAGCGTCCGATTGGTGTTAGCTGTGTAGGTTGGATAATTACAGGACATCCTTTCACTGCGGATAAAATCTCGGGGAAACCCCACAAGTAAGTCACGTGGACGTCCACATCACTGCTGTGCATCGTAAACCCCAAAGCTCCAGTCGCACACACTGCGAAATCGATAGAATGGACGGAAACTTTAAACAAATTGTCGGATAAACATTGAAAATCCTTCGGAATAGTCGAAATCTTCATCGCTCGATTCAATGCCGCTACAATGGAATTAACCGGAGGAAACATCTCCGATTCTGCTGTCAAACACTTAATTTCCGGCTCCAATGCACCACCGGAACTCGATAACGAAGCTTTTCCGTCCACTACCGTGTAATTGTACTCAGTTGTTGCCTGAGTGAATGTACCAGACACATCGTAGAGCACTTGAGAGACGTCATCTGACGTGACGGGTGTAGCCATCATTGAGAAGTTTGAGTGTCCGATGACTTTCATGGAGCTGCGTTTGATGATGAACTGGAACTGAAGCGCTGGCCACGTTGAGAAGGACTTTGGCAGGGCGGTAGCGAGCGATAGCCATGTCAACACCAAGAAGAAGGCGAGACGTACCGTCATCTTGGTAAAATACCCAATGCGTTTGGGCGAGAAAAGTCAAATGATGGGTAAAAGTAGGCACTGCTGTTGTCTCTTTCTTTGAACGCCAAGCTCAAAGCAAAGAGAGGAGGTCCAGAGCTACAGATCACATGGGTCTTGTACATGTACAGCAATAAATGAATGAACTGTATTCGCTACCCGGTACACTGTACCGTACAGTGAGAGCTTCTCATCTGTTAGTCGGTCATTCAACAACAATGGTGGTGTGACGTCACGATACAGCGATGCATTTATTTCTCTTGGAAAATGTATCGGGAAACATTTTTCTGGGAGTTCGAAACAAGCTTTGAATTGTTCACTTGTATACATGTACTACCTCTGCTCGGAAAATAATGCACATTTCAAAAAAAAATTCTCAGCGCTCCGCCTCGTTTTTGTTCTGGTATAAAGTTTTTGTTCTGGTATAAAGTGTGCACAGCGGAGTCGGTACTGCAACCTTAATATGCGACATTTATGGTTGCTTTAACTCAGTTACGGTTGCTATACCAGAATTTCAAAAAAATCCCAACGAAAGATAAATCATATTTTAGAAAAGTATTTTACACCCACTAAGTACGAATATAATCGTTTAAGTACGATAATTATATTAAGTACGATCGCCCTGAGCCGCTCATTTTTGAAACTGGGCTGCGCTACGACGGCCACGCCGCGGATTCACGCCGCGCTAGTGGGAGTTGCAGGTACGAGGGACAGCGTGCGAAGGAGAGCTCCATGACTGGTAGGCTACATGAGTCGGGCTTTAAAGTTGTAGTTGTACTTCTTACCGTTTGTACACTGTATGTGTTTCCGTGCGAATATAAGCCCGAAGAATGCGAAGCGTCAACAGGCAACTGAAAATCGCATAAAATGCGCTTGGGATCGAGGATGACGACGTCAGCGATGAGGACTACGAGTTGGAGGCCATTTCAGAGGATGATGAAGAAGACGAAGACCTTTCCTCTGGCGAATCAAACGAAGGAAGCACAATGGTTGCTGGTAAGACTGTTTGCTGTTCTTTACGTTGCTCCATCTTTTCTGAGCTATTGGGCGGGGCGTACATCCATCTAGGGAAGGCAAGAGCCCAGGGCAGCAAGAAGAAAAGGACACAGGGTAATATCACACCAGGTATGGTTGCTGTATGAGTAGGGGTTGCTTTATTTAGTATTAACATGCTCACCTTTTGCTTTTTGCTAGATTCGAAGGCCACTAAAACATTGCTGAAGCGCACCTCACGTCATATACCAATGCCGTCTTCTCTCGACAAACGAAGAAAGATTGCGACACCAGAGCAACCAAGTGGTGAATATTCACCAAGAAAACGCGTGAGCAAGCATCTCACAGAGCTTGAATCAATGAACCCAGGTGATGATAGGATCGTGAATGTGGTTCCTGCGTTTGGGCCGGCCAAGAATATTTGTTCGTGGGAGGAGTTTGAGAACGTTTTCGAAGCATACAAGAAGCAGTACAAGCTCAAGTTTCGCGTACGGAGCTCAGAAAAGACGGCTCTTTACAACAGGTAAGTTTTGCTGTTAGCATTGACGAAGTATTAAAGCTAAAAGGTGGTAACTGTTTCTGTAGCACCCATGAAGATCATATACCGACTGAGTTCGAGTGGTTCCAGAGGATCTACCGCTGCACGCACGGAGTATCTCAGGCATCCAGATCAAAAGGCTATCGCAACCGGTCGACGCGTTACTGTAACTGCAAGGCAAGATTAACGGCTGTTGTCTTTCGCTGTGTGGACAATACCTACAAGATTGTTGTTCGAAACGAAGTATGTGCCGAAACCGTGTTTAATTATATGTTCGACTCTCTAATGCTAGTTTGATTTTGTAGAACCACACGCACTCACACCCAACTACATGCACGGAGGCCTCTTCCTACCTCACGACCAAGTCTCTGCCGCTCGACGACCAAGATCGCGAGGATGTTAAGACCTTGGCAGATGCCCGTGTGTCGTCTTCCCACATCACCCGCTTTTCAAATGATCGTCTTGGTACGTGATGCAACTTCTTATGTGACGTAACTTCTTTAAGTTTTTGCTTACATTATACCAACCTCTTCTTAGAGTGTAAAGTGACGCCACAACAGACGCGTAATTTGCTTCGTAGCATCATGGGGCAGGATTCCGTCTCAAGGATATGCTTCATGCTCTTCGTCAGCTTGATGGCAGCGATGTGCTCGTAATCCAAGACCAGTTTGACGTCACGTGCGGAGTTGTTATGCAGACGAAAATTCAAAAGATGATGTTTGAGCGGTGGGGGGAAACATTGGCAATGGACTTTACCCATGGAACGAATAACCTGGGCTACCATTTGGGTACGTTCCACACAGCAACCTTAATTGATATAGCAACAGTTGCGGCAACCTTACCTGCTATCGCTACCTTACTGATCACCATGTATTTCCTTGCTTGTAGGGAGTTTGGTTGTCACCACATGCATGGTCGTGGCTTCCCTGTGGTTGATTTTATTTGCCTCAATGAGCAAGCGAAGACGATCTCAACGGTTTTGGAGTACTTCAAGGAAAAGAATTCGCGCGAATTAAGTCGAGAGCGTGGGCATTGATAAAGACTTCACTGAATGGAAGGTACTTGAAGAGTCTTTCCCCAATGCGAAAATTCTCCTTTGCCAGTTCCACGCAATATCCTACTGGAAGAAGGTGATGAAAAGGTCTGTCTACGGGATTAAGAATGCGCAGAGTGACGAGCTACTTGGCTTGATGATGAAAATGCTTTTCAGGTATGTCGCTACGGCTCTTTTCATACATGTGTCTTCTCTTATCTTCTTAACTAATTGTTATCTTAGCTCAACGCAGGACGCGTACGACACTACTACAAAAACTTCAAAACGTTTTGCCAAAGCAACAAGAAACTCGCTTTCTTTGCGTATTTTGACAAGAACTGGAACAAATGCAACGAGATGTGGTCGAAGTTTGCACGAGGCAAACATTTTACTGCTGGCAATACAACTACCAACAGAATCGAATCAAATTGGAACCAGCTCAAGATGCTGCTCGGGCGTAAAACAAGAATTGACCAGACCATCGCTGGATTGCTGCAGCACCAGATGACTATCACGCAGCAGATTGTCTCGGAGATTGGGCAGCTACACTCGACTACACGGAGGCCTAAATCGGTGCCGACGTTTTTGAGAGCAGTTGGAAGCAGAATATCAGCGTATGTCTTGGATACAATTAGGCGGGAATGGGAGCAATTTGTGAACCTGATGGAGGAAACAACATGTGTACAGACATTATCGGTTTCGAAATGGAAAGTTTGCAATCACAACCAAGGCTTTGAGTGCGATGACGTGAACTGGAAGTGCACCTGCTTGTTTTCAACTTCCAACCACTTGCCGTGTCGGCATCTCATGCACGTGGCGCACAAAGGACATGGATTTAAGATGCTTCCTGTTATGACAATCAGCGAACGGTGGAGTACATTGACAGCGTTGAAATCGACAGAAGAATTTGAGGCTGCTTCGGATGCTCTCTCTTCAATCGTACGAATGTCGAAGTTAAGGTTGCCGAAGTTAAGGTTGCCGAAGTTAAGGTTGCCGGATGAAACCTGTATTGATCCGTCTACCAGGTCAGCGCCGAAGACGTCATCGAAACTAGTTGTGTATGTTCGCCTGCGACGACGGGAGCGTAAGTCGCCTGCGACGACGGGAGTGCAAACCAAGCTGTTCTTTCTTCAGGTGACAAGTATTCGTTTGCTAAGGCAATGGTTGAGCCTCTGTTAGAACATCTAGCCGATTTGGGCAGCGCAAACGTTTACGACGAATTGCAGGTGTGGAAAAACACATTGGGAGAAGGGCTGCGCCTTGGAAAATCACGAACGAAAAAAGGTGCTGTGTTTGCGGATCACGAGAATGGAGAGGTTGAAGAAGTCGACGATCTCGAAGATGATTTGAGTTGTATTATAGATCCAGCAGACGCAATGGCAACTGTCAAGCTGATGGAAGATCTTCAAACCGAAAACCAGGATGGCACCACGGACGGTGTCAGCAGTGGTGATGACGTCCCTCTAACACAACCCTCCAAAGAACAAAAGATGAAGTCATTAACTGCAACTCGTGCCACGAGGTATGGCGAACCAAGTTCTGGCTCCGAAAAGGTCAAGGAGGGTGATATTCGAGACGAAGGTGAGGCTCCTCGCCAAGTAGACGTTATCAATGTTCCAAAGCCGAAGCGCCAAAGTCTGTCGCGGACCACGCCGACACAGCTACGCCAAACAAAGATTTATCTAGGTGTATCGCGGCTAGCTGTACACAAGTATTCCAGTGAACTGACAGTGAAGCTGCATGAATTTGTTACGTGGGCTCGCAATACGCCAAACATGAAGAACATCCTAGCAATATTGAAGAAATACCCCGTGCAACTGACGGATGCCTATCTAAGATCGCGACGGATTGAGTGCCAGTGGGAAGCCATGAGGTCCGACGATAACATGCACCCTTTTGTAATTCCAGTGGATCTTACGCGGTCAATGGAGGCTGCAGTATCTACTACACGGAAGGAGCAGCGCGAACCGGACAAACTCGACTCAAATGTATCGCAGCAAGGTATTGTCTTAGACATTGTTGCGACAATCGACCCAAAGCTCTGGAAGTTCTGCAGGTATGGTTGCTTTATCGTTATGGTTGCTATGCAGGGTTGCTTTATCTTTATGGTTGCGATACAGGGTTGCTCTACTAATGTGATTGCTATCTCGTTTACAGCCGATATGTTAATGCAGCGAGTGATTTCTACAGAGTGAAGGCCAAGACCAAGTCTTGGGTCGAAGATCGAAAGTGGCTGAAAAGGAACTGTGTTAATGTGGACTCGGATACTGACCTTTTCGCAAAGGAAACAAAAACTTGGGGTGTTACACGAGAGACCGTTCATAATCGACATCAAGCCCTCGCTAACGAAGTAATTTCGAAGTTTTCAGACTGTCGTCTTCGCAGCGAGTATGCCACGAAGTGTGGCAAGGTTACCATTCGATTCGAAGACGTGGTTGGAAGTGTTTGTCGAGGGTGGCTCTCGGACAGCTCGGTTGAATTCTGCTTGAGCGAGATTGCTGCTTCCACGGAGGGCTGTTGCGTGGTGTCATCGCTACTGTGGCAGATTGGCTGGCCGGCGACTCCACGGGCTCAGCTTCGAGACTACAAGTTTGTCGTTCATCCCGTCAATTTGAGCGCGAGTCATTGGGGTGTTATAACTGTTAACCTTGGAGTTTCAAACGGCCAGATCCACGTACGACCTCACATGTACGATCCTCTCATTAATGATTGCTATCATAACGAAATGGAGACAATTTGGGAGGGTAGTAAGAGTGAAAACAAGGAAGGGCTGCGGGGATTTATTGAGCGCTGGAACGAGTCGTCCAATCCCGGCTGTGTGTTGAAGATAGACCCGGTTTCATGGGTGGATGCCCCACAACAACCCGATAACTCCAGCTGTGATGTCTTGGTGATTGCACATGCACACAGCGTTATTACTGGGAATGCAGACCTGCATTGCTACAAGATTAGCAAGTCAGATGTCGACGTAATGCGCTTAAGGATGTTGTGGTTACTGCTTTTGCAGTCCCGCGAGCGACGAATGTCGAAGGCAGATGCAGACACAGCAGCAAAAATTCATCAGAGACTTCAAGATGAGCTGAAATAGGCATGTGCATTTGTATTAACAATTAATACAGCTACATATCGATGACTAGTTTCTTAACCGATTAATTGCCATCTCTAGCAGCACTCCAAAAGACATCACTCCGTCTTGAGCCATGCCCACATCGCTCACATTAGAATCCAAAGCGTAGAGGCCTTCCTCGTTCTCTTCAATTCGAGCCATTAGCTCTATCTGCACCCTCAGTATTTGCTCCAGTATCTCCCCCATCTCCTCCAGCTTGCGCTTTGTGTCCGCGAGCTCTTCTCGCCGAGCGCGTACCAGTTCGCTTGACAGCGATCTTCTATCCATTATTGTCGTGAAGTGTGAGAAATGTGTGGTGTACACGCATATAATGTTGTGTACATATCTCTATTTTTAGACTTTGAACAAGCTACGCCTCGTAATTTACCCCTGAATTGATGACGATGGCGACGTGGTAGTGCAACAAATAATATAATACCGGCCCAAACATATGTTTTGAGGTTGCTTTAGGAGATATGGTTGCTCTATTTCTTGTTGTGCTGTCGTTTTATGGTTGCGGTAACGCCGTTCTGTACACAGGTCTATCTACGCGATAGCAGAGTCAAAAGAAAGCGTCGAAGTCCAAAGATTGTGGGGGCAAGAAAGGGAATCAGGAAGTTAACCAGCACGCAGTAGCTTGTCCTTCTGGATGTGGCTCAAGCGAAAGGCATTCCCGCCGTTGGGCCTCATGATGCTCTGCATGATAAGCTGGACGGAGAGGAACATTTTGTTTAGCGTAGTGGTAGTAGTAGACGCAAACGCCATCTCCACTTCCAATATGAGGTCTTCAGCTGTTCTTGGGACCGTCACCGATTGCAGCGACTGGATCGCGTTGAAAAACCCGCAATTAAGGACATTTAGATAGGCGAGTTTGCGTGAGGGCGCGGCGTAGCAAGCCTTCTTTTTGCAGCTGCCGGATCATGTACGGAATCAAGCCAGCACCTTCTTCAATCGTCCTGTAGTTGTTTCTATCCGCAACACGAGTCTGGTAAATCCTCTTGCAGATCTCAGCCCGGTCCTTCCTCTTTCTTCCTCGCTCGAGACTAGTGCTCTTTGGGAACTGTGCCTGTTCTAAACATTCCTTTTGTACCATTTGATCGGTTCGTTCGGAAATGTTCCCAACTGTTCCTTTTAAGCTCGAAGAATACTAAGTACACAGCTCCGAATAAATTCGCGTATCCAAGAACACTAAGTACGCAATTCCGCGCTGGCGCACAAATTGAAGTTGAAGTGTTGGCAATGAGATTAACGCCGCAGGCATCCTTAAACGCTACGCCTCCCCGGGGGAGCCCCCCTTCTGGTACCTTGGGGTCATCCTGCCGCACACCGACACTACCTCCATCAGCTCGAAGGTTCCCAAATGGAAGAGGCCTGAGGTTCGTGCTGAATTCAAAAAGTTCACGATGGAGCGCTGGAACTACTGTCACACGGATGCAATGGGAATTGCGTTCCTTTTGGACCACAGAACGGATACCAATTTATTTATCGACGGTGACGAGGAAAAAAATATTGAGGAAGCATGTGACTACGTGATGAGAAGCAATATGCTTGAGCGTTTAGGCGTCTCTCGGGAGGATTTTAAGGCGGAGCTTTTCGCCTTTGCCGCCCAAAAGAAGCGCTGGTCGCCCGAGGGAAAAGCAAAGAATGCTGCAATCAAACCGAGGGATTGGTGGTCGGTTTGTGCGGCACTGTAACATGGTTACACGTACAAGTGGTTACACCACTTGTAACTCTAACAGTTGCGCTAACTGTTAGAGGTTGAAAACGGACCTCAGACCTTGGTGTGTGGAGCACACCAATGGATACATGGGCGGGCCATATCATTGGATGGCTCGCGTGCATTTACGCATGCAATTGGTAGAAAGTGACATATTTCTACCAATCAGTGCTCTTAGGAGAAATCAGAATTCTGTCAACCACACATTGACAGAACCTTTAGATACAGACAGCAATCAGATTTAGGAGGTCCATAATTGGCTTGTGCCAAATTCAATAACAGTTCTCATTCTACAGAATTCGTAGGACACAGCGTCCCTTATTTGTGATAGCGCAGGACGGCAGGTCCACTATTTTAATAATGCAAAGAAATTAAATCTGCAAAAGACAGGTCTTCAGTATACAGCACAGAAAAGCATTGATTTCCCAAATTTTGCAGGACAAAAGTCCTGTTCCACATTATGTTAAAATCAAGGCAGTCAATTTCTTTCTCCGCCACACAATACCATGGAGAGTCTCCACTGGGACGTGCTCCAGAAGAAAGTAAGCGAGATCAAGAGCAATACTGTCAGTGCGCGCTCGAGGGCCGTGTACCAGAACTCCTATGGACGGTTTATTGCGTGGGTTTTCCTAAACAAACCCCACCTCGTGGTGCCTGCATTTGCCGAGAAGCTTGGGAGTATTTCTGGCCTCTCCTTGCAGCAGATTCGGAAACGGCTGAAGCCTCTTCTTGATCGCGATCAGACCAACCCCCACTTCAGTTCGACGCTATAGAGGTGGGTGTATTCGGGGCCTGGCTGCTAACACTGGAGAAGGCGGATGGCAGTCGTCTCAGCTTCTCCGCGCTCAATACTCATAGGGCTGGTCTATTTAACCTCTATCGCGACTACGGGTATGAGATGTCGCCAGCAATGGAGAAGGACATGCGCCTATACTTTAAAGGCCTCAAGCGAGAGATTGCTGGTGCCGCGGGAAGCGAGAGCAAAGAATGGCAAAGACCCTTTATCGTTCGAGTTATACGGGTATTTGTGCGGGAGGCTGCTCCAATGCACATTAAAAGACATGATTTTTGCGCGGACGTACATAATTGTCGCTTGGAACCTGATGTGCAGATCGGCAAACGCCTTTGGCATTCGTTACGCACATATTGAGTGGAGTGGTGACGCGTTGTGTGTCTATTTCGCACACCAAAAGAATGATCAGGAAGGAGACAGACCTCGCGATCCTAGACACATTTACGCAAATCCTAAAACCGGAGATATGCCCAGTGCTTGCTATAGCTATGTTCTGGGCGACATCATCTTTTATTGGTGATGACCGTCTGTTCCCGGGTAGTAACCAGTATGAACGTTTTCGCAAGTGCTTGCAACGACTGCTAGTAAGTGAAGAAATTGCTCATGAGCTACGTCGACGTGGCGTTCATAAGGATGAATTGGGTACGCACTCGATGCGTAAGGGGGCTGCTACTTATTGCGCGTCCGGATCGACTGCATGTCCGTCATCGACATCTGTACATCTTCGAGCAGGTTGGTCATTGGGTGGAGTACAAAATACTTATCTACGCTATGAGTCAGCTGGCGATATGCATGTCGGTAGAACCGTGTCAGGGCTACCTCCAGACAGCCATGATTTTGCTGTACTTCCGCCACATTTTGATAATCGCGACGATGACGTTGAAGTTGCACTTGAGTGCGTATTTCCGGAGCTACGTTGGCGAGTTTTGCTTAGCCTCACTGGTTTACCACGCACCGTATTTGAGGGCTCACCTGGACCCTAATCATCCTATATTTGAAACTCCTCTATTTCAACACCCAACTTTACTTCGGAATTATCACGCAAGGTGCCGTGCACTGGTAGTCGCCTGCAAGCTACGGGGATACCTCCCCATGTAGCCATTTTAGGCAAGGTTAAGGCACTACTCGACGCTAATCTGGCGACAATGGAGCGCATTGAATCCACTCGATTGGCTACAGTGAAGGATATAATGCGCGAACTGGAGGATCGCGCCATTGGCGCCGGCACAGTGACATTTGATGGGCTGGATGCTGCTCTCAAACGATGCCTTGATACTGCCGGTGTTACCGAGCTAATCGGCAAGCTAAACGATACCCAACCGGGCGTTCCGTCGGTACCGAAGACACCAACAAATCAACTGGTTACTCCTTCCTTCTTTTGGAATGGCCGATTCCGCCGCGTTCCGGCAGACTTCAAGCTCTGTCAGTGCTCCGTTCAGAATTTGTGGGTTCTATGGCAATGCGGTAATGCCAGTAAGAAAATACCGCCACTCCGAGCCTTGGACGGCCATGACATGCCGACACGAAACCTGCAAAAGCGTCTGAGTGACGTACGTTACCTGATGAGTATAATTGAGGATAGAGCAAAGCGTACTGGGGTATACGACACTCACCAGACCGTTGAAGGTGCCGTGGAAACATTCAGTGCTTGTGCGGACAGCGTTGATGTCCCTCTTCGCACCAGCATGGCTAGGAAACGACGACGAGGCCAGCTCAGCTGGACGACAGTAGTGGCGCTACTTCGAAAAGGCGGTAGTGGTCGGCTAACTTGATTTTTAATGGTTCTTGTCCTTTGATTGGGCGTTTCACACACATTGTAAAAGTCCTATCAGTGTCCGGTAAAATCCGTCTAACAATCATTTTACGGTATTTGCAGTATAAATATTGTTATATTTGATTTAATTATATTTACGGACGTAAGTATAATTAAATTAAGTCTAATTAATTGCACGCTTCCTCATACACGTAAGCGCACGTGTACGCCACCTAATAGGTCTTATTAGACCCATTACAGGCACAAGACCCCTTATATCAAAGGCTGTCGTTGCTAGCAGATATTGTGTTCACGATTCCAACCTCTTCTGCTGCCAGTGAGCGAGCTTTCAGCATACTGGATCATATTAAAAAGCGAAATTGCCTCTCGAAGAAGAAGGTGGAGGCGCTTGCGTCCATTTATATTAATGGTGGTGCGATTGGTGATAATGCATTTGACTTTGCTCGACACCAATCTTACCCCGAGGCTGAAGAAATGGACGTTGAAATCGAGTAACACGTCGATGAGATGCATATTTAGGTGTTTGACGTTGGTAGTGCCTCGTAGCTCATCCTAGCTAACACGCATAAGCGATATCAGTAAAGAAAACACTTTGGTTTTCAATCTTAATTGTTGTGCGGGTAAAAGTCTACCTTCAAGTTCCAGCTGTATAAGGTACAGGTACCGAACTGTTCGGTTCATTCCGAACAATGGGTACATTAGGGGTTTTCAAAATCGACGAATCGGAGGGGTATTTGGTCGCGGTGAGGCCTCTCAAAATCCGACGGGATTTTGTCCGGTGTAGCACTCCGTGGATTTGGATTTTCAAATCCACCTGTGTCGACGCAGGTGCATTTGGAAAGTTGCATTTGATTTTGGCCTGGTATTATAAGGTATTGTAATACCTCCTCGGATCTGAGACAGTGGTACCACACCAAATACCGTCGGATTTCAAATTCCGATTCGTCGATTTTGAAACCCCCTATTTCCGAAATTGTACCCAAGCAGCACTACTCGAGACGCAACAACTGCAGCAACTTGCTCGCCCATCAGACTCGCGATACCACCCAGCGACTTATCTTAAATTGCTCCGCGACGATCTTGCGGTCTCCATGCCTCAGCCTTCCATTGCTGCTCCGTAGGAGGAGTGTCTCCCACAGCGCTTGGCGCTCGGAGTTGTTCGTCACAGTAAGCATTCAAACCATTTGACAGGCATCTTGGCTTCACTCAGCAGTCCGTCCCCGTACAAGAACTCACTATCATAATGGTTGAGCTTTGTCCGGTAGAATTTTGATCGCCAAGTCTCTCCAAACTGAGTGGCAGGAATTCCAGCGGCACAACTCTCAAATTCAACCATTCCGTCATTATCACCCGATTTGTGAGGCACCGTCGCCCCCAGGACCCAAAACTCCGCCTGGTACTTGGACATCAATCCGGAATATCCTTCACTACACATCAACGCCGTCACATTGGTTGTATACGCTTCTTGGGCGGCTGTATACGCTGCATCATGTTCGACAGAGCTGAATCTCTCGCCTTGATACGCCAGAGACACCAAGGCATTCGTCGGAGGGCATTTCCCAGTGATATCGGCCACTTGTTCCAATAAATCGTTCGTTTCCCCCGCACAAGAAGCCTGGACGAAATCGGAGCCCATACTTCCCTTCATTGGGCCAGCTAAACCCACCCAAGACGTACTGGAATCCAAGCTGCATTTGCCAGAAGTGATTGCTCCCGCCAGCATTAAATTCCCCATGGAATGAGTGACGAGAATGGTGTCTTTAATCACAGAGTCGGAGCTCGTTTCGCTCACTGCCAGCGCTCGATTGCACACTTTAAACTGCTGCGTGTCGTTCGTCCACGAGTTGTTGACTGTGTCCAACACTGCGTACTTAATCGACGAGCAGCAAGGAGCATGATCCGTTAAATTACCCCAGTAATAGTCGAAGGAATCCACATTATCAGGTTCTTCTTTGTCGATCCCCATGCCGTGAATAAAGATACAGGCGCGCTGTGTTGACTTACACGAGCAAAAATGATGTTCGGGGTCTTCTGAATGGCTTGAAGAGTGTTCGGAACCATCGATCGAGTCATCAGACCAAAACGTAAAGTCAAATTCAGCTTTGAGCTTCCTCTTGACTTGAAATTGTCCGGATAAAAGCGATTTTCCAATGGTAGAAACTTGAGTGGGTTGTATGGTTGCTATACACTCGCCGTTCACTGTGGGGGTGGGAATATCTGAATAATACGGCAGATATTCCACTGCGATGTCCATATCGGCTCCGTAAAGGGTTAACTGCGATTCAGTCGCACACAACGTGAAGGAGATGCCGTTGATTAAAGTCTGATACAAATTTCCAGTTGGACATCCAATTGAACTCGTGTCACTTCCAGTAGCTGCGTTAATTCCGGCCACAATGGCGTTTATTGGAGGTAAATGTCCAGGTTCCGATCCCAGACAGGTTGTCACTGAATTATTCCCAGATTTTCTGGAAATAAAGGCCACGCCGTTGACTTGGCTGTAATTGTACTGGTTGATTCCCACTGTGACCGACGCAAAAGTATCGTAAAGTACACTTGAATTGTCATGTGAAAAAACAGGTTTGGCAGTCATAGAGAACTTTTCCTGACCGAAAATCCTCATCGAACTCCGCTTTAAGGCAAATCGGAACTGTAAACCTGGCCAGTTGGTGTCTTGAGCCGCGACTGGCGCGAAAATTACCACAAAGACGGATATAATCCCAAGGAAAACGTTTGTCATCCTGCTGTGAGTGTTTGTCCTGCACTTTAGTGATGGAAAGTCGAAATGGAGATTTATCTTCCGTGTCCATTTTCCCATCTTTGACATCGATCATTATTGATTCAATCGGCACGAGCTACTGATCAGTGTATTAAACACTTCAACGTCGCTGACAGCGACTCAGTATTGCCTCACCATCTATGATACTTGCCGAGTTTCGACTAATCGCCTTTGGTTCTAATTTTTTCAGATCTACGATCCAAAAAATCTTCTTATTTTATCCAAAATTTCGATTTGGTTTTTACAGTAAACACTCGAACCACTTGACCGGCATCTTGTCTTCATTGAGCAGTGAGTCTCCCGCGAGGAACTGCATGTCGTAATGGTTCAGCTCCGTCTTGTAAAATCGATCGCGATAATTATCTCCAAATTTCTCCTCTGAAAAGCCGTGAGAACAGCTCTGAAACTCGACCATTCCATCATTTTCCTTGGATTTGTGCGGGATACTATGCCCCAAAACCCAAAATTTGGCCTGGTACTTAGATACAAGGCCGGAATAGGACTTACCGCACATTAACGCGTACACGTTCTCCCGATAAGCCTTTTGTGCTGCAGCGTACGCGTTATTCAGTCGGTGAGTACTGAAGTTCCCGTTCTCATAAGCCAACGACTTTAGTCCAGTATTCGGAGGACAACGCCCAGTAATATCGCCGACTTCTTCCCAGAATTCATTTGTCTCGCCCGCACACGATTCCTGGACAAAATCTGAAGCCATACTACCGATCATTGGCCCAGCCATCCCCACCCACGTAGAACTCGCGTCTAGAGAGCATTTTTCAGTCGCAAGAGCGCCGGAAAACATCAAATTGCCCATTGAATGGGTAATAACGATGGTATCCGCAATAACCGACTTGGAACTGGTGTTGCTGACTGCTAAAGCTCGCTCGCACACTTTGTGTTGAAGACTGTGGCTCGTCCACGTGTTGTTCACAGTGTTTAAATGGGCAAATTTCATTGTAGAGCAGCATGGAGCGTGGTCGACGATGGATTTTCCCCAATAGGAGAAAAAATCCTCGTTTTCCGATGTCTCCGTCTTCACTCCCAAGCCATGGATGAAGATACACGGCCGAGGTGTGGATTTACAGGAACAAGTGGATTTATCCCGAAAGGAAAAATCGAACGCAGCTTTCAAGTTTCGCGAATTTTCAGGAATCTGTTGGCCAGTAAGTAGAGAAGTCCCGATCGAAGTGACAGAGCTGGAAATCACCTCTTCCTCGCATGTTATGCCGGTAGGCTGGATAATATCCATTCGTTCCTCCAAAAATCCCACGTTGATGTCCATATCCGTGCCGTGCATGGAAAATCCGGACGATGAAGAACACAAAGCGAAGTCGACGCCATGGACTGTAACCTTGAATACCCTCCCACTCGCACAGTCGATACTGTTCCCATTTGCTACAGCTGTGGCCTGGTTAATAGCAACTACAATGGAGTTGATGGCCGGAAGAGTGCCAGACTCCGAGTCAATACACGTTACAGATGGAGAACTGGTTTTATCCAACGGAAGAGTTGCAGCGTATGGAATTCCGTCCACAAGCGTGTAGTTATACAACATTTCGTCGTCTTTGAAGGATGCGAAGACGTCGTAGAGAACTTTCTCCTTCTTCTCGGACAGGATCGGGGTGGCGTACATGGAGAACTCGGATTCGCCGTGGATTTTCATGGAGCTGCGCTTGAGCGTAAAGTGGAATCTCAGTGAAGGCCAGTCGACGTCATTCTGGGCCGAAACTTGAACGAACAAGGCAAATATCAAGCCTAAAACGAACATCTTGCCCATAGTAGCCGAAAACTGGTAGTTCAAGGGGAAGAAAGTGAAATGAATTGTCTTTGGGTAAGGCACCGGAGCCTTCAGCTCGGTTAGGCACATTTTGCACATTAAGATACAGTACATGCACAAACCAAAGCTTTTTGCCGTTCGATCTTATCTTCAGCTTTGGCGCATTTTGATCTTCTTTGCAGTCGTAACTATCACAATGGTGAGGCGGGCGCATTGCAAAAATCTTATTGGATATTTGCAGGATTTTTTTTATCTATAGCAAACAGTCAAACCACTTGAGCGGCATCTTCTCTTCGTCCAACAGAGAGTCTCCTGCTCGGAACTGCATGTCATAATGGTTTAACTTGGTCATGTAGAAGCGATCACGATAGTTTGCACCGAATTTGGACTCGGAAATCCCTGCGGCACAGCTCTGGAATTCCACCATCCCATCATTCTGCTTGGATTTATGGGGAACCATCGCGCCTAAGCCCCAGAATTGAGCCTGATACTTCGAAGTCAGGCCAGAATACGATCGACCACACATAAGCGCCGACACATTCGTGCGATAAACCTCCTGGGCAGCTTTATACGCCGCATTTAAGGCTTCCGAGCTGTAACTTCCCCCTTCGTACGCTAGAGACTTTAATCCTGTATTCGGAGGACATCTTCCAGTGATATTCCCGATCTTTTCCCATACAATATTGGTCTTGCCAGCACACGAATCCTGGACAAAATCCGAGCACATGCTGCCAAACATCGGTCCTGCCATCCCCACCCACGTAGAACTCGAGTCTAAGCTGCATTTCCCAGTGGAAAGAGCCCCAGCAAACATAACATTCCCCATAGAATGAGTCACGACGATCGTGTCACTAATAACCGCATTTTCGCTGGAATTGCTGGCTCTTAACGCTCGGTTGCACACTTTTTCCTGTAATTTCTCGTCCGTCCACGTGCTGTTTACTGTGTCCAAGTGAGCGAACTTCATCGACGAACAGCAAGGTCCGTGTCTGGCTAAATGAGTTCCCCAATAATCCGAAAATTCGTCTTGGTTTTCCGGAAATTCATCTTTCACGCCAAGACCGTGGATAAAGACACACGGACGAGGTTTCGACTGACAAGAACAAGTTGATTTGCTTCGGAACGAGAAATTCACCTCAGCTTTAAGGTTTCTACCCTGGTTCAACGGCTGACCGGTCAGTAGAGCCTTGCCAATTGTTGAAATTGGACTCGCTGTCGCCACTTTCCCACATTCTAACTTGATTTTCTCAGTAGGAACCACAATATCAATGGGACTTTCGAGAAACTCCACGTCGATGTCCATATCCGTTCCGACCATTTTAAAACCGGATTCGGACGAGCACAGGGCGAATTCAATGCCATTAAGCGCCACTTTGAACAGTTTCCCACTGTCACAAACGATAGTATCGCTCGAGGATGCAGTAGCGTCGTTAATAGCGGAAATAAGCGAGTTCAAAGCTGGAAGTTTGCTGGATTCAGTATCGAAACAAGTCACAGTCGTCGATTGACTGCTGGTGTGTGTAGAATGAGCAATACCATCGACCAGAGTGTAGTTGTACAGCGTTGACCCTTCCGTAAAAGTCGCGAATGCGTCGTAAAGCACACTGTTTGGCTGGTGGAGGATGGGGTTGGCGTATATAGAGAAATCCCGCTGGTCGTACACCTGCATGGAGTGGCGTTTGACGGTGAAGTTGAAGCGAAGAGAAGGCCAAATCGGAGCTTCTTCTCCTTGTGTTACCAGCAAAAACCACGAAGCAATTATCGCCACTGATAATAGACAAGATGACATGGTTGTTTCTCGTCTAGGAAGAACAACAATGAGCCAGGACGAAGGAATAATTGCAGATTGTTGTACAACGGAGCGATGCACATCGATACAGAGAAACAGAGGGGAAGATGGACGCTTCTGAACCATATTGCAGGCACTAACGTGTTACTGAAATACATGTACGGTGATCCATGTGGAAGAACAGATCGTTGGGACGAGATAAAGGTGCTCGATTTGTTGTTGATGGCAATAAATTTAAATGTTTAAAAAGATTGTCTTCTTCAGTCTCTTCCTCAAGTTTAAGAGAACGAAAAGGATAATTCAGCATACACCTATTGTCAAAATTGATTTTTTCTTCTCATTTTTAAAGACGTTGCTCTATACCTGAACATTTAGTGCAGAGCACAGCGTCAACAGCCAGGTCACCTGCCAGGGGTTCATATAACACACTATGTATTCAAGTCGGTACATGCACCTAGTTTATCGTTCGGAGCGATTGAAATGATTCGCGTAAGATATTCTTATGTGACAATTCTCCTTAGTCAGGATTTTTGGATACCTGTCAGCTGAAGATCATATCGCTCAAGGTAAACTGGTTGGTATCAGTGATCACTCCACTGATAAATGATAAAAATCCTTTATCGTCATCCTGTTCTCCGATGTGATTTTCTCCGATGTCTCTTTCACTTTTCCTTTGACCAAGATGGCGTCACGTCTCACACGTCTAGCGGTAACATTCGGGCTCTTACTCGTGAGTTTCAATGCCAACGCCCAAGCCACAACATCAACAGATTGGCCAAGTCTCGAATTTCGCTTCACAGTGAAACGGAACTCCATGAAAATCTACGGCCAGTCGGATTTCTCCATGTTTGCCAACCCCATCACGTCGGAAGATGGCAGCAACGTCCAGTATGACGTCTTCGCCTCGTTCACGGACGGCGAAAAGACCGTTAATTACACGCAAATTAACGGCATCGCCTACACTTCAAACCCCGACTCAACAATCAACTGTCTGGACTCGGAATCCGATAAACTTCCACCAATCGATGCGATTGTCAAGGGTGTGAACGAAGCCAGCAGGTCTGGGCGGACTACCGAGTGCGTTGAGCCCTTCAATGTCGTTGTGAACGGCATTTCATTCGAGTTGTGTGCTTCGGGATCCGGATTTTCAATGATTGGCCAAGATTTAGACATTGAGGTGGAATATCTGGATAATCGCGTCAACATCATGACGCCCACAACGGATTTAAACTGCAAAACGGTATCAACTCCAAGTTTCGTGACGCCAATCGGCAAGGAATTACTCACTGGAGCGGCAAACACCAGCGTCGAAAGAAATCTAAAGCCTCAGTTCGACTTTAATCCATGGGACGACGATTCTTCGGACTCTTGCAAATGCAAATCCACTAAACGCCCATGTCTCTTCATTCATGGTATGGGCGTGGACGAAGAGGAACCCGACGTTGTCGACTCGTTCTCGTATTATTGGGGGAATTTAACCGACCACGCGCCGTGCTGCTCGTCATTCAAGTACACAGTACTCAACACAGTGGACAATGGCTGGACGAATGGCACTTTGCAACAACAGGTTTGCGATCGCGCTGTGTCTGTGAGCAAAAGAAGCTCCAAGACTGTGATCGCAGACACAATTCTCATCACTCATTCCATGGGAAATCTCATGCTAGCAGGGGCTATTGCCACCGGGAAATGTCAATTAGACTCCAGTTCTACGTGGGTAGGCATGGCTGGACCCATGCAGGGCAGTCAAGCGTCGGATTTTGTCCAAGAAACGTGTGCTGGAGAGACGAATTTTCTGCTGGAAAAGGTAGCAAATGTCACTGGACGGTGTCCTCCAACTGTGGCCTTACAGTCTCTACCGGCACAGAACGGCAACTACAGTTCGGACGAGTTAAACCAGGCGTACATTTCCGCTCAAGAAGCTTATACCGCGAATGTATCGGCTCTGATGTGCAGTGATGGATATTCCGGTCTGCCATCGAAGTACCAAGCCGAGTTCTGGGTGCTTGGGAATGTCGTTCCCTACGAATCCGACAAGAACGACGGCATGGTGGAATTTGCGAGTTGTGCGGCTGGAATTCCCGAATCGAAATTTGGAGATACGTGGAAATCGAAATTTTACAAGACCAAGTTGAATCATTACGACAGTGAGTTCCTGTACGGTGATGCTCTTCTAGATGAGAAGAAAATGCCGATCAAGTGGTTCGAGTGTTTGCTATAAAGGATATACACATCAATATCCTAAAAACTATTCTAAATCTTGGTTATGGGTTTCTTACAACAGACATTCAAACCACTTCACTGGCATCTTCTCCCCATTAAGCAGTGCATCGCCAGATAGAAATTCCATATCGTAATGATTCAGTCGGGTCCTGTAGAATTTCGACTTCCAGGAATCCTCAAACTCTTCTTCTAGATCCACTGCGCAGCTTTGAAACTCCACCATCCCATCATTCTTCCGAGATTGATGAGGAACCATCGTCCCCATGGCCCAGAACTGGACCTGGTACTTAGATACGATACCAGAATACCATTTACTACACATAACAGCGTGTACATTCTCCTGATACACTATTTGCGCTGCAGTGTAAGCTGCATCCAACCTCTCCGTTGTGTAGTTGCCACCTTGATACGCCAGTGACTTTAACGCTTTACTTGGTGGACATCGACCTGTAATGTTCCCAATCTTTTCCCATACAACATTCGTCTCCCCCGCACATGATTCCTGGACGAAATCTGACGCCATACTCCCTTTCATTGGGGCTGCTAGTCCTACCCAAGTAGAACTGGAATCCAGTGTACATCTCCCATTTGCAATGGCTCCAGCAAACATGAGATTTCCCATTGAATGCGTCACAATAATTGTATCACTGATGGTTGAATCGGTGCTGGTGTTGCTTACTGCGAGGATTCGATCGCACACCTTCCGCTGCTGCTTTGCACTTGTCCAAGAATTGTTCACAGTGTCCAAATGTGCAAATTGCAGAGACGAACAGCACGGAGAATGGGCTTCTAAGTGGTCACCCCAATATTCCGTGAAATTATCTTGATTTTCGGGAAATTCTTCCGAAACTCCCATGCCATGGATGAAAACGCACGGACGAACAGCCGACTTACACGTACAGGATGAAAATCCTTTGAAGGAGAAGTCAAATTCAGCTTTCAGCTTTCTTTCCTTCGCCAGAATTGATTTGCCAGTCAATAATGATTTTGCAAAAGGCGTCGCAAAATTTGCAGTTACTTTTGCAGTGCAATTTCGAGTTAACTCGTCAATTGGCTCTTGGATATTCACACGACTGTCAAGATATCGAATCTCCACATCCACATCGCTGCTTTGCATCGTAAAACCCGATGAATCCAACGTGCAAACGGCGAATTCGAATCCGTTTAAGCTAGTTTTAAACAAATTTCCCTTTGAACACTGGATCATTCCACCTTGATCTGATACTGCAACAGCGTCGTTAAGAGACCTGATAAGAGCGTTGATAGGCGGTAGATCGCCAAGTTCGTTGTCTGGACACATCACTGACGGAGTACTGTCGTTCAGAGCGGTTGATATCAAGCCAACGCCTTTCACGAGGGAATAATTGTACACGATATTCTCTTCGGTAAAAGTCGACCAAACATCGTAGAGCACGGAGTCTGCTGAGAGAATGGGGTTTGCAAACATCGAGAAGTTCGACTGTCCGTGGATTTTCATGGTGCTGCGCTTGAGTGTGAAGTGAAATTCCAAAGACGGCCAGTCTGTTGTTACGGCCCTTGTCAACGTGACTAAAGTGACGAAGGTAGCGATAAACCATACTGAAGCGAACGCCATGACTTGTGCTAGTGAAGGCAAATTGGATAATGGGACAGTTCGCCACGGAAGATGGGGTTCTAACTCCTCCGGATAGGACGAATGCTGCTAATTTCCGGCTTCAGCGTAAACGTTGGCAAATCGCAAGCGTGCTTGTTCGATATTCATCCGTACATGTAAACTTGAGCCTTCAAAAGTCTTCCTGTTTTGTATTACTGTAACTCACAGCCGTAAAACCGTGGTTTTTCTTACTGACACTTTCCTCGCGTGCCTGAGGTTCACCCCATTTCTTATCAGATATTTGCATTGAAGTATAACGTAGAAGTTCTCAACTTTAAAGAAAAATCCTCGCAAAAAGCCTACGTGTGTCGTCAATCCAGATCAATTCCCCGTTTCGTCTTGGTACGAGTCGGCATGGGTTCACCAGTGAGAAGAGCGTGTCCGATTGTACTAACCGAGCTGGACAATCCTAAATCCTTGCATTTACTCACCGCAACACGGTCCAAAGTGGGCGGTTGAATGTCGATATGACTCTCCAAATACTCCACCGAAATGTCCATATCAGTACTCTGCATCGTGAATCCGGTTGTTCCTGAGACGCAAATGGTGTAGTCTCCTCCGTTAATCTCCGTCTCGTATGAACTTCCTGTCGCACAGGTGGACGACGCACTTCCAGACGCAGCAGTAGCTTCATTTACAGCCTCCACAATGGAATTAATCGCTGGAAGTTTACCAGATTCAGTGTCCAAGCATACAGTTTGTGGCGTAGGAATCCCTGAAGAGCTCCCGGTCGTAAATGGCGTCGATTCCGAGTACGCGATGCCGTCCACGAGCGTGTAGTTATGCAGAGCTTTCGGTTGTGTGAAGGTAGCGTAGACGTCGTACAGTACGTCCTTGTTGGCGTCCAGTACGATCGGGTTTGCGTACATGTCGAAGGAAGTCTGGTCGTACACTTTCATGTTTTCTTGCTTGATGGTGAAGTGGAATCGCAACGCTGGCCATTCCAGTTTCGTGCCAGTCTCCAATTTACGTTGAGCTACTGCAAAGGCAAAAGTTGCAACAAGAAGGAGGAAACGCAGCGTCATTCTCGACATTTTTGCGTACGTTGCTTCACTGGAACAGGAGAAAGTGGAGTGGCAAAAAGCTAATGTGTCCGTTCCTCCACCAGATGCTTCCAATCCTCCTATCCTAGCATCATCGACAAAGTGCGGACAGCCAAAAACGTCTCCAATTGAGACTCGAAGTCCCTTTCCCGACTCCGGGAACGAATTTTTCAAGTCTCTTTGCACGTTTTCCACATTTGCATCTGTTGCAAAAGTGAGTGCAAAGTTTAAAAATATTGTTTTCTTCTTGAAAACGAAACACTTGTTGGGCTTAACAGGACTAACATCGACCATCTAAATCTATAACTTGACCTTACAGCACGCACTCGAACCACCGGAGCGGCATTTTGGCCTCGTTCAGTGCTGAGTCGCCCGAGAGGAACTGCATGTCGAAATGGTTGAGTTTGTTCCTGTAAAAGCGGTCGAGATACGAATCTCCGAACTTTTCTTCCGGGAAACCCACGGAGCAGCTCTGAAACTCGACCATGCCATCATTTAAATCCGATTTGTGCGGGATGAGACTGCCCAGCAGCCAGAACTTGGCTTGATACGTCGACAAAAGGCCGGAATAACTGTCTCCACACATGAGAGCGTACACGTTCTCCTTGTACACCTTCTGGGCTGCTTTATACGCGGCATTCAGCTTCTTGTTGCTGTAGCTCTCACCTTGATACGCCAGAGACTTGATCGAGTCCATAGGCGGACATTTGCCGGTGATTTCGCCGTATTTTTCCAAGATAACGCTGTTTTTACCGGCACAAGTTTCCTGGATGAAATCGGAAGCCATACTTCCCTTCATAGGGCCAGCCAGCCCCACCCACGTGGAACTCGAGTCCAATTCGCACAGTCCATTGGCCAGAGCCCCTGCAAACATGAGGTTCCCCATGGAATGGCTCACTACGATCGTGTCTGCGATTCTTGACTTGGAACTCGAGTCACTCACAGCGAGAACTCGGTCGCACACTTTCTGCTGGAAAATCTCGTCCGTCCAAGCGTTATTAACCGTGTCCAGTCTTGCAAATTTCATTGAGGAGCAGCACGGTGCATGGTCTGTGAGATTCCCCCAGTATTTCGAGAACGAGTCTTGATTCTCCTTCATTTCAGGCTCAAGTCCTTGTCCATGGATGAAAATGCACGGTCTTGGCGTCGATTTACAGGAACAAGTGGACAATTCATCAATTGACAGATCCAGTATGCCTTTCAGTTTTCTCGCTTTCAAGGCTCCTCCAGTGAGCAATGCGTGGCCAATTGTCGTCGTAGAGGTAGACGACGCCTTCGACGTACATTTCTGCGCCTTAGGGGCCATCGTAGGCGCTATAATCTCGATGTGGCTTTCCAAATATTCCACCGATAAATCCATATCGACACCTTGGAACGTGAAACCGGTAGTACCTGAAACGCAAACCGCGTAGTCGACGCCTTTGAACGTCGTCTTGTACGAAGTCCCTGTCGTACACGTACCATTCCTTGTCTCGGTAACTGAATTAACAGCAGACACAATGGAATTAACCTCTGGAAGCTTGTCAAACTCTTTATCCGAGCACGAAACCAGTGGCGTAGGGGTTCCTGAAGAACTACCGGTAGTGAACGGAGTGCTTTCCGAGTACCCGACGCCGTTCACGAGCGTGTAGTTGTGCACTGCCTTGGAGTCCGTGACTGTGGCGTAGACGTCGTAAAGTACGTTTTTATTGTTGTCCAGAACCGTAGGGTTCGCGTACATGTCGAACGTCGTCATCCCGTAGACTTTGTCTTTCTTGAGTGAAAAATGAAAGCGAAGGGCTGGCCAGGACAACGGAGTTCCTGTTTTGAGTTCGTTCCAGTGTTTCGCGTCCAAAACGCTGTGATCTGCTGCTTCAACGAGGCCAAGAAGAGCAGTCAACGCCACTGCGAAACGACCGAAAGACAAGGCCATCTTGGTACTCGAACAGAAGAAAGAGGAATGAAGAGCAGACGATTGGGTAGCTATTCGGTCTCTTGATGATGTGTACACCATCTCAAGAGATCGTGCCTCGACTCCATAAGCTTTTGATGCACTGAAGCTAATGGTCGCTGCGTTGACACTTCCAAGTATTGAGGGACGGAATGTTTTTATCAATCGAGCAAACCAAGACGGACTTTTACATGCAAAAAGGAGGAACATCTCTACATTACACGAGCTAAAAATTAGGCTTCAACTTGGTTTCTTACAAAAGACACTCAAACCATTTTGCAGGCATTTTGGCCTCGTCTAAAAGGGAATCGCTAGTAATAAACTCCATGTCAAAGTGGTTGAGTTTGGCTCTGTAGAAGCGATTGCGGTAGCTGTTGCCGAACTTGGACTCGGGGAATCCCCCCGCACAACTGTCAAACTCCACCATGCCGTCATTTCGCTCTGACACATGAGGAACTGTCTTGCCCAACATCCAGAAAATCGGTTTGTACAGCGACGTTAAGCCGATGTACCTCTCGCCGCACATAACCGCATATACGTTCGCTCGATACGCCTTTTGTGCTGCTTTATAAGCTGCATCGAGCTCCGTAGAACTGTATTTCCCTCCTTCGTACGGCAGCGACTTTAACCCAGTAGTAGGTGGACATTTCCCAGTGAATTCTGCCACAGTTTCCAGTACAGCGGTGGTTTGACCCGAACACGAATCTTGGATAAAATCCGAGCACATACTGCCCTTCATTGGGCCAGCTAAACCCACCCAAGTCGAGCTTGAACTTAACTTACACTTCCCGTTCGCAATGGCACCGGCCAACATGAGGTTCCCCATTGAGTGGGTGACTACGATCGTGTCTTGAATTGTGGAGTTGGTACTGCTTTCACTCACGGCCATGACTCGCTTGCAGACTTTTTGTTGCAAGGCTTCACTTGTCCAGGGGTTCCCTGATGTATTGAGGTACGTGTACGTCATGGATGAACAGCATGGTGCGTGGTCTTCCATGTCCCCCCAGTAGTAAAATCTCTCTCGGTTTCGAGCCATTTCCTTTTTAATCCCCAGACCGTGAACGAAAACGCATGGACGTGGCTTGGACTGACACGAACATGACTTGGTTAGGGAGAAATCGATCTCACTTTTGAGTTTACGACGGGATTTCCCCGTTAGAAGTGTTTGGCCAATTGCAGTAACGGCAGTGGCAAAGGACTCGTTGTCTTTTAGTTTGATGTCTACAGGATTCGTCAAATACTCCACAGAAATATCCAACTCTCGACTTGTCATCGTGAATCCTTCAGTGGACGAACACAACGTTAAAGTGACGCCAGACAGGGTTACCTTGAACAGGTTTCCAGTTGTGCACTCGTCCTTTCCAGAGTCACGTGGCAAAGCTGAAGCTTCGTTAATCGCTGAGACGATGGAATTAATTGACGGGACTTCCGGATTAAAGCACTTCACAGCCTCGTTTACCTCTGGGTAGTTATTACCAGTCGCGACTTGAGTAAATCTTTCGGAAACGTTGTAGAATACTTGAGTAGTGTTGTCGGATAACGTGGGGGTAGCGAGCATGGAGAACTCTGAAAGACAGGAGCTGTGCTTACTGTAGAAAGTGAACCGAAGCGGTGGCCAGTCGGACGGATTGACGGGCTGGTGATCTTGAGTTGCCAGTGCCTCTGCGGTGGCTGCAAGTAGGACAGCCAACACTGCAACAAGGTGAAGATGCGGTGACATTTTTAACGTTGGTGATACGTGAGCGTAAGGGACTCAGTGACTCACACCCCGCAAATCGAACAATACACAAACTGGTTGCTGGAGAGGAATGGAACGACGATGTCACCATCTGAATAGAACACACAAGGAACCGACAGCCTTGTGTCGGTATGCAGCATACTGCATGTGTCATGTTTAGCTGATCGACAAGTTTATGCTGTTTGAAACACACACTTTTTTGTAATGCAGTATAAAACATTGTATTAAATTCCGGTACTATAAAATACTTCAATCTAAGTGCGACTTAAGTTCGCACTCTTCAATTCCGGATATGATGGAGCCTGGTCGTCGCAGCACTGGCATGTCGGCGTCGAGTCTGCACGTGTTAGACCGCCCACTAAGCCGGGGCAAAGGCGAAGTGAGTCTCAGCGCCTTCTCCTTCCTCTTCTCCGAGATGGTTCAGTACTTTCAAGGCCGCGTGCAGAACATTTCCGATCTGGAGAACCGTCTGGACGGCGCCGGATTCGGCGTGGGAGTGCGCGTTGTGGAGCTTCTGTGCCACAGAGAAAAGTCCGGTCGTAGGGAGACGCGGCTACTTGCCATGCTGCAGTTTATTGTGTCTACGTGCTGGAAGGCGCTTTTCGGTAAAGCCGCGGACGCTTTGGAACGCAGTACAGAGAACGAGGACGAGTACATGATCCACGAATTGGAGCCACTGACCAACAAGTTCGTGTCGGTGCCGCCTGATCTCGGCCAATTGGACTGTGCCGCTTACATTGCCGGTATTGTGCGCGGTATCCTGTGCAGTTCTGGCTTTCTAGCAGAGGTTACGGCCCATACAGTGGAGGTTCCAGGAGGTCAACGGGACAAGACGGTGTTCTTGGTCAAGTTCGATGAGAGTGTTATCCGTCGAGAAAGAGTGTTGACATAGGGGGAATAAACGTTAAATAGACCACGTGGTCTTACGTAGAAATTGAGTCGGAAACGAGGTTACTTGGCTGTCTAATGCGACATCCGGACGTCGTCCATGGCGCTGGAAGGAGGTTGACCCCACGTCGCATAGTCAGCGCGTTCGCTGGCCTTGTACTCGTCCACCAGGTTCTGCACGACCTCACGAGCACTGTCGAACTCATCCAGGTTCTCTGCAAACATCGGTTCCTTCCGGTAGTTCTCAATGAAAGCGCCATGTTTCTTCAGACGGTCGTACTGCAGTAGTAACTTGTGAAACAGAGCGCCGATGCTCGTGTGGTTCGCCAGCATTAGGCCGTTCACCTTGTGTGCAGTCTCAACGTACGGCGACTTCCGTGATAGTGCCACTTGGATCGACGCAGGCCCCCAAGGGATAAAGCGAGCGAGTTTCCGTTCACGGATTCGTTGCAGCGACTTGTGCACTTGAGTAGGGTCCACATCTCCCTGGATAATGTTCAGGATGGAGATATAACATCCCGTCTTGGTCGAAGTGCTCACCATAATGTTCTTAGGCTGCAATAGACGTCGCATTACGTCCAGTACCGTCGTCTTCCTCACAGCAGACACTTGAGCATCGATAGTGAGTGGGGTGTACCCCGTCATCAAAAAGTGGCACCGTGGGGTCGGAATTAGCGATGCTACCAGTCCGATCAGGTCGTTGTTCATGTATCCAGGATATCTCAACGTCGTGGTGCTGGCGGCCATGACGGTGGACACCAACGAGTTCAATTGAGACACGGTAGGGTTCTCGACCCTCAATCTCTCGACTGCGATCCTGTTCAACGCCGTGTTGTCCAGCACCACGACGGAGTCAGCATTGAGCACCAGTCTTTTCATTGTAAGCAACGAATTGTACGGCTGTACGACCACGTCACTCTGGAAATCGGACTGGTTGGGGAACACCGAGTACGTCTGGATGAGTTTCTTGGGGAAATGGTCATTTAAATTCTCCAAAAGGTACGAGCCCATGCCGGAGCCAGTACCTCCAGCAATAGAGTGACACAGTACGAAGCCCTCGAGGCTGTCCGACCCGTCTGCTTCTCTGTCGATCATCTCCATCAACTGGTCGTGGTGTTCCTCTCCTTGATGGTATCCGGACGCCCAATTGTTGCCAGCGCCGCCTCCTTCCTTCGATACGAAGAAGTTTTCCGGATTATACAAATTCCTGAAGGTAGAAGTACTGATACTGTTAATAACACGAGGCTCCAAGTCCATCAGTAGAGCTCTAGGGATGTAGTGTTCGTCGTCCGCCTGGTAGAAGAAAACGTCTTTGCGGTCGTGCCCAGAAGTGGCGAAGTCCTGCACGATGCCGTCCGCGGAGATGCCGTGCTCCACACACAGCTGTTTCCAGAACTCCATGCCGATCTGGTTGCCGCATTGGCCTGCTTGTAACGTGATGATCTCGCGCGGCATCGGAGGACAAGGGACTGCGTACTGGTAGGATATGCTTGAAAGGCGGGAAATTTGGTGGTATAAATTGTACATGATGTGGACTACATAGATGGTGACTGTAGTAATTCTGGTGGTGCTAATGTTACAATCATTCCGGACCTTGTTGATGGTAAAGCGACGAATTCTATGGAGGAATTGATGCTGCATTGCTGTCGTGTCCTACCGAGGACTAACGTAAATGAACATGTATCCACAAAATATACTTCGTGTTGTCGACTCAGTCGGCTTGAAGAGGGCAAATCTCTTAATTTACCGACATTTAATAGGAACGACAAGGTCCATCTTTAAAATGATGCTCACCACCAGCACCTCCTCAATTCCACGCTGTTTCATACAGACACAGCACGTGGAGGCACGTGGTGCGAGTGGCTACAAGCAGTAGCAAAGTAATCTTTCCTCTCCTAAAGTCCTGCTTACTGTAAAGTGCTGGCCTTTTTCCTCGTGGGGTTGTCGTGCGTCAGCGCTTTGACTTGGCATTTGTATACTCCCCATCCCCTTTAAAGTCGATACAACACTCAAGTCGGAGCTGTCCGACCAGTACAGTTCCCATTCCGCGATCCAAGCCCAAAGCTCTTCGTTATGGCCGCTATCCGCTCCACTGCCAAGAAGGCACCCACTGCCATTGCCATGTTCAACATGGGCGGGCCATCGACGCTTCCTGAAGTCCAGAGTTTCCTTACGAATCTCTTCACGGACCCAGAGTTAATCCCAATGGGACCGGTGCAGAACTACGTTGGTCCATACGTGGCCAAGCGCCGCACCCCGCAGATTGTGGACCAATACGCACAGATTGGAGGTGGATCTCCTATCCTCAAGTGGACCAACATCCAGGGCGAGAATATGTGCAAGATCCTGGATGAAATCCGACCGGAGAGTGCTCCACACAAGCACTACGTGTTTTTCCGGTACGCGAATCCATTGACGGAGAAATCACTCAAGGAGATGAAGGAGGATGGGGTGACTCGTGCCATTGCCTTCTCCCAGTACCCGCAGTGGTCGTGTACGACGTCCGGATCCAGTATGAACCATTTGTGGCGGGAATTGAACCGTTTGGACATGAAGGAGGACTTCAAATGGTCTCTCATCGACCGTTGGAACACTCATCCGGGGTATATCTCGGCTGTGGCCAACCGTGTGAAGCTTGGACTCGAGCAGTACGCGCCTGAGGACAGAGACAAGGTCATTATCATGTTCTCCGCGCACTCAGTGCCCATGAAGACGGTGTACAAGGGTGACTCGTACGTGAATGAAATCGCTGCAACGGCCGAGCAGGTGATGAAGAAACTGGCAGGAAAGAACATGCACATTCTGAGCTGGCAGTCCAAGGTCGGGTACTTACCGTGGATGGGGCCCAGTACCAGTGATGTGATCGCGCGCTACGGCAAACAGGGACACAAGTACGTTTTGGATGTGGTTGGATGGATAGTATTAGGGTTTACTCATTTTATGTTTCTCAGACACGTTATGGCTGTGCCTATTGCTTTCACTTCGGACCACATTGAGACGCTGTATGAGATCGATATTGAGTATGGAGAGGAGGCAGAGGCTGCAGGCATTACGGTGCGTTCAAAACTGCTTCGATTCTTAACAGAATCTAACTCTTGTGTTTAATGTTACAGAACTTCAAGCGATGCCCGTCGTTGAATGACGAACCGCTGCTGTTCAAGGCACAAGCCGATATTGTCAAGCAGCACTTGGACTCGGAGGAGCTGCACTCGTCCGCATACCCACTCAACTGCGCAGGCTGCACGAACCCCATGTGCCGCAGCATCGTAAACCCTATCAAACCCTACAAGAAGCTTCTGTAGAGCGAAAAACTCTAGGCATTCAGCTAGCCAAATGCCCTTCTTCATTCCTAGATCTCTGAATGCAATTGTGTCATAGACAAACTTGAATCTGGCATCGTGTCCATCAGTTTTACTCAGTCACAAGTTTAAACTCAAAGGAAGAGTGGGTTTTCTTCAATGCTGTCGTCACGTGAGCGTCTCCAAGAGCGACAAGGCCAATACGCTGCACCACGCCACGAGTACTTACAGCAACTGGTCGGTGAGTTCCAACGTTCGCCTGACGTGCTTCGCAAGGAGGAAATCGTCGCGAATCTGGCCAATTTCGCTTACGATCCAATCAACTACGGATCCCTCAATCGTCTACGTATCATTGACCTTTTCCTCGATATCCTCGACGCCGACCAAGAAGCCAAAGCTTCCAATACCGATGAGAAGACCAAGAAACCAGCGCAACAAGGTCCAGCCACGACCTCATCTCAATCTTCTCGGAAGAAACTGGTCGAATTCGCATTGGGAGGCATCTGCAATTGCATTCCAGACCCTCAGCTGCAGCAGCAATTCATCGAAGGTGAAGGGGTGGAGATTCTAGCGCCTTATATACTCGAAATCTCAATCAACAGCGCACCAACGTCCTCTCGAGAGCTCAACGTTGCGGTCTCTGCCTTAACGACAGCGTATTTCCTGTTAGACTCGGATGCTTTCGCCGATATCACGTCCGACAGGTTCAAAGACAAGATGCAGACACTACAGAGCCATCAAAACGTGCAGATCGCCAATACAGCAGCCGCATTCCTCAGTCGCTACCAGGAGCTCCATCCAGATATCGTACTTAAGTGAAATCCAATACATTATCCATATTAATTCCAATTCGACAAAGATGCTGAGTGAATTAGGAGAGGACGAACTGCAGACGCTGCTGGAGATGTTCAAGTACCTTTTACTGGGCACCAATGTGTTCCTGTTCCTCACTGCCGCGTTGGTCTTCTTCACGTCGTCCACCAATGAAAACGCCGCGTCTTCCTCGTCTCCAGCGCAATTCAAACGGGCGCTACTTGTGACTGCGCATCCGGACGATGAAAGTATGTTCTTCCTGCCTCTGGTGCACTCGCTACAGCAGCAGAAAGATGGAAGCAACGATATCTGGCAGACGCACTTGTTGTGTCTCTCTAGGGGCAATTTTAACGGCCTGGGGGACATCCGAGTCAAGGAAATCAGAGCTTGTGCCACGTACATCGGCTTGTCGACGGATCATGTTACGATACTGGAAGATCCCAAGCTTCAGGACGGCATGAAGAGTCAATGGGATGTAGACCGCATTGCTGCAATTGTCACGGAGTATGTGGAGAAGAACAAAATCGATGCGGTGAGTGCTGGAAGCTGAAAGATGAGGGTTTTATTGTCATTTAACTGCGGATTCTACTTGCAGGTCTTTACGTTCGATGACTATGGAGTTTCTGGACATGCCAACCACATTGCAACTCATTATGGTGTGAAGCGAGCGATTCGAGAGCAACAAGAGAAGTGCAGTAGAACTACAGGAACTGGTGACAACATTCAGGAGACCAAGGTTGTTCGTGGGTGGGCTCTGGAGAGCACCAACATCCTCCGCAAGTATATTGGTGTGCTGGACACTGCACTGTCGTTCTGGTTGTCGCGTACGAAGGGGGAAGAGCAGGAGGAAACGCAATTTGTTTTTGTGTTCCGTCCCCGGTGGAACTACAATGCTATGGCACTGCACCAAAGTCAGTTTGTATGGTATCGCCGCTTGTTCGTGGCTTTCTCGCGCTACACGTTCATAAACACCTTTCGGCCTATTCTGTCTGTGGGCAGTGTAGATCTCCCAAGTGAACAGAAGAAGATGCAGTAGGTTAGAGCATTGTGGTGCTCAACAACCTTGATAGAAGGCTACAATTTCAGCTCATGCTGATGTAAATTTGATCGGATGCAGCTAATTCATGACATGTACTTCTAGTTTATTTGAGATCCGTGAGACCATGCTCTTCGAAGACGGCCTTGAGTTCAGCGATGACACGGACGAGTTCGGTATGCGCCTTGCTCAAAAATTCCAGTGGATCGCCATCACCAACGTGTAGCTCCCCAAGAATGTGGCTACGCGTAGGAATCGATCCGAGGGCAGTGTTCACTCCCTTACGAACAAGCCACGGGTGGCGTTTGCCAAGAGTTTCCTCATAGGCCTTGCTGGCTCCGGCGTAGCAATTCTCCTCGGTCGACTCCAGCAATGTAAGGCGTACACAAGCCTCCACGAATTGAATGAACCACAGCAGTCGAAGAAGGCAGCGCGAGCATGATGGCTTCTTCTTGCCGCCCACATCAGCCACTCCAAGCTCCACTTCATGTTCAATCACAGCCTTCACACTCTGCTCCTTCCAGGTGTTTGACGACGACGGTGCCGGCCACCTCTAAGTTGTGATCGATCGACGTGAAGTAAGCTCCAACGGTACTACCTGCAAACGAAGTAGCACGTCCAAACACGCCAAGAAATCCGCAGATAACGTTGCATGTAGCCATGAAGCAGACCAGGCTTAGGTCACCGTCAGGAGCACGGGCCTTGGCACCTTCTTCCAAAGCTGACACCAGTTTATCCAGTGTAAATCCTTCCTCTTCATGGTTCTGTTCGTTCACCGCCACTTCAAGTTCGTCTTCCTGCGACGTGTGAGGAGACGGAGGTCCTGAGGGCTCGACTACACGCCGCTTGCTAGCCACACTGGAGTCCGACAACGAAGACTTCGTCCGTTCGCGCGGTTGGTCACCACTGCTTGTGCTCACGCGTCGACGTCGACGTCGACGTTGCTTTTGTTTCTTCACCGGTTTATCCTTTCCTTTCGGACGTGAAAGCTCATCAAAGAGCACAAGACCCAGGAAATAAGTGCCCAGTGTGCGCATGGAAAGCAAGTTGTTAACTGCACGTTCCAGAAACGAATAGGGTGGAGATAAGCTTGATCCAGCTGTATCCAGAGTTAAGGCACTTCCTTCGACGCCGTTTCTCCGGTTATAGTATATCACACGCAGTGTAACGAGTACTGCCACGGCCAGCAATGACATCCAGTGGCGCGTTCGTAAATGAGAAGGATGTGCCACCTTTTTAACCTGAGCGCAGGCACTTGCTCGCATCTTGGAGATTCCTGCATTGGTAGAGATCTGCTTCGTGGGAGAGACCCCATTAACCGTCGAGTTTGGATCCTTCTCCTTGGCGTGAATCAACGACGACAACGTCTTCGCTGGCACGGAATGACGACGCGACAACCCGTTGTCCCCCTGTTTGTTCGTGAGCGTATATTCGCTGTGCAAGGACGTTAATGCCGGAGAAGCGTCTGGAAATGAGTCGTCCCCCTCTCCACTGCAATTCTCCGAGTGAATGTAGTTCCTCGCACACGGATCACACAGTCTCGAGCCCTTTTTCCTCTCCAGTCTCCGATGCAGCTTCATCCGGTTCTTACTGCAGTCATCGCAGATCTTCTGCGCGCACATTTTGCACGTGTGTTTCGCTCGGAAGACAGTGAACGAGCGTTCACAGATGCTACAGCCTTTAGCTTTACCTGTCTGCGGGTCTTGGACGACGTCATCCTCCTCGTCATCCACGTCCTCGTTAAGTTCGAGAGGAGGCGGAGCAGCAGCTGAAGCCCCACGCTTCTCTTTACTCGCCGGACTCTTGCGCACTCGAACGTTCTTGAGCTCATCCACCACCTTTTGGCGTAGATTACGACCGGTGCGGCTTCCGGTAGACGTCAACGGAGGTGACGCGCTAGGTGCAGACCGCATTGACGTTGATTCAGTCGTTACGGATGCGGGGGGAGACGTAGTGAGCGCCACAGGCGACACAGTGTTTGCCTCGCCCATTCTGGACCTTTGCTATGAAACTAGATGCACGTAGATCAAGCAGGAAGAGTGAGGGAATATGCCCTTGACGCAAATGAGCGAGTGCGATTCTTAGCACATTTGGCATCGACGCATCGCTGTTACCCCGGCTCTCTATGTACGCTGATATCAGCCGCCTGTCCTAGTTTCGCTGGATTTGAACCGAAAGTGAAGGGACGTACATCATTTGGCATACTCTATTTCAATCACAGACTAAACTAGGGGTGTCAAACATCCTAAGTTAGGAAATGATGCGCCCGCGTCAGTACAGGAGTGATGGTCACGAAGTTGAACTTTTCAGACATTTGCATGCGGTAATCTCTACTTGTGTACATTATAATGCAAGGAATGTAAATATCGACATTGCTATGAAGGACAATCGAGAATAACACCACGAAGATAGTGCCATTGCCCTATAAATACAGCTCGCCCCTATGTGATGATCTCTTGAAACTACAGTCGAGAAACGACCAAGCTCGGTGGGACAAGATGATGGACATGACGGCCGACAGCGCTGATCCAGCGCAACGTAATATGGAGGCCGGAGGGAGATCACGTAGTGGACGAGAGCATCGTAGCGGACGTGAGAATACGTGGGCTGATCCGGTAGATCCTCAGCCTCAAGACCACAGCGAGGCTGTTGCAGACTTGCCACCAGTAGAAACGGTTAGCACTCCAGAGCGAACGTATGCCCCTCCTCAGCAAGGTTCTGTTCGGGCAATGATCAAGCGGATGACTAGGCTATTCCAGTCCGAAGAAGAGATGGACCCTACAAAACGGAAAGCTCACTATCGGCGAGGCTCGATCCTCATCAAACATTTAGAAGAGAAGAAAGCGTCGGGCAAAGCCACGGAGACCGACATGAAGTTCTTTGAGGTTGTCAAAAACCGATTCGACGCCAATTTCATGGAGTCTCGAACGATCATCTCACTATCGGTCTTCCAAACGGGCTCCAATCCGATGGATGATCCTTTCGCTGTTATTCACATGCCAGTGGTGATCCAACAAGGGTTCCGACGCAAATTGTTCTCGATCTTCACGCTTCAACTACTCGCAGTGGTCATCCTGATTCTCTTTTTCTCGTACGTTCCAGCCATTACAGATGCATTCAACAACACTTTCGACAATTGGCACTACGTTTTCATTATGTTTGTGCTCATGGTGCTGGCACTACTATGGCTGTACTTCGTCAAGTACCGCTTCCCTCTCAACTTTATGGTGCTCGGAGTGTACACAGTCACGCAGAGTCTATTCTTCGCCGCGTTTGACTGTCTATTCGAGACAAAAGCAAGTATCTTCATCTTCACGTTCCTCTTTGGTATTATGGGGGTCACTACGCTTCTGTGTACCATGATCATCCGACGGTCATTCGACCCGAATATCCAGCCTACTTTGATCAGCTACCCAGTGGTTCTTCTCATCGCCTTCTTCATCGGCTTTGTGACGTCGCTGTTCATCTATTTCTTCTACATGATTGACGTGGTTTCTCCTTTGCAGTACAGTGCATCACTGGCAGTCATGCTGCTGCTCATTATGTGGTTTGCCTACGATGCTTCATGTATGAACGAGCGATTATCCCCAGACGAGTACATGCAGGGCATGGTGTTCTTCTATACCGACATGGTGCTTTTCCTGCTCTTCTTAAGCATCATTTTCGTCGCGTGCTTTGCTTGTGAAGGGGACTGTGCATGCTACGGTACTGCGGATATTGTACCGATCGGTCGAGGCAGAGGAGGAGATGACGACGACGAGATAGACGAAGGTGACGGCGATGGAGGAGAGGGGATGGTGGAGGAATCTCAATAGAAATCTACATTCGAACTAAAAGCTCGACGAAGGTGTAAGTTATAAGTGCACTTGAGCCACAGTTGAGTAGCACATGCATCAAACTTTTTCTCAAAAGGTTGTTCATTTAGAAATATGAATGTTGTCGCTTCCTTCAGCTTAGATGAGCTTCATCTTCTGCACACCACCCAGCACCATGAAGGACAAACCAACTCCAAGGCCAGTCACTACGACACCAACTGCGAGTGTAATCCAGCCGATCCATGCGCCAGGGTCCGGGAACGAGTAGCTGCCGATATCATTAGCCCACTGGGGCTCCGTCCAAATGGGCATCGAAGAGTTAACCACATCGTAAAGCAGCGGAGTTGTGGTACGCTGAACTCCAGGCGAGCTGGCTTCGTGATGGAAAGCATTTTTGGTAGCGCAAACACCAGGGTAGACGCACTCCATGCCCTTACCACCGTCAGTACAGTCTTGAGTCTTGGAACACGAAGCTGCAGCATCTGCAGTCGCATTTGGAACCATAGCAGACGCCAGGAAAGAGCGTGTGAAGGACTCGTAGGCGTTGGGGAAGAGCCGCACAGCGTAGTCATCGTCCGACCACGATTCGTTCAAGAAAGATTTGTACGAGCCGTCACTTGTCTTGAGAACCAGCATTGAACGGTCATTGTTCAGTGGGCCAGGGTACAGAGTAGCTGGCACAGAGTAGGACGGCCAGGCTGAGTCCGTCATACTTAGATACTCGATCAACGTCGTCACCATGGGTTGGGAGTATTTCTTCATCAGATCGCAACTCCAGTCCGTGGTGATACACGACAACATCGACTCAACCAGCCACGTGTCCACCTCGATTTTGTCCATCTGCGCAGTCGTAGCGTTGCTTGAGGCCAAGGTGAAAACACTCTCCGCCAGTATTTGAGCAGCCTGCACAACAGCGTCCACATCCAGTAACGTAAACTCATCGTGACGGCTGTTGTACGTCCTCTCCGACGTGTAGCCATCTTCGTATCCAGCGATCACAGCGCCAACCAAGTTACGCTGGCCATATTCAGCGTCATTCACAAAAGACGTCAGTGGGGTTGGAGGAAGAGAGCCCGTGTTGCCCTCCCCGACAGCAGAGGCAGCTGATGGGGCGTTCAAAATGGCGTCGAGAAGGTCGCTGGAATCGTTGGAATGGGGATTCACGTGCACTGTAAAGTTGCCTGATTTCGGGAGAATTCCCACCTGGTCAACAGCAATAGCGTACGAAATGTTCGCAAGCTTTAGGTTGGTGAATTCCGTGCTGCTCAGCATCGGGTAAGTGCAGAAGCTCTTGCCAATAGGAGACGACGAGTCGTCTACAGGATACGCACAAGCTCCTTCCGGATCCTTCGTAAACTTCTGGAGGTCCGACAGGAACTTCCTCGACCCGACAAAGCCGAACTTCTCGGCTTGGAACGCTGCAAATACAACCTTCTTGTCGAATGCCGAATCTGGCAAGCCCTTGAGTGCATGTGCCGCCGCCAGCAGCGCCACTAGTCCTGAAGCTCCAGTGTTAGCTCCAGGCGACAGAACATGCGACAACGAGGTCGCATCCATTCCAGCCATTGCCAAAACAATCTCGTCCGACTTGAGGTTTCCTCTCATAGACCAGGAGCTCTGCCCGCCAATGGGGTCGCATTTCGGACTGCGGTTTCCGTAGATGTTAGTGAAGTTCAGGCATTTCAGCGAGTTCATCTCCTCCGGTCCGAAGTAGTAGTTCATGAACGCCTTGTACGTTGCTCCAGCTCCATTTTTATTGTTGATCTGAGCTCGTTTGGTGAATTCTGCCCCCGTTGTGGCATTAGCCAGCATCACAACGGGGAACGGCAGAGTCTCAGTCAGAAACCCGTTTCCGGTCGGATTCCACTTGGTTTTCTCACTGGTGAACGGATTTAACGCTCCATCCACTGTACCATCTCCTTGGGGCGTCGTTGAGTCATACGACCCGTTGTTTGAGCCTGTTTCAGGGTACAGGAAGAGTCCTCCGATACGGTCAATTCCAGCCTTAATAGCGTCGTAACTCAGCAGGGATTCGGCCATCACCAGCACGTATTTTTCATCAGCATCCTGCTGATCGGCCGATCCAGACACGAAGCTCTTGAGATCGTCCGAGCTTGTAATCGGGTACAATTGCGCCATGTCAGAACTCGTGAGACTGCGACAACCAACGCTCCCTCCGGAGTGGAACAAGCGGACGCATTCTCCGCCAGTGGTGACGAGGTGTTCAGGCGCACCAGCAGTGACGGACGAGGCTTGGGAGCTGCAGAATTGGAGCAATAGCAAGGCCGCGGGCAGCAGCGACGACAGAATGGGGAGACGCATGATCTGACTCTGGAGTGCGGTGAAACTGGCTGGGTAAAGCAAAACTAGAGTGTAGAATAAAACCAGTTTATACCGGTAGTCTATATGATAGGGTTTAAGAACCTATGAAAAAGCGAATTCTTGTTCAAAGGATTATTGCAATAATGGCATCTGGAGCCCCGAATGTCCGTGAGTTGCTGGAGCTGGAGCGCCAGATTTACCAGGAAAGCATCGACCGTGTACTGCTGCAGCAGGAACAGCTGAACTCCGGCGTATTAGAGGAGTTTGTGGAGCGTTGTAAGCCGTTTGAACAGGACCGAGAGCAAGAACTGGAAGTGGCGCAGACTCAGCTGCAGTTTTCACTGAGAGATGCGCAGACGCTGCTGACGTTCGACCTGCAGCAGGCTGAGGACGTTTACAAGGCACAAAGAGAGCAACTTAAGATTAAGTTGCTAGAACGCACAAGGAGAAGACGAGAGAAGATCGAGAAGAGACTCGAAGCTTTAAATGAGAAGAATTTCAAGGAAAAGAGCAGTTTTAGCAGGAAATGCCAAGTGGTTGGCGTGAAGAAGAACGGGAAATTGCAGGCGGAGTTGCTGAGTAAACAGCTACAACGAGCTCAGAAGAGAGCGAGGAGAAACTTCAACTTCCGACACTTGAAAGGAGTGTTACCCACGCCTGATTTGATCGTGAACGATGTGATGGAAGAGATGGAAAGGTTCCAACGGTATCGAAGACAGGATCCAGTAGCGAAGGTAACGGAGGAAGAGAAGGTAGATCCAATGGCACGTGTGGAGGTCAGTGAGGACGGGAAAACATTGAGTTGCAAAAGGAAGAATGATGTGGAGGAGACTTTTACTGTGGGTGAAGCAGTGATGTTAACGTCGCAGCTGACTGAAGAGGATTTTCTCGGTTTTATTTCAGCTATTACGAGTGGAGAGGTGAAGTTGATGTTGGTGTGTGGTACGCATGCCACCGTTGCGCTCGATAGACTTCGCTCTGGGCAATGTGCACTACACAAACAACCAAATGAGAGACGGGAAGGTGAAGATCAGAAAAGTGTACGTTCGGATGTGGCTATTAGCCTTGAAGGCCTATTACGAGATCCGCCGGATGTGCGACGTCAAGCTGCTGCTGCCATGAGTGCGGCTGAGTTCTGCGATGCCTTAAATTCGACCTTTACACTGACATTTTTTGTACTGACAGATCGACTCAAGCGGAAAACAACAGTTGATATCCGACGTGGATTCTAAGATCTATTTCTCCACATCATTTCTTCAAGTCACCCGCCGACTCGTTCTCGTCGATTTAGACGGAGACAGCAACCCCAATGCTATCTTTTCTCGAGCCGGGCTGCAAAGAATCTACGGTCGGAGAATCGAAAATAATCGTCAAAAGTAAAAGAGAAACACCGTACTACATGTAGATTTCTCATGGAGCAAGTTGAGTCAGACTTGAGATGGAACCATTATCCAATACTAACGCCAGTTCAGGCGAGTTGAAGCAACAAATAGCAGCACGGTCATCGCATCGAACAGCAATTGAAGTCCGATACAAATTGCTCGACGTAAGTTGTGTGGGAGCAAAAGGTCTCAATCGAAAGCTGCTGTTTGAGCAGCGTATCCCGCTCTCAATTAATCACTGTCTATCAATTCCTGCAGGTATTACACAACGAATAAGTATCTCACTACCTGTTCAAAGCCAAACTTCAGTTTCAACTAATCTATCAGGAAATTAGAAATGAGAGAGGGTGCAAGTTGTACACCATGTTTCCTCGCACCCAGCTGTGTCTCTTTCTGGTTCAGGTGTGCAGCTACCGTATGCAGGTAGTTCAGTCGTGCGAGGCCACATGGCCGGCCAAAGCGTGGCGAATATCGATGCCCACCGAGTCGAATCGCTCACCCCCACGATGGACCAGTTGGCAACTTTGCACACAGCTATTGTGTTGGTCTCGGAATTCCATTCTACGCACAGGCGAGAGACAGGAAAGTCGGGAAGAGCGAAAAGGCCTTGCGGCACAGCTCTGTGAATTGTAATTGCTTTGCTCTGGTCTGCGGGTCATTGGGTCTTGGCAGTCGAGAACATTCGTCCAACCGAAAAGAAGGCGGTGGATGTGCGTGTACCTGGCGCCTCGATGGCGTCGACGGGCGTCGGTACTGACGCTCGTACTGGCACTTGCACTGCTTTTAACGGTTGAAGGCCGTACGATGCGTAGGGTGGATTCAGGCTCCGGATCAATGGCAGTCGGGCAACAGGAAGTCGGAGTCGTCACGACTGATACCAAGCAGAGCACGACGACGGTGTCCAAAGGAATCTGGAACCAGGGCAGCTACACGGACGGCAGTCGAATTGACGATCAAAAGTCCGTGTCGTTTGACAGTTTAGTGACAGCAACGCCAGACCCAACAACACCAACTCCGACTGAGATTGAGTCTAGTTTTTCAGCCGAGAGGGAGATCCAGAAGCCGTGTTCGAACAGTAACAGCAAAGACTTTAGCAACTCAGACGATACGAAGCAAGAGGACGATGATGGCTCATTCGACGACGAGTCGAACGACAGCACGGACAGCAAGGCGAATGACGTGACAGGCAGCAACGAAGGGGTCAAGAACACGGCGACGACTCCGCCATGGACACCAGCACCTGCATCAGTCCCTACACCAGTTCCTACTCCTACTCCGACTCCAGCTCCGACTCAAGCTCCGACCCCCGTTCCAACTCCAGTTCCGACCCCAGCAAAGACACATGGGCCACCACAGCCTAATAACTTTAATGCTAGGCCGAAGGGCTGGTCATCTTCGAGTTCGAGCGCACAGAGTGTGGAGGGCCAGTCGTACGAGCAGTCCAGCGGCTCAACTACCAGCGCCGAGACTCTCGAAAACAAGACCAAGTCGGCAGCGTCTTCCACTTCGAGTAGGTCTCTGGACCAAACGTTGGTGGTGGTAATCGTCGGTGTCGTTGGAGCTATCGGTGCTTTGCTCATGTTCGTGTCGCGTAAAGTGCTCAAGGAGACTGGTGACGATAAGGACATGGAGGATTCCAGCATTTTCTAACTCGATGGGTATCTGTAAACTTTACTGCGTCGGTAGTGTTGATTTAAGGGGACGAGTCCATAAACGACAGCATAAGCGCAACAAGAAGCTATACACGAATAGACTAGCACACGTGCACAGCGCGCGATATTTTTCTTGTTGATCTGAATTGCTTCAACGCCTTTACCAGGTTCTCTAACTTTTCAGCTCGCGAAATAAAGCTCAGTCCGTTTCATGCGTAATCTACGCCGTTTTGGCCTTTGTCTTGGAGTACGCGCGGTTGCGCTGCGTGAGCATGTGGCCGTACATAACAGGCAGGCCAGGGATGTACACGACCAGCACGAGAATGACCACGACGTAGAGCGACAGCGAGATGTTGTGCGTGTTCGGCAGCGCAATGGCGTATGCACCCGTAGACAGGAAGCTTAACGAGCTCACCATGCAGAGCACCTCACCTGATAAAGATCGCCAAAAACACAACGTGAGCTTTGCATTTACATAGAAGTCACCACAATTTAGCATCAAAAGATGGGGGAAACGTACCGAGGACACCGGACGGGTAGAGCACCATGAAGAGGTGGTAGCGCAAGAAGAACAGGAAGCCAGGCACAGCGTTGTACAGGTTGAGAGCGTAGAACGAGTAGCGCGGGACCTCCACGAGCCCCCAGCTAGCCACCATTAGGGGGAAACCGAACTGGTAGCGGGACACGGGGCACAGCACGTTGATGGCCCAGACAAGCCACAGACGGGAGCTCACTTGCATGAGGGTAGAGCCCAAGGGAGAACGCACAAAGCCCACCGCAGCGTGGATGATCTCCATCACAGCCATCGTCTGCACTACCTTGAGGGGCATTGACACAACGTCCCAAGTGGATTGAGCCACCTGATTCCAGTCCTGACCAGCCTCATGGGCCTTCAGCACTGTAGTTACAGTCAGATACAACACATAGGCCCATCCAGCGCATGAGGCGCCGTTGAAGGCCAGCAGATAGAGATTCAATAGCGCGTTCTTGGCCATGGTCGAAATGATACGATGACGCAGAGTTTCAATCTGAGGTGACAAGCATGACATGTCACTAGATCCCCTCGTGATAGTGATGAGGCGGCGTTGATTGGTTAGCAGAAGATTTCGAAAGGGTGTCGGTATGAAACCGGTTTTACAAGAGGTACTGACGTAGCATGCTGGAAACGCAAGGAGATGGGATCGCTGTTTTAACATCTTGCGAATCAACTGAGGAACAGCAAGCAGCAGATATCTTTATTCGATATGCATGCAGCTCTTGAAGAGGAGTGTTCGATACATCGAGCGTTAGCAAGCAGCTAAACTGCCTGCTCTAGAGTCGAACGACAATCTAGTTCGAGCCGAGAGTCTCGCGGATCTGCGCGGTGACCTTGCCCATGTCCGTGTGAGCGTTCACATCGGCGAGCTTGCCCTGCTTGCGGTAGAAGTCGATAACGGGCTGCGTCTGCTTGTGGAAAGCCTCGAGACGCGAGCCCAGAGTGGCCTCGTTGTCGTCCTTGCGCTGGATCAGAGGCTCACCGGTGATGTCGTCCTTGCCAGCCACCTTCGGAGGGGCGAACTTGACGTGGTAGCTGCGGCCGCTAGCAGGGTGCACACGACGGCCCGAGATACGCTCCACCAGCACCGAGTCCGGCACATTGAAGTTCACCACAGCGTCCACCTGGGTGTTCTCCTCAGCGAGCATCTCGTCAAGCTATGAGCATGACAAGCAGTCGTCAAAGTTAGTACATTACCCCCAATTGGCATTTCCGTGTCTGTGCTCACCTTCTTAGCCTGCACAACCGTGCGCGGGAAGCCATCAAGGATGAAGCCGCGACGGCACTCGGGGCTCTTGATGGCGTCCTTGATGATGCCCACCACGATCTCGTCGGTCACAAGGGCACCCGACTCCATAGCGGCCTTAGCCTTCTTGCCCATTTCGGTGCCGGCAGCCACAGCAGCACGCAGGATGTCACCAGTGGCCAAGTGGCACAGGCAGTACTCGTCCTTCACCAGAGGCGACTGCGTGCCCTTGCCACATCCAGGGGGTCCTGTAATTGCGAAAACAGTATTGTCAGTCTTGGAATTATCAACAGATTGCGCAATTACATTAGCCGTTGCTGCGTACCGATAAAGATAGTACGACGCTCCTTCTTGTTAGCGCATTCAATGCGCTTCTGCAGCTCCGAGAGCAACGAGGCGGTGGGCACAGCGGCGAGAGACATTGGCGCAAGATGTGGGGACAGATCGACGGTTCTGGGGGAAATCGGAACTGACAGGTCAGGATCGGCCACGTTTTGGCAATGATTTTTATGGCCAATAGGAATATTTTTAAATTTAAACCAATCATAATCTCAACGATTGCTGATTGGCTGTGGCATTTGCATGGCCGGTACATCTCAATTTGTCGATTTGACTTGATGTTTGTACAAGTATTTTGGTCCGAGTTGTGACTGTCATAGCCGGGACATAGTTTTTTTCGTTGAAGTTGACCTACACTCTGCTTTTACTTGGCTTCACTATTAGCAAGCATCCAAGCAACGCGCATGATACGCTGCCTTCAAGGTAGCACCTTTGACCTTCCAAGCAGCATGTCCGAGATATCTACTGCGATTACTTGTCTTTGGTAGGTTCCGTGGCCCCAAGACGCGCATTGCGCTGTGTCGTGAGTTCCTCCACCCAGGACTGAACCAAAGGCGTACGAAATTTCCCCTTGGTGCTCTGGAAGAAGTCGTCTAGAGGGATGTTCTGGGCTACAAGAAGCAAACGAACATGATAGACAGGCATAATTAGCAAGAGCAGCGCTGAGTGAAGAACGGATAAGGTGTGTACCGCGTTCATAGTCGTCGGCCTGCAGGATCATCTCGAACTTGTCGAAATCCTACACAGGCAGTAAATGTTAGTACAAACAGCAGCAAGAGACCAAGGCCTAATATCGGTACGCACCTTGACGATCTTAGCCTCCTCAGTGGCTCCGGCTTCGTATTCGCTCCACAGCGAACGGATCTCCGCAGCGGACGGAGCATCACCCAGTGTGTTACAGATCTCATCTAGCGCCTCCTGCAACAACAAGATCCGTCAGTAAAATATTCAACATATACGCATACATGCAAGTTAACTAACTGACCTTCTCCATGCGGTGCTTATCCTCCTCAGCAACACCTGCACGAAGTCAAGTCAATAACCCCAAAACGTCGTAATTTCTAGACCGGACCTCCCTACCATCGTGAGGCGTGATATCACCAACAAGAGATTCTGCTAGGTCGTGCACAATAGCCATCTTGATGCATCTGTTCCGGTACATTTGACTATCAGTTCCTACAAACGACTGGACAGGAACGAACGCCACGTACTTCGAACGGTTCACAGAGTCATTGGCATCATCCAACAGCATACAGCACATGCCCATGCGGTACATGTGGTCAGCCACAGACTCCGGAAGCGCCACGTTGTTGTTGACCCATCCAGTACGCTTAAGAGTCTGGATATGGTTGCAACAAGTAGAAAAATGACACATTCAGCACGTTAATCGACAAATAATAGCAGTTAAAAGCAAGTCTCCACTGTAACAACTTGATAAAAAGTTGTAGTAGACATTCATGTATACAGATATACTACAGTAACTTACTTTGAGACGTCCACATAGGCGCAAGAACTCGATAGCGCTCAGCGCTTTAGCACCTGTAGCCATTGACATGCTGGTACTGTACCAAATTGAATTATGTACCCTAGGGGGTACACATTTTGTAACTGTATCGGTTAAATATCGGCTAATGTTTTAAAACATCAACCAATCAGGACGCACTTGCACACTTCCTAAATGTGGCCTCGTCGACAGGGTGCCGACAGCATTCCAAGCGCCAAGAACTCGGCCTCTGTGGCGTCTAAGTTGACAGCAACAGGACCATCTTCTTCTCCATCGTCTTCTCTATCTACACCTCTTTTTGCGCCTCGTAGAAGTGCCGGGAAGACGACAAAGTCTAATGTTAAGTCTACGAAGTTCGCTAATTCCAGCTCGGACGACTCTGCGTGGCTGCTACGCGCTCTAGACAAGAAGAAAAAGAAGAAATCTAAAGTCGATATAAAACCACAGGCTCTTAAGACCTCAGAGGTTGCTAAATCAGTCAAAACGACTCAGCAGAAGCCAAAAAATGACCGGAAAACTGGCGTCGTGGGGCTGTCAATGTCAGTGCAAGAACGACAGCAATTGTGGCGCAATGGAGCAGTCAAGAAACCTCATGATGAAGCTGCTGAACGAACCAAACAACAGGAGAGAGAACGCCAAGAAACAGGCTTCGATCGTGTGTTCCAGGAGGTTTTCGGCAAGGATCATAAGAAGGAGAAAGGAGACGACGAGGAAGAGCTGGACAGTATCCTTGGACGTACAGGATCATCCTCTTCAAGACTTCTAAGTGATGATGAAGAAGATAAAGATACGAAGGAGTCAGAAGCTAAATCGACGGGAAAACGGAAGGCTCCAGATGAAGAGACTTGGGGCTTCGCTTCCACTGGAACGGCTTTAAGTCTCGATGACTTTGACGCTCCAGCAGAAAGTACTGAGCCAGCTTCAAGTTCCTTTGGGAAGGCTGCGGAATTTGAGCGGTGGAAGACGGAGGACGCGCAGAGTGCAGTTAGTGACAACTTCGTGCGGCTCAACATGCGCAAAAGGTTCAAGGGAAGTTCCGGACGAGCCAAAAAGCGTCCGGCCTATCTGCGAGCTCGGAACGAGAACCCTTTGGATGAAGCTACTGGGGAGAACTCCACAGGTGTAGCACCGGTTGTTAATGCGAATGGAACCCAGCAACGCAAGCAGGATAAACCTCTCTTGGCTGACGATGGGGTGGATTTTATTGAAGAGTGTCTAGAGGCATTGGCCAAGGCTGAACAAGCACGTGGTCTTTTAGGCCAGACAGCTTCAAGTCCTTCTCAAGAGCAAGCAGAGCCGTTAGAACCTCCAAGATGTCATCACGCACTTGTGTGCCAGAGTTTGGAGGTGAAGAAGAAGAACAAGAACCACGGCCGCCGGTTTTTCGCGTGCCCTTTGAGCTTCGATGAAGGTCGCTGTGATTTTTTCCTGTGGGAAGACGATCACGTTCCAATGGCGCTTCAAACGCTATTTACTGCGTCTTCCACGACCAGTACCAGTGAATCAGCAGCACAAGCAGAAGCTGTTGAGTGTGTCCCTCTTAACATCGAAGCCAGTGAAGAAGAACAGCGACAAGCGATGGTGACAAACTTACGGCTGATCTTTGGCCATGCTGAATTTCGTCCAGGCCAACAATGGGCAATCTCAAGAGTTCTTCGTCGAAAAGATACGCTTCTTGTGCTGCCTACAGGCGCTGGTAAGTCCCTGTGCTACCAGTTCCCAGCGCTTTTCCTACCTGGTATCACCCTCGTCATTTCGCCGCTTATTTCGCTCATGAACGACCAGTACGAGAGTCTTCCCGCTCCATTAAAAGCCCGTGCTGTGTGTCTGTCCGGCTCGTCCGACTCGGGTTCCAAGGCGAAACACGCCGCTTTTGTCCGTGATTTACTGGCAGATAAACTGTCACTGATCTTCCTGTCCCCGGAGAAGGCGCTAGGTGCTGGTATGCAGGCGCTTCTTGCCATGCCGCGAGTTCGAGCTCGCTTGGCGCTTGTGTGTGTGGACGAAGCTCACTGCATTTCCGAGTGGTCTCATCACTTCCGTCCAAGTTATCTACGGTTAGCAGAGGTTTTCCGCCATGCGCAGTGTGTTCTGTGTGTCACAGCTACCGCTTCGAGACGCGTCGTGCACGATGTTCTCCATCAGCTTCGTTCCCGTCAAGTAGAGGCCAAGACAAGCGAAGATGAAAGTGATATGGTGCTTCAAATGCCGTGGCAGCGGAGAAACTTGGCGCTTGAGGTTCGTTCTGTCCGTTCTAACGACGAACGGCTACGACATCTCGTCCAAGCCCTTCCAGAGCTCAGTAAAGGACCAAAAGGAAGTGGTGGGGGAGTTATCGTGTACGTTCATCAGCAACGACAGACGGAAGAGTTATCGGCTTTGCTTCGTGAACAATTGCCTTCAACATGGCGGAGCTCGGGCAAAGTATTGGCGTTCCATGCTGGAATGACCCCTGAAGCTAAGGAGAAGGTTCGGAAGGGGTTCGCAAAAGGCAGAGTGCGTGTGGTTGTTGCTACGATTGCGTTTGGAATGGGTATCGACAAGAAGAATGTGCGTGCTGTGGTGCACTTCCATATGCCATCGTCAGTTGAGGGCTACGTCCAGCAGATCGGACGTGCTGGTCGTGATGGGAAAGCAGCTCGAGCTCTTCTCTATCTTCTGGACGACGACGCAGTTCACTTCCGCTCTTTGCTTTTCTCTACAGCGCTGCATCGAGATCAGCTTCGAAGACTTTTGGCGCTTGTTTTCCAGTATCAATTGGCCGATGCAAGTTCCAAACATGTTGTGAATGTCAACTACTCGAGTCAAAGAGCTGGTGGAGGCCTGATACTCGTGTCTCTCGAACGAGATTGGCTGGAACGGCATCTGGACTTGAAGGCGGCTACTGTGGAGACGTTTTTGACGTTGCTGGCACTTGACACACAACGTGAAGAAGACAAGGAGGGATTGCTCGTAACTCTTCGACCTCTGAGTATGAGTCGATGTACGTTACAGCTACTGGACACTCAAGCGAAGAAATTGGCCCCTCGTTCGTGTGTGAAGCTTCTGCTTGAAGCAGTTCGACGCAAGGAGCTACCAAATGCGCGGGTTACGCATCGCAAGGACGGGTATTTGAGCTCCTGGACCATCGACTTGCACTTACACGAGACAGCGCACTGGTACTCACGTGCTGTTAGCTCTAAAGGGAATGGAGAGGAAGTTTCGGCTCTTCTAGCCCACTCAAGTGCCCAACAGGAAGGAGAAACAACTGCTGCAGTCGTTGCAGCAGCATCAAATGAGCGGCGAATGCTGCAGGAACTACGAGCAGCTCAACAGACTGGCCAGATCCAACGCATGACGCTGTCGCAACCAGCTTTCCAGGTACAGTTGAGCTGGCGAGTGGAGGTGACGGAGGAGATCAAGGCTGAAGCTGTTGACCGATGGACTGCTGTTCTGTACGCGAAACACGAGCATCTTGAATCCCGTCAACTCAAGCGTCTTGTCCAGCTTTATGATGCTCTTAATGCAGCTGCGTTACCAGCTCCAGCACCGTCAAATCATGAAGAAGAAGAAGAAGATCTTGACGAGAAAGCACTCGCCCTGGAGACGAAGCTGGTTCATTATTTCGAGGACGATGTGGATGAGAAAGACAAGTCGGAAGAAGACCAACTACTGAAGGTGTTACGGCCGCTCACTGCGTCTCTGATTGAGTCTATTGAACGTGATACCCGTTCACTTGTCCTGCTTCGTTTAGGTGGCGAAGGTCCAAAAGAAGAAAACGAGGAGGAAAGCAAGAGTAATACCGAAGATGCCAAGTGGACGAGTTATGCGGTGGCGAAGGTTTTCCACGGGTTAACAACCCCACAACTCCCGACCCGACAATGGCGAGACCACGTCTGCTGGCGTCGATACTCTGACGTGGCTTTTGAACGCATCGTGCAGATCGCAAACAAAGTGTTACAGGAGGATCAGGAAGAATCAAAGGGGAATTAAACACACCACTGCACAATAGATTGCCATCTTTGTCCGCAATCCAAGAAATATCCTGAGCAACTGCATTATACCAACGGATCAGGACTTGAAGGTAAAGTTGAAGAGATTTTCTCCGGTATAAGAGCTAACTAAATTTGGGAGAGGTCTCACTGGTTTTCTAGCCGCTGCCAGGACGACTTGAGTCTGCAGATTTCATTCCTCGATTGCTGTCCAAGCCAGCGAAGCGCTCAAGAAATTCAGACTCTTCCTGTGCCTTCCGCTCCCTTCCTTATCAAGGACTCGAGCTCCCAGACCATCCTGTCCGTCGAGGGTCAATTGAAGAATGAAAGCCTTTGTGTTCTGATCGTCGTCAACAGCTTGTGGAGTTTTGATAGGCAAGCAATTGGGAGGGCCTGAGAACCACTAGAAGAAGCACCTGTGGATCTCTATTGTCACGGCTGCTATCGTTTCCAGGCCTGATGTTCCAGACAGCGACAAGGTGAGGAGCCAAGCTGGCGCGTAACTTACGCAGGACATCTGCTGCTTGGAGGACATCTCTGACCCAAATGTCGTCGTTGTGGACATAGGAAACAGTGGGGGAGGGTCTTCTCGTCAACCGCACAATCTACTGTCATCGAGCTCGCTTGGATCTTGTGTGTGTGGACGAAGCTCACTGCATTTCTGAGTGGTCTCATCACTTCCGTCCAAGTTATCTACGGTTAGCAGAGGTTTTCCGCCATGCGCAGTGTGTTCTGTGTGTCACAGCTACCGCTTCGAGACGCGTTGTGCGCGATGTTCTCCATCAGCTTCGCTCCCGTCAAGTAGAGGCCAAGACAAGCGAAGATGAAAGTGATATGGTGCTTCAAATGCCGTGGCAGCGGAGAAACTTGGCGCTTGAGGTTCGTTCTGTCCGTTCTAACGACGAACGGCTACGACATCTCGTCCAAGCCCTTCCAGAGCTCAGTAAAGGGCCAAAAGGAAGTGGTGGGGGAGTTATCGTGTACGTTCATCAGCAACGACAGACGGAAGAGTTATCGGCTTTGCTTCGTGAACAATTGCCTTCAACATGGCGGAGCTCGGGCAAAGTATTGGCGTTCCATGCTGGAATGACCCCTGAAGCTAAGGAGAAGGTTCGGAAGGGGTTCGCAAAAGGCAGAGTGCGTGTGGTTGTTGCTACGATTGCGTTTGGAATGGGGATCGACAAGAAGAATGTGCGTGCTGTGGTGCACTTCCATATGCCATCGTCAGTTGAGGGCTACGTCCAGCAGATCGGACGTGCTGGTCGTGATGGGAAAGCAGCTCGAGCTCTTCTCTATCTTCTGGACGACGACGCTGTTCACTTCCGCTCTTTGCTTTTCTCTACAGCGTTGCATCAAGATCAGCTTCGGAGACTTTTGGCGCTTGTTTTCCAGTACCAATTGGCTGATGCAAGCTCCAAACATATTGTGAATGTCAACTACTTGAGTCAAAGACCTGGTGGAGGCCTGACACTCGTGTCTCTCGAACGAGATTGGCTGGAACGGCATCTGGACTTGAAGGCGGCTACTGTGGAGACGTTTTTGACGTTGCAGGCACTTACGCTGTGAATTGAACTTGGACTGACGAAGTGGGCGAGGTGAGGCTCGCCGAGGTGAAGAATACGGTGGCCAGAGTATCTTTTTCGTTGGGGAATTTTCTCCACATGGCAGCAATTTTCAACTTTCACGTTAGCAGCGAGAGGACCCAGAACCCAGGCATTGGGAAACGTAAAGACCCACGATTTAAGGCTCCAGAAGGGTTTTTTAGACTCCCTGCTGTAGAGGAAAGGATTGCAGTATCACCAGGTGACCAGGTGACCGTGAACGGCTGAATTTCTGACCTGGCAGTTGTTTGGGAGATTTCTGGACGATTCGTTGTTAGTACCGAAGTTTCCGTTTTGGAAGGCTGACAGGTGGATAGAGGCTGTTACGTAGTTCTCGTTTAGCTGGCGGCCATCAGGTAATGTGGTGAAGAATGTTTTTTTAGAGATCAAATCGAACTAACCCCGCTTCTTGATGCTTGCAGGAAAAATGAATATTCCAATGGATAAAATGCTGCCGAAATCTCGGAAGAAAATTTAGACGCAGAGTTATCGGCTTCCTGACAAATCTGCGCCGGATTTTTATTTTACATGAATATTACGATGTTTCTATGATTTTTTTACGTGTGGCAGATGCAGAATGTGGTGCTAGTGTTCACGTTCTCGACCACAACTGTTTCTTGGTTGCAAGGTGTACAATTTCAAGACTACCAGAACCTTTTTTTATTCTCTTGAGACTATGCTCCATAGTATGCCAAATGTCAGAATGGAGAAACTCCTGGTTCTACTTCGCTACTACTCAACATCTATGGAGGGTTTTAGAAACTATGCGCTTTGAAGAGCAGACGCTGGATTCGTGAGGCTCAGATCGAGGGATATCATTTGCCTTTGAGTCATGTGTTGTCTGTTTTCCGCCATGCGCAGTGTGTTCTGTGGAACGAGAACCCTTTGGATGAAGCTACTGGGGAGAACTCCACAGGTGTAGCACCGGTTGTTAATGCGAATGGAACCCAGCAATGCAAGCAGGATAAACCTCTCTTGGCTGACGATGGGGTGGATTTTATTGAAGAGTGTCTCGAGGCATTGGCCAAGGCTGAACAAGCACGTGATCTTTCAGGCCAGACAGCTTCAAGTCCTTCTCAAGAGCAAGCAGAGCCGTTGGAACCACCAAGATGTCATCACGCACTTGTGTGCCAGAGTTTGGAGGTGAAGAAGAAGAACAAGAACCACGGCCGCCGGTTTTTCGCGTGCCCTTTGAGTTTCGATGAAGGTCGCTGTGATTTTTTCCTGTGGGAAGATGATCACGCTCCAATGGCGCTTCAAACGCTATTTACTGCGTCTTCCACGACCAGTACCAGTGAATCAGCAGCACAAGCACAAGCTGTTGAGTGTGTCCCTCTTAACATCGAAGCCAGTGAAGAAGAACAGCGACAAGCGATGGTGACAAACTTACGGCTGATCTTTGGTCATGCTGAATTTCGTCCAGGCCAACTATGGGCAATCTCAAGAGTTCTTCGTCGAAAAGATACACTTCTTGTGCTGCCTACAGGCGCTGGTAAGTCGCTGTGCTACCAGTTCCCAGCGCTTTTCCTACCTGGTATCACCCTCGTCATTTCGCCGCTTATTTCGCTCATGAACGACCAGTACGAGAGTCTTCCCGCTCCATTAAAAGCCCGTGCTGTGTGTCTGTCCGGCTCGTCCGACTCGGGTTCCAAGGCGAAACACGCCGCTTTTGTCCGTGATTTACTGGCAGATAAACTGTCACTGATCTTCCTGTCCCCGGAGAAGGCGCTAGGTGCTGGTATGCAGGCGCTTCTTGCCATGCCGCGAGTTCGAGCTCGCTTGGCGCTTGTGTGTGTGGACGAAGCTCACTGCATTTCTGAGTGGTCTCATCACTTCCGTCCAAGTTATCTACGGTTAGCAGAGGTTTTCCGCCATGCGCAGTGTGTTCTGTGTGTCACAGCTACCGCTTCGAGACGCGTTGTGCACGATGTTCTCCATCAGCTTCGTTCCCGTCAAGTAGAGGCCAAGACAAGCGAAGATGAAAGTGATATGGTGCTTCAAATGCCGTGGCAGCGGAGAAACTTGGCTCTTGAGGTTCGTTCTGTCCGTTCTAACGACGAACGGCTACGACATCTCGTCCAAGCCCTTCCAGAGCTCAGTAAAGGACCAAAAGGAAGTGGTGGGGGAGTTATCGTGTACGTTCATCAGCAACGACAGACGGAAGAGTTATCGGCTTTGCTTCGTGAACAATTGCCTTCAACATGGCGGAGCTCGGGCAAAGTATTGGCGTTCCATGCTGGAATGACCCCTGAAGCTAAGGAGAAGGTTCGGAAGGGGTTCGCAAAAGGCAGAGTGCGTGTGGTTGTTGCTACGATTGCGTTTGGAATGGGTATCGACAAGAAGAATGTGCGTGCTGTGGTGCATTTCCATATGCCATCGTCAGTTGAGGGCTACGTCCAGCAGATCGGACGTGCTGGTCGTGATGGGAAAGCAGCTCGAGCTCTTCTCTATCTTCTGGACGACGACGCTGTTCACTTCCGCTCTTTGCTTTTCTCTACAGCACTGCATCAAGATCAGCTTCGGAGACTTTTGGCGCTTGTTTTCCAGTATCAATTGGCTGACAAACATGTTGTGAATGTGAACTACTCGAGTCAAAGACCTGGTGGAGGCCTGACACTCGTGTCTCTCGAACGAGACTGGCTGGAACGGCATCTGGACTTGAAGGCGGCTACTGTGGAGACGTTTTTGACGTTGCTGGCACTTGACACACAGCGTGAAGAAGACAAGGAGGGATTGCTCGTAACTCTTCGACCTCTGAGTATGAGTCGGTGTACGTTACAGCTACTGGACACTCAAGCGAAGAAATTGGCCCCTCGTTCGTGTGTGAAGCTTCTGCTTGAAGCAGTTCGAAGCAAGGAGCTACCAAATGCGCGGGTTACGCATCGCAAGGACGGGTATTTGAGCTCCTGGACCATCGACTTGCACTTACACGAGACAGCGCACTGGTACTCACGTGCTGTTAGCTCTAAAGGGAATGGAGAGGAAGTTTCGGCTCTTCTAGCCCACTCAAGTGCCCAACAGGAAGGAGAAACAACTGCTGCAGTCGTTGCAGCAGCATCAAATGAGCGGCGAATGCTGCAGGAACTACGAGCAGCTCAACAGACTGGCCAGATCCAACGCATGACGCTGTCGCAACCAGCTTTCCAGGTACAGTTGAGCTGGCGAGTGGAGGTGACGGAGGAGATCAAGGCTGAAGCTGTTGACCGATGGACTGCTGTTCTGTACGCGAAACACGAGCATCTTGAATCCCGTCAACTCAAGCGTCTTGTCCAGCTTTATGATGCTCTTAATGCAGCTGCGTTACCAGCTCCAGCACCGTCAAATCATGAAGAAGAAGAAGAAGATCTTGACGAGAAAGCACTCGCCCTGGAGACGAAGCTGGTTCATTATTTCGAGGACGATGTGGATGAGAAAGACAAGTCGGAAGAAGACCAACTACTGAAGGTGTTACGGCCGCTCACTGCGTCTCTGATTGAGTCTATTGAACGTGATACCCGTTCACTTGTCCTGCTTCGTTTAGGTGGCGAAGGTCCAAAAGAAGAAAACGAGGAGGAAAGCAAGAGTAATACCGAAGATGCCAAGTGGACGAGTTATGCGGTGGCGAAGGTTTTCCACGGGTTAACAACCCCACAACTCCCGACCCGACAATGGCGAGACCACGTCTGCTGGCGTCGATACTCTGACGTGGCTTTTGAACGCATCGTGCAGATCGCAAACAAAGTGTTACAGGAGGATCAGGAAGAATCAAAGGGGAATTAAACACACCACTGCACAATAGATTGCCATCTTTGTCCGCAATCCAAGAAATATCCTGAGCAACTGCATTATACCAACGGATCAGGACTTGAAGGTAAAGTTGAAGAGATTTTCTCCGGTATAAGAGCTAACTAAATTTGGGAGAGGTCTCACTGGTTTTCTAGCCGCTGCAAGGACGACTTGAGTCTGCAGATTTCATTCCTCGATTGCTGTCCAAGCCAGCGAAGCGCTCAAGAAAGTCAGACTCTTCCTGTGCCTTTCGCTCCCTTCCTTATCAAGGACTCGAGCTCCCAGACCATCCTGTCCGTCGAGGGTCAATTGAAGAATGAAAGCCTTTGTGTTCTGATCGACGTCAACAACTTGTGGAGTTGTGCTAGGCAAGCAATTGGGAGGGCCTGAGAACCACTGGAAGAAGCACCTGTGGAGCTCTATTGTCACGGCTGCTATCGTTTCCAGGACTGATGTTCCAGACAGCGACAAGGTGAAGAGCCAAGCTGGCGCGTAACTTACGCAGGACATCTGCTGCTTGGAGGACATCTCTGACCCAAATGTCGTCGTTGTGGACATAGGAAACAGTGGGGGAGGGTCTTCTCGTCAACCGCACACACACATCCGTCTATTGTCATCTGGATGCCAAAATCTGCCTGCAAATGACAATTGCTGCGACTTCCGTTGCACTGAATGAGGCAAGATTGCTTGGAAAGATGATTTCGACCCGTGCCTCCTTCTGGACAAGGTTACAGACTTCAACCCGACTCTATTCAGTATTCCCAGCTATGCCCGACCGAAGATGCCTACTAGAAACCTGTTCCAGTCCTAGTCCAAGACCAAGTTCACGATTGCAACCTCGTTCATAGAGAAGATCACCAGTTCCTTACTACGCTTATTTCTGCCCAGTACTACAACGTGGTGCCATTTTCCCCGCGACTATTAACGTGCAAGTGCTCGAGCTTCCAGCCACCAAGTTCTCCAAGTTAAAGAAAAGCTCAGCTTCGACTTCAGCCATAGGATCCTCGTAGCTAAAATGGCTTGGAGAATTCCTTCCCGTGGCATTTCGACCAACCTATTGTCCAGCTTCAGCTCCAGCTCACAAGTGCAGTGGCGACTTCTACTTCGAGGCCTACTGCTATTTTACAGCTTTAGAGTCTACTTCTCTTGGAGCAAATCGATCGCACAACCTCCGCCGTCACCGGTGTACCAGCTTTTCACTGGCGCTCCTCAATGTCGCTGACCTCAACCTCCAACAACGACGCCAATTGGTCTCCGCAGTCTTCGCTCGGCTGTTAAATATGACAGAGAGAAGGCCAATTCGTCTCGGCGACCTTCGCTCGGCTGATACATGCAACAAAGAGAAGGTCTGTTTTGGATTGATGCGGCACTTTCGTCGTCTTTCGGTCAAGATCCGCTCAGCGCTGGGAAACTTACGCAAGGCCGTCACGAGTTCGCATTCACATCTCGCCACAGCTCCATCTTCTTCTCCCGTGACGTGGAATTTGGGCTACATGCTCTCACACGGCTGCATCAGCACTTTCGCTTTCGAGAAGTCCACGGAGATGCCACCTTTGGGATGCGGTGGATCTATTTTACTGGAAGTGAATCTGTCACTTTTGCGTGAATTGGACTTGGACTGACGAAGTGGGCGAGGTGAGGCCCGCCGAGGTTGAGAATACGGTGGCCAGAGTATCTTTTTCGTTGGGAATTTTCTCCACATGGCAGCAATTTTCAACTTTCACGATAGCAGCGAGAGGACCCAGAACCCAGGCATTGGGAAACGTAAAGACCCACGATTCAAGGCTCCAGAAGGGTTTTTTAGACTCCCCTGCTGTAGAGAAAAGGATTGCAGTATCACCAGGTGACCAGGTGCAAGCGTGATTACCGTGAACGGCTGAATTTCTGACCTGTCAGTTGTTTGGGAGATTTCTGGAGGAGTACCGAAGTTTCCGTTTTGGAAGTTTGGCAGGAGGATAGAGGTTGTTACGTAGTTCTCGTTTAGCTGGCGACCTTCAGGTAATGTGGTGAAGAATAGTTGTTAGAGATCAAATCGAACTAACGCCGCTTCTTGATGCTTGCAGAAAAATTGGATTTTCGAATGGATAAAATGCTGCCAAAATCTTGTTTTGGCTTGGAAGAAACGTTAGACGCAGTTATCGGCTTCGTGACAAATCTGCGCCGGAGATTTACATGAATATTACGATGTTTCTATGACTATATTTTTTTTACGTGTGGCAGATGCAGAATGTGGTGCTAGTGTTCACGTCAACTGTTTCTTGGTTGCAAGGTGGACAATTTCAAGACTACCAGAACCTTTTTTTATTTCTCTTGAGACTATGCTCCATAGTATGCCAAATGTGAGAATGGAGAACTCCTGGTTCTACTTCGCTACTACTCAACATCTATGGAGGGTTTTAGAAACCATGCGCTTTGAAGAGCAGACGCTGGATTCGTGAGGCTCAGATCGAGGTATATCATTTGCCTTTGAGTCATGTGTTGACTGTGCTGATTTGAGATACCAACTGGAGATCGTTCCTGATGCAGACCAACAACGGGTCCGCGGTGTAAGCAAACAAGATACTTCCAACAATGGGCAATCTCAAGAGTTCTTCGTCGAAAAGATACACTTCTTGTGCTGCCTACAGGCGCTGGTAAGTCGCTGTGCTACCAGTTTCCAGCGCTTTTCCTACCTGGTATCACCCTCGTCATTTCGCCGCTTATTTCGCTCATGAACGACCAGTACGAGAGTCTTCCCGCTCCATTAAAAGCCCGTGCTGTGTGTCTGTCCGGCTCGTCCGACTCGGGTTCCAAGGCGAAACACGCCGCTTTTGTCCGTGATTTACTGGCAGATAAACTGTCACTGATCTTCCTGTCCCCGGAGAAAGCGCTAGGTGCTGGTATGCAGGCGCTTCTTGCCATGCCGCGAGTTCGAGCTCGCTTGGCGCTTGTGTGTGTGGACGAAGCTCACTGCATTTCTGAGTGGTCTCATCACTTCCGTCCAAGTTATCTACGGTTAGCAGAGGTTTTCCGCCATGCGCAGTGTGTTCTGTGTGTCACAGCTACCGCTTCGAGACGCGTCGTGCACGATGTTCTCCATCAGCTTCGTTCCCGTCAAGTAGAGGCCAAGACAAGCGAAGATGAAAGTGATATGGTGCTTCAAATGCCGTGGCAGCGGAGAAACTTGGCTCTTGAGGTTCGTTCTGTCCGTTCTAACGACGAACGGCTACGACATCTCGTCCAAGCCCTTCCAGAGCTCAGTAAAGGACCAAAAGGAAGTGGTGGGGGAGTTATCGTGTACGTTCATCAGCAACGACAGACGGAAGAGTTATCGGCTTTGCTTCGTGAACAATTGCCTTCAACATGGCGGAGCTCGGGCAAAGTATTGGCGTTCCATGCTGGAATGACCCCTGAAGCTAAGGAGAAGGTTCGGAAGGGGTTCGCAAAAGGCAGAGTGCGTGTGGTTGTTGCTACGATTGCGTTTGGAATGGGTATCGACAAGAAGAATGTGCGTGCTGTGGTGCATTTCCATATGCCATCGTCAGTTGAGGGCTACGTCCAGCAGATCGGACGTGCTGGTCGTGATGGGAAAGCAGCTCGAGCTCTTCTCTATCTTCTGGACGACGACGCTGTTCACTTCCGCTCTTTGCTTTTCTCTACAGCACTGCATCAAGATCAGCTTCGGAGACTTTTGGCGCTTGTTTTCCAGTATCAATTGGCTGACAAACATGTTGTGAATGTGAACTACTCGAGTCAAAGACCTGGTGGAGGCCTGACACTCGTGTCTCTCGAACGAGACTGGCTGGAACGGCATCTGGACTTGAAGGCGGCTACTGTGGAGACGTTTTTGACGTTGCTGGCACTTGACACACAGCGTGAAGAAGACAAGGAGGGATTGCTCGTAACTCTTCGACCTCTGAGTATGAGTCGGTGTACGTTACAGCTACTGGACACTCAAGCGAAGAAATTGGCCCCTCGTTCGTGTGTGAAGCTTCTGCTTGAAGCAGTTCGAAGCAAGGAGCTACCAAATGCGCGGGTTACGCATCGCAAGGACGGGTATTTGAGCTCCTGGACCATCGACTTGCACTTACACGAGACAGCGCACTGGTACTCACGTGCTGTTAGCTCTAAAGGGAATGGAGAGGAAGTTTCGGCTCTTCTAGCCCACTCAAGTGCCCAACAGGAAGGAGAAACAACTGCTGCAGTCGTTGCAGCAGCATCAAATGAGCGGCGAATGCTGCAGGAACTACGAGCAGCTCAACAGACTGGCCAGATCCAACGCATGACGCTGTCGCAACCAGCTTTCCAGGTACAGTTGAGCTGGCGAGTGGAGGTGACGGAGGAGATCAAGGCTGAAGCTGTTGACCGATGGACTGCTGTTCTGTACGCGAAACACGAGCATCTTGAATCCCGTCAACTCAAGCGTCTTGTCCAGCTTTATGATGCTCTTAATGCAGCTGCGTTACCAGCTCCAGCACCGTCAAATCATGAAGAAGAAGAAGAAGATCTTGACGAGAAAGCACTCGCCCTGGAGACGAAGCTGGTTCATTATTTCGAGGACGATGTGGATGAGAAAGACAAGTCGGAAGAAGACCAACTACTGAAGGTGTTACGGCCGCTCACTGCGTCTCTGATTGAGTCTATTGAACGTGATACCCGTTCACTTGTCCTGCTTCGTTTAGGTGGCGAAGGTCCAAAAGAAGAAAACGAGGAGGAAAGCAAGAGTAATACCGAAGATGCCAAGTGGACGAGTTATGCGGTGGCGAAGGTTTTCCACGGGTTAACAACCCCACAACTCCCGACCCGACAATGGCGAGACCACGTCTGCTGGCGTCGATACTCTGACGTGGCTTTTGAACGCATCGTGCAGATCGCAAACAAAGTGTTACAGGAGGATCAGGAAGAATCAAAGGGGAATTAAACACACCACTGCACAATAGATTGCCATCTTTGTCCGCAATCCAAGAAATATCCTGAGCAACTGCATTATACCAACGGATCAGGACTTGAAGGTAAAGTTGAAGAGATTTTCTCCGGTATAAGAGCTAACTAAATTTGGGAGAGGTCTCACTGGTTTTCTAGCCGCTGCAAGGACGACTTGAGTCTGCAGATTTCATTCCTCGATTGCTGTCCAAGCCAGCGAAGCGCTCAAGAAAGTCAGACTCTTCCTGTGCCTTTCGCTCCCTTCCTTATCAAGGACTCGAGCTCCCAGACCATCCTGTCCGTCGAGGGTCAATTGAAGAATGAAAGCCTTTGTGTTCTGATCGACGTCAACAACTTGTGGAGTTGTGCTAGGCAAGCAATTGGGAGGGCCTGAGAACCACTGGAAGAAGCACCTGTGGAGCTCTATTGTCACGGCTGCTATCGTTTCCAGGACTGATGTTCCAGACAGCGACAAGGTGAAGAGCCAAGCTGGCGCGTAACTTACGCAGGACATCTGCTGCTTGGAGGACATCTCTGACCCAAATGTCGTCGTTGTGGACATAGGAAACAGTGGGGGAGGGTCTTCTCGTCAACCGCACACACACATCCGTCTATTGTCATCTGGATGCCAAAATCTGCCTGCAAATGACAATTGCTGCGACTTCCGTTGCACTGAATGAGGCAAGATTGCTTGGAAAGATGATTTCGACCCGTGCCTCCTTCTGGACAAGGTTACAGACTTCAACCCGACTCTATTCAGTATTCCCAGCTATGCCCGACCGAAGATGCCTACTAGAAACCTGTTCCAGTCCTAGTCCAAGACCAAGTTCACGATTGCAACCTCGTTCATAGAGAAGATCACCAGTTCCTTACTACGCTTATTTCTGCCCAGTACTACAACGTGGTGCCATTTTCCCCGCGACTATTAACGTGCAAGTGCTCGAGCTTCCAGCCACCAAGTTCTCCAAGTTAAAGAAAAGCTCAGCTTCGACTTCAGCCATAGGATCCTCGTAGCTAAAATGGCTTGGAGAATTCCTTCCCGTGGCATTTCGACCAACCTATTGTCCAGCTTCAGCTCCAGCTCACAAGTGCAGTGGCGACTTCTACTTCGAGGCCTACTGCTATTTTACAGCTTTAGAGTCTACTTCTCTTGGAGCAAATCGATCGCACAACCTCCGCCGTCACCGGTGTACCAGCTTTTCACTGGCGCTCCTCAATGTCGCTGACCTCAACCTCCAACAACGACGCCAATTGGTCTCCGCAGTCTTCGCTCGGCTGTTAAATATGACAGAGAGAAGGCCAATTCGTCTCGGCGACCTTCGCTCGGCTGATACATGCAACAAAGAGAAGGTCTGTTTTGGATTGATGCGGCACTTTCGTCGTCTTTCGGTCAAGATCCGCTCAGCGCTGGGAAACTTACGCAAGGCCGTCACGAGTTCGCATTCACATCTCGCCACAGCTCCATCTTCTTCTCCCGTGACGTGGAATTTGGGCTACATGCTCTCACACGGCTGCATCAGCACTTTCGCTTTCGAGAAGTCCACGGAGATGCCACCTTTGGGATGCGGTGGATCTATTTTACTGGAAGTGAATCTGTCACTTTTGCGTGAATTGGACTTGGACTGACGAAGTGGGCGAGGTGAGGCCCGCCGAGGTTGAGAATACGGTGGCCAGAGTATCTTTTTCGTTGGGAATTTTCTCCACATGGCAGCAATTTTCAACTTTCACGATAGCAGCGAGAGGACCCAGAACCCAGGCATTGGGAAACGTAAAGACCCACGATTCAAGGCTCCAGAAGGGTTTTTTTAGACTCCCCTGCTGTAGAGAAAAGGATTGCAGTATCACCAGGTGACCAGGTGCAAGCGTGATTACCGTGAACGGCTGAATTTCTGACCTGTCAGTTGTTTGGGAGATTTCTGGAGGAGTACCGAAGTTTCCGTTTTGGAAGTTTGGCAGGAGGATAGAGGTTGTTACGTAGTTCTCGTTTAGCTGGCGACCTTCAGGTAATGTGGTGAAGAATAGTTGTTAGAGATCAAATCGAACTAACGCCGCTTCTTGATGCTTGCAGAAAAATTGGATTTTCGAATGGATAAAATGCTGCCAAAATCTTGTTTTGGCTTGGAAGAAACGTTAGACGCAGTTATCGGCTTCGTGACAAATCTGCGCCGGAGATTTACATGAATATTACGATGTTTCTATGACTATATTTTTTTTACGTGTGGCAGATGCAGAATGTGGTGCTAGTGTTCACGTCAACTGTTTCTTGGTTGCAAGGTGGACAATTTCAAGACTACCAGAACCTTTTTTTATTTCTCTTGAGACTATGCTCCATAGTATGCCAAATGTGAGAATGGAGAACTCCTGGTTCTACTTCGCTACTACTCAACATCTATGGAGGGTTTTAGAAACCATGCGCTTTGAAGAGCAGACGCTGGATTCGTGAGGCTCAGATCGAGGTATATCATTTGCCTTTGAGTCATGTGTTGACTGTGCTGATTTGAGATACCAACTGGAGATCGTTCCTGATGCAGACCAACAACGGGTCCGCGGTGTAAGCAAACAAGATACTTCCAACAATGGGCAATCTCAAGAGTTCTTCGTCGAAAAGATACACTTCTTGTGCTGCCTACAGGCGCTGGTAAGTCGCTGTGCTACCAGTTTCCAGCGCTTTTCCTACCTGGTATCACCCTCGTCATTTCGCCGCTTATTTCGCTCATGAACGACCAGTACGAGAGTCTTCCCGCTCCATTAAAAGCCCGTGCTGTGTGTCTGTCCGGCTCGTCCGACTCGGGTTCCAAGGCGAAACACGCCGCTTTTGTCCGTGATTTACTGGCAGATAAACTGTCACTGATCTTCCTGTCCCCGGAGAAAGCGCTAGGTGCTGGTATGCAGGCGCTTCTTGCCATGCCGCGAGTTCGAGCTCGCTTGGCGCTTGTGTGTGTGGACGAAGCTCACTGCATTTCTGAGTGGTCTCATCACTTCCGTCCAAGTTATCTACGGTTAGCAGAGGTTTTCCGCCATGCGCAGTGTGTTCTGTGTGTCACAGCTACCGCTTCGAGACGCGTCGTGCACGATGTTCTCCATCAGCTTCGTTCCCGTCAAGTAGAGGCCAAGACAAGCGAAGATGAAAGTGATATGGTGCTTCAAATGCCGTGGCAGCGGAGAAACTTGGCTCTTGAGGTTCGTTCTGTCCGTTCTAACGACGAACGGCTACGACATCTCGTCCAAGCCCTTCCAGAGCTCAGTAAAGGACCAAAAGGAAGTGGTGGGGGAGTTATCGTGTACGTTCATCAGCAACGACAGACGGAAGAGTTATCGGCTTTGCTTCGTGAACAATTGCCTTCAACATGGCGGAGCTCGGGCAAAGTATTGGCGTTCCATGCTGGAATGACCCCTGAAGCTAAGGAGAAGGTTCGGAAGGGGTTCGCAAAAGGCAGAGTGCGTGTGGTTGTTGCTACGATTGCGTTTGGAATGGGTATCGACAAGAAGAATGTGCGTGCTGTGGTGCATTTCCATATGCCATCGTCAGTTGAGGGCTACGTCCAGCAGATCGGACGTGCTGGTCGTGATGGGAAAGCAGCTCGAGCTCTTCTCTATCTTCTGGACGACGACGCTGTTCACTTCCGCTCTTTGCTTTTCTCTACAGCACTGCATCAAGATCAGCTTCGGAGACTTTTGGCGCTTGTTTTCCAGTATCAATTGGCTGACAAACATGTTGTGAATGTGAACTACTCGAGTCAAAGACCTGGTGGAGGCCTGACACTCGTGTCTCTCGAACGAGACTGGCTGGAACGGCATCTGGACTTGAAGGCGGCTACTGTGGAGACGTTTTTGACGTTGCTGGCACTTGACACACAGCGTGAAGAAGACAAGGAGGGATTGCTCGTAACTCTTCGACCTCTGAGTATGAGTCGGTGTACGTTACAGCTACTGGACACTCAAGCGAAGAAATTGGCCCCTCGTTCGTGTGTGAAGCTTCTGCTTGAAGCAGTTCGAAGCAAGGAGCTACCAAATGCGCGGGTTACGCATCGCAAGGACGGGTATTTGAGCTCCTGGACCATCGACTTGCACTTACACGAGACAGCGCACTGGTACTCACGTGCTGTTAGCTCTAAAGGGAATGGAGAGGAAGTTTCGGCTCTTCTAGCCCACTCAAGTGCCCAACAGGAAGGAGAAACAACTGCTGCAGTCGTTGCAGCAGCATCAAATGAGCGGCGAATGCTGCAGGAACTACGAGCAGCTCAACAGACTGGCCAGATCCAACGCATGACGCTGTCGCAACCAGCTTTCCAGGTACAGTTGAGCTGGCGAGTGGAGGTGACGGAGGAGATCAAGGCTGAAGCTGTTGACCGATGGACTGCTGTTCTGTACGCGAAACACGAGCATCTTGAATCCCGTCAACTCAAGCGTCTTGTCCAGCTTTATGATGCTCTTAATGCAGCTGCGTTACCAGCTCCAGCACCGTCAAATCATGAAGAAGAAGAAGAAGATCTTGACGAGAAAGCACTCGCCCTGGAGACGAAGCTGGTTCATTATTTCGAGGACGATGTGGATGAGAAAGACAAGTCGGAAGAAGACCAACTACTGAAGGTGTTACGGCCGCTCACTGCGTCTCTGATTGAGTCTATTGAACGTGATACCCGTTCACTTGTCCTGCTTCGTTTAGGTGGCGAAGGTCCAAAAGAAGAAAACGAGGAGGAAAGCAAGAGTAATACCGAAGATGCCAAGTGGACGAGTTATGCGGTGGCGAAGGTTTTCCACGGGTTAACAACCCCACAACTCCCGACCCGACAATGGCGAGACCACGTCTGCTGGCGTCGATACTCTGACGTGGCTTTTGAACGCATCGTGCAGATCGCAAACAAAGTGTTACAGGAGGATCAGGAAGAATCAAAGGGGAATTAAACACACCACTGCACAATAGATTGCCATCTTTGTCCGCAATCCAAGAAATATCCTGAGCAACTGCATTATACCAACGGATCAGGACTTGAAGGTAAAGTTGAAGAGATTTTCTCCGGTATAAGAGCTAACTAAATTTGGGAGAGGTCTCACTGGTTTTCTAGCCGCTGCAAGGACGACTTGAGTCTGCAGATTTCATTCCTCGATTGCTGTCCAAGCCAGCGAAGCGCTCAAGAAAGTCAGACTCTTCCTGTGCCTTTCGCTCCCTTCCTTATCAAGGACTCGAGCTCCCAGACCATCCTGTCCGTCGAGGGTCAATTGAAGAATGAAAGCCTTTGTGTTCTGATCGACGTCAACAACTTGTGGAGTTGTGCTAGGCAAGCAATTGGGAGGGCCTGAGAACCACTGGAAGAAGCACCTGTGGAGCTCTATTGTCACGGCTGCTATCGTTTCCAGGACTGATGTTCCAGACAGCGACAAGGTGAAGAGCCAAGCTGGCGCGTAACTTACGCAGGACATCTGCTGCTTGGAGGACATCTCTGACCCAAATGTCGTCGTTGTGGACATAGGAAACAGTGGGGGAGGGTCTTCTCGTCAACCGCACACACACATCCGTCTATTGTCATCTGGATGCCAAAATCTGCCTGCAAATGACAATTGCTGCGACTTCCGTTGCACTGAATGAGGCAAGATTGCTTGGAAAGATGATTTCGACCCGTGCCTCCTTCTGGACAAGGTTACAGACTTCAACCCGACTCTATTCAGTATTCCCAGCTATGCCCGACCGAAGATGCCTACTAGAAACCTGTTCCAGTCCTAGTCCAAGACCAAGTTCACGATTGCAACCTCGTTCATAGAGAAGATCACCAGTTCCTTACTACGCTTATTTCTGCCCAGTACTACAACGTGGTGCCATTTTCCCCGCGACTATTAACGTGCAAGTGCTCGAGCTTCCAGCCACCAAGTTCTCCAAGTTAAAGAAAAGCTCAGCTTCGACTTCAGCCATAGGATCCTCGTAGCTAAAATGGCTTGGAGAATTCCTTCCCGTGGCATTTCGACCAACCTATTGTCCAGCTTCAGCTCCAGCTCACAAGTGCAGTGGCGACTTCTACTTCGAGGCCTACTGCTATTTTACAGCTTTAGAGTCTACTTCTCTTGGAGCAAATCGATCGCACAACCTCCGCCGTCACCGGTGTACCAGCTTTCACTGGCGCTCCTCAATGTCGCTGACCTCAACCTCCAACAACGACGCCAATTGGTCTCCGCAGTCTTCGCTCGGCTGTTAAATATGACAGAGAGAAGGCCAATTCGTCTCGGCGACCTTCGCTCGGCTGATACATGCAACAAAGAGAAGGTCTGTTTTGGATTGATGCGGCACTTTCGTCGTCTTTCGGTCAAGATCCGCTCAGCGCTGGGAAACTTACGCAAGGCCGTCACGAGTTCGCATTCACATCTCGCCACAGCTCCATCTTCTTCTCCCGTGACGTGGAATTTGGGCTACATGCTCTCACACGGCTGCATCAGCACTTTCGCTTTCGAGAAGTCCACGGAGATGCCACCTTTGGGATGCGGTGGATCTATTTTACTGGAAGTGAATCTGTCACTTTTGCGTGAATTGGACTTGGACTGACGAAGTGGGCGAGGTGAGGCCCGCCGAGGTTGAGAATACGGTGGCCAGAGTATCTTTTTCGTTGGGAATTTTCTCCACATGGCAGCAATTTTCAACTTTCACGATAGCAGCGAGAGGACCCAGAACCCAGGCATTGGGAAACGTAAAGACCCACGATTCAAGGCTCCAGAAGGGTTTTTTTAGACTCCCCTGCTGTAGAGAAAAGGATTGCAGTATCACCAGGTGACCAGGTGCAAGCGTGATTACCGTGAACGGCTGAATTTCTGACCTGTCAGTTGTTTGGGAGATTTCTGGAGGAGTACCGAAGTTTCCGTTTTGGAAGTTTGGCAGGAGGATAGAGGTTGTTACGTAGTTCTCGTTTAGCTGGCGACCTTCAGGTAATGTGGTGAAGAATAGTTGTTAGAGATCAAATCGAACTAACGCCGCTTCTTGATGCTTGCAGAAAAATTGGATTTTCGAATGGATAAAATGCTGCCAAAATCTTGTTTTGGCTTGGAAGAAACGTTAGACGCAGTTATCGGCTTCGTGACAAATCTGCGCCGGAGATTTACATGAATATTACGATGTTTCTATGACTATATTTTTTTTACGTGTGGCAGATGCAGAATGTGGTGCTAGTGTTCACGTCAACTGTTTCTTGGTTGCAAGGTGGACAATTTCAAGACTACCAGAACCTTTTTTTTATTTCTCTTGAGACTATGCTCCATAGTATGCCAAATGTGAGAATGGAGAACTCCTGGTTCTACTTCGCTACTACTCAACATCTATGGAGGGTTTTAGAAACCATGCGCTTTGAAGAGCAGACGCTGGATTCGTGAGGCTCAGATCGAGGTATATCATTTGCCTTTGAGTCATGTGTTGACTGTGCTGATTTGAGATACCAACTGGAGATCGTTCCTGATGCAGACCAACAACGGGTCCGCGGTGTAAGCAAACAAGATACTTCCAACAATGGGCAATCTCAAGAGTTCTTCGTCGAAAAGATACACTTCTTGTGCTGCCTACAGGCGCTGGTAAGTCGCTGTGCTACCAGTTTCCAGCGCTTTTCCTACCTGGTATCACCCTCGTCATTTCGCCGCTTATTTCGCTCATGAACGACCAGTACGAGAGTCTTCCCGCTCCATTAAAAGCCCGTGCTGTGTGTCTGTCCGGCTCGTCCGACTCGGGTTCCAAGGCGAAACACGCCGCTTTTGTCCGTGATTTACTGGCAGATAAACTGTCACTGATCTTCCTGTCCCCGGAGAAAGCGCTAGGTGCTGGTATGCAGGCGCTTCTTGCCATGCCGCGAGTTCGAGCTCGCTTGGCGCTTGTGTGTGTGGACGAAGCTCACTGCATTTCTGAGTGGTCTCATCACTTCCGTCCAAGTTATCTACGGTTAGCAGAGGTTTTCCGCCATGCGCAGTGTGTTCTGTGTGTCACAGCTACCGCTTCGAGACGCGTCGTGCACGATGTTCTCCATCAGCTTCGTTCCCGTCAAGTAGAGGCCAAGACAAGCGAAGATGAAAGTGATATGGTGCTTCAAATGCCGTGGCAGCGGAGAAACTTGGCTCTTGAGGTTCGTTCTGTCCGTTCTAACGACGAACGGCTACGACATCTCGTCCAAGCCCTTCCAGAGCTCAGTAAAGGACCAAAAGGAAGTGGTGGGGGAGTTATCGTGTACGTTCATCAGCAACGACAGACGGAAGAGTTATCGGCTTTGCTTCGTGAACAATTGCCTTCAACATGGCGGAGCTCGGGCAAAGTATTGGCGTTCCATGCTGGAATGACCCCTGAAGCTAAGGAGAAGGTTCGGAAGGGGTTCGCAAAAGGCAGAGTGCGTGTGGTTGTTGCTACGATTGCGTTTGGAATGGGTATCGACAAGAAGAATGTGCGTGCTGTGGTGCATTTCCATATGCCATCGTCAGTTGAGGGCTACGTCCAGCAGATCGGACGTGCTGGTCGTGATGGGAAAGCAGCTCGAGCTCTTCTCTATCTTCTGGACGACGACGCTGTTCACTTCCGCTCTTTGCTTTTCTCTACAGCACTGCATCAAGATCAGCTTCGGAGACTTTTGGCGCTTGTTTTCCAGTATCAATTGGCTGACAAACATGTTGTGAATGTGAACTACTCGAGTCAAAGACCTGGTGGAGGCCTGACACTCGTGTCTCTCGAACGAGACTGGCTGGAACGGCATCTGGACTTGAAGGCGGCTACTGTGGAGACGTTTTTGACGTTGCTGGCACTTGACACACAGCGTGAAGAAGACAAGGAGGGATTGCTCGTAACTCTTCGACCTCTGAGTATGAGTCGGTGTACGTTACAGCTACTGGACACTCAAGCGAAGAAATTGGCCCCTCGTTCGTGTGTGAAGCTTCTGCTTGAAGCAGTTCGAAGCAAGGAGCTACCAAATGCGCGGGTTACGCATCGCAAGGACGGGTATTTGAGCTCCTGGACCATCGACTTGCACTTACACGAGACAGCGCACTGGTACTCACGTGCTGTTAGCTCTAAAGGGAATGGAGAGGAAGTTTCGGCTCTTCTAGCCCACTCAAGTGCCCAACAGGAAGGAGAAACAACTGCTGCAGTCGTTGCAGCAGCATCAAATGAGCGGCGAATGCTGCAGGAACTACGAGCAGCTCAACAGACTGGCCAGATCCAACGCATGACGCTGTCGCAACCAGCTTTCCAGGTACAGTTGAGCTGGCGAGTGGAGGTGACGGAGGAGATCAAGGCTGAAGCTGTTGACCGATGGACTGCTGTTCTGTACGCGAAACACGAGCATCTTGAATCCCGTCAACTCAAGCGTCTTGTCCAGCTTTTATGATGCTCTTAATGCAGCTGCGTTACCAGCTCCAGCACCGTCAAATCATGAAGAAGAAGAAGAAGATCTTGACGAGAAAGCACTCGCCCTGGAGACGAAGCTGGTTCATTATTTCGAGGACGATGTGGATGAGAAAGACAAGTCGGAAGAAGACCAACTACTGAAGGTGTTACGGCCGCTCACTGCGTCTCTGATTGAGTCTATTGAACGTGATACCCGTTCACTTGTCCTGCTTCGTTTAGGTGGCGAAGGTCCAAAAGAAGAAAACGAGGAGGAAAGCAAGAGTAATACCGAAGATGCCAAGTGGACGAGTTATGCGGTGGCGAAGGTTTTCCACGGGTTAACAACCCCACAACTCCCGACCCGACAATGGCGAGACCACGTCTGCTGGCGTCGATACTCTGACGTGGCTTTTGAACGCATCGTGCAGATCGCAAACAAAGTGTTACAGGAGGATCAGGAAGAATCAAAGGGGAATTAAACACACCACTGCACAATAGATTGCCATCTTTGTCCGCAATCCAAGAAATATCCTGAGCAACTGCATTATACCAACGGATCAGGACTTGAAGGTAAAGTTGAAGAGATTTTCTCCGGTATAAGAGCTAACTAAATTTGGGAGAGGTCTCACTGGTTTTCTAGCCGCTGCAAGGACGACTTGAGTCTGCAGATTTCATTCCTCGATTGCTGTCCAAGCCAGCGAAGCGCTCAAGAAAGTCAGACTCTTCCTGTGCCTTTCGCTCCCTTCCTTATCAAGGACTCGAGCTCCCAGACCATCCTGTCCGTCGAGGGTCAATTGAAGAATGAAAGCCTTTGTGTTCTGATCGACGTCAACAACTTGTGGAGTTGTGCTAGGCAAGCAATTGGGAGGGCCTGAGAACCACTGGAAGAAGCACCTGTGGAGCTCTATTGTCACGGCTGCTATCGTTTCCAGGACTGATGTTCCAGACAGCGACAAGGTGAAGAGCCAAGCTGGCGCGTAACTTACGCAGGACATCTGCTGCTTGGAGGACATCTCTGACCCAAATGTCGTCGTTGTGGACATAGGAAACAGTGGGGGAGGGTCTTCTCGTCAACCGCACACACACATCCGTCTATTGTCATCTGGATGCCAAAATCTGCCTGCAAATGACAATTGCTGCGACTTCCGTTGCACTGAATGAGGCAAGATTGCTTGGAAAGATGATTTCGACCCGTGCCTCCTTCTGGACAAGGTTACAGACTTCAACCCGACTCTATTCAGTATTCCCAGCTATGCCCGACCGAAGATGCCTACTAGAAACCTGTTCCAGTCCTAGTCCAAGACCAAGTTCACGATTGCAACCTCGTTCATAGAGAAGATCACCAGTTCCTTACTACGCTTATTTCTGCCCAGTACTACAACGTGGTGCCATTTTCCCCGCGACTATTAACGTGCAAGTGCTCGAGCTTCCAGCCACCAAGTTCTCCAAGTTAAAGAAAAGCTCAGCTTCGACTTCAGCCATAGGATCCTCGTAGCTAAAATGGCTTGGAGAATTCCTTCCCGTGGCATTTCGACCAACCTATTGTCCAGCTTCAGCTCCAGCTCACAAGTGCAGTGGCGACTTCTACTTCGAGGCCTACTGCTATTTTACAGCTTTAGAGTCTACTTCTCTTGGAGCAAATCGATCGCACAACCTCCGCCGTCACCGGTGTACCAGCTTTTTCACTGGCGCTCCTCAATGTCGCTGACCTCAACCTCCAACAACGACGCCAATTGGTCTCCGCAGTCTTCGCTCGGCTGTTAAATATGACAGAGAGAAGGCCAATTGTCTCGGCGACCTTCGCTCGGCTGATACATGCAACAAAGAGAAGGTCTGTTTTGGATTTATGCGGCACTTTCGTCGTCTTTCGGTCAAGATCCGCTCAGCGCTGGGAAACTTACGCAAGGCCGTCACGAGTTCGCATTCACATCTCGCCACAGCTCCATCTTCTTCTCCCGTGACGTGGAATTTGGGCTACATGCTCTCACACGGCTGCATCAGCACTTTCGCTTTCGAGAAGTCCACGGAGATGCCACCTTTGGGATGCGGTGGATCTATTTTACTGGAAGTGAATCTGTCACTTTTGCGTGAATTGGACTTGGACTGACGAAGTGGGCGAGGTGAGGCCCGCCGAGGTTGAGAATACGGTGGCCAGAGTATCTTTTCGTTGGGAATTTTCTCCACATGGCAGCAATTTTCAACTTTCACGATAGCAGCGAGAGGACCCAGAACCCAGGCATTGGGAAACGTAAAGACCCACGATTCAAGGCTCCAGAAGGGTTTTAGACTCCCCTGCTGTAGAGAAAAGGATTGCAGTATCACCAGGTGACCAGGTGCAAGCGTGATTACCGTGAACGGCTGAATTTCTGACCTGTCAGTTGTTTGGGAGATTTCTGGAGGAGTACCGAAGTTTCCGTTTTGGAAGTTTGGCAGGAGGATAGAGGTTGTTACGTAGTTCTCGTTTAGCTGGCGACCTTCAGGTAATGTGGTGAAGAATAGTTGTTAGAGATCAAATCGAACTAACGCCGCTTCTTGATGCTTGCAGAAAAATTGGATTTTCGAATGGATAAAATGCTGCCAAAATCTTGTTTTGGCTTGGAAGAAACGTTAGACGCAGTTATCGGCTTCGTGACAAATCTGCGCCGGAGATTTACATGAATATTACGATGTTTCTATGACTATATTTTTTTTTACGTGTGGCAGATGCAGAATGTGGTGCTAGTGTTCACGTCAACTGTTTCTTGGTTGCAAGGTGGACAATTTCAAGACTACCAGAACCTTTTTTTATTTCTCTTGAGACTATGCTCCATAGTATGCCAAATGTGAGAATGGAGAACTCCATGGTTCTACTTCGCTACTACTCAACATCTATGGAGGGTTTTAGGAAACCATGCGCTTTGGAAGAGCAGACGCGCCTGGGATTCGTGAGAAGCTCAGATCGAGGTATATCATTTGCCTTTGAGTCATGTAACCATTGACTGTGCTTTTGATTTGAGAATACCAACTGGAGATCGTTCCTGATGCAAGACCAAGCAACAGGTCCGCAGTGTAAGCAAACAAGATACTTCCAACAATGGGCAATCTCAAGAGTTCTTCGTCGAAAAGATACACTTCTTGTGCTGCCTACAGGCGCTGGTAAGTCGCTGTGCTTTACCAGTTTCCAGCGCTTTTCCTACCTGCTGGTATCACCCTCGTCATTTCTGCCGCTTATTTCGCTCATGAACGACCAGTACGAGGAGAGTCTTCCCGCTCCATTAAAAGCCCGTGCTGTGTGTCCCTTGTCCGGCTCGTCCGACTCGGGTTCCAAGGCGAAACACGCCGCTTTTGTCCGTGATTTACTGGCAAGATAAACTGTCACTGATCTTCCTGTCCCCGGAGAAAGCGCTAGGTGCTGGTATGCAGGCGCTTCTTGCCATGCCGCAGAGTTCGAGCTCGCTTGGCGCTTGTGTGTGGACGAAGCTCACTGCATTTCTGAGTGGTCTCATCACTTCCGTCCAAGTTATCTACGGTTAGGGCAGAGGTTTTCCGCCATGCGCAGTGTGTTCTTGTGTGTCACAGCTACCGCTTCTGAGACGCGTCGTGCACGATGTTCTCCATCAGCTTCGTTCCCGTCCAAGTAGAGTGCCAAGACAAGCGAAGATGAAAGTGATATGGTGCCTTCAAATGCCGTGGCAGCGGAGAAACTTGGCTCTTGAGGTTCGTTCTGTCCGTTCTAACGACGAACGGCCACGACATTTCGTCCAAGCCCTTCCAGAGCTCAGTAAAGGACCAAAAGGAAGTGGTGGGGGAGTTATCGTGTACGTTCATCAGCAACGACAGACGGAAGAGTTAATGGCTTTGCTTCGTGAACAATTGCCTTCAACACGGCGGAGCTCGCTGGGCAAAGTATTGGCGTTCCATGCTGGAATGACCCCTGAAGCTGCTGGAGAAGGTTCGGAAGGGGGTTCGCAAAAGGCAGAGTGCGTGTGGTTGTTGCTACGATTGCGTTTGGAACATCGACAAGAAGAATGTGCGTGCTGCGGGTGCATTTCCATATGCCATCGTCAGTTGAGGGCTACGTCCAGCAGATCGGACGTTAGTCTGGTCGTGATGGGAAAGCAGCTCGAGCTCTTTCCTCTATCTTCTGGACGACGACGCTGTTCACTTCCGCTCTTTGCTTTTCTCTACAGCACCGCATCAAGATCAGCTTCGGAGACTTTAAGCGCTTGTTTTCCAGTATCAATTGGCTGACAAACATGTTGTAGCGAATGTGAACCACTCTTTGAGTCAAAGACCCGGTGGAGGCCTCTATACCCTTGTATCTCTCGAACGAGACCGGTTGGACCATCGACTTGCACTTACACGAGACAGCGCACTGGTACTCACGTGCTGTTAGCTCTAAAGGGAATGGAGAGGAAGTTTCGGCTCTTCTAGCCCATTCAAGTGCCCAGCAGGAAGGAGAAACAAAATGCCGCGGTTGTTGCTGCAGCATCAAATGAACGGCGCGAATCGCTGCAGGAACTACGAGCAGCTCAACAGACTGGCCAGATCCAACGCATGACGCTGTCACAACCTAGCTTTCCAGGTGCACTTGAGCTGGCGAGTGGAGGTGACGGAGGAGATCAAGGCATGAAGCTGTTGACCGACGGACTTGTGTTCTGCACGCGAAACACGAGCACCTTTGAATCCCGTCAACTCCAGCGTCTCGTCCAGCTTTATGATGCTCTTCATGCAGCCGTGTTAATAGCTCCAGCACCGTCAAGTCATGAAGAAGAAGATCTTGACGAGAAAGCACTCGCCCTGGAGACGAAGCTGGTTCATTATTTCGAGGACGATGCGGATGAGAAAGACAAGTCGGAAGAAGACCAACTACTGAAGGTGTTACGGCCGCTCACTGCGTCTCTGATTGAGTCTATTGAACGTGATACCCGTTCACTTGTCCTGCTTCGCTTAGGTGGCGAAGGCCCAAAAGAAGAAAAGAGGAGAGCAAGACTAATGCCGAAGATGCCAAGTGGACGAGCTATGTGGTGGCGAAGGTTTTCCACGGGTTAACAACCCCACAACTCCCGACCCGACAATGGCGAGACCACGTCTGCTGGCGTCGATACTCTGACGTGGCTTTTGAAAGCATCGTGCACGTCTGCAAACAAAGTGCTACAGGAGTGACCAGGACGATACAAGGGGGAACTAAAACACACACTGCTATATTTGTCCGGCAATCCAAGAAATATCCTGAGCAACTGCTGATGAATTATGTCAAAGGATCAGGATTTGAAGGTAAAGTTGAAGAGATTATCTCCCGGTATAAGAGCCAACTAAATTTGGGAGAGGTCTCACTCGGTTTTCTAGCCGCTGCAAGGACGACTTGAGTCTGCAGATTTCATTCCTCGATTGCTGTTCCAAGCCAGCGAAGCGCTCAAGAAAGTCAGACGCTTCCTGTGCCTTTCGATCCCTTCCCTTATCATGGACTCTGGAGCTCCCAGACTATCCTTTCCGTCGAGGGTCACCAGAATGAAAGCCTTTGTGTTCTGATCGTCGTCAAGGCAAGCAATCGGGAGGGTCTCGAGAACCACTAGAAGAAGCACCTGTGGA